>CM038792.1:306854306-307373526 GCA_021764765.1 Vicia sativa
TTCTTACAACACCTCCCATGATCCATACAACCCGCACCGCAAATTTACGTTCAACCAAGTATTCCATGGACAAAAAGGATACCAACTTTAAAGCCCACAAGAGGTCAAACGTCACTATAAACCTTTCGGCAATCAAGGCTATATATCTTGGACCAAGTTTGTTTCTTTGGTACGATTCGACCGTCAACCCACCGAAAGTTGCCGAGATCTTTATGCTTCCACATTCACAACCCCGCTTGAGGTATTACCGCCGTATTCCTCATGAACACGATTTGGTAGCACCAATAACCATAAGGTCAACCAAATGAAATGTTCTTTCTTTTCAGGTTCTCAATCTGGAATCGCCCATCAATGCCGCCCTTTCATGCTAAGTCATTTTCGTTATACAAGGTTAATGTGGCATGTAACACCCCTCTAAAATACCCTAATATATTAATTAATTTAATATTAAACCAGACTTAATCAGAGTCAACACTAAATCAAGGGATGCCACAATTATGAAACAAATAAACTCCAATTAACTCAAAGAGTCAAGCTTACAATCGAGGATCACTATAAAAATAATCAATTGCTAAGACCATGTCACACAACTAAAATAATACCATCAAATCAAAACTAATAAACCAAGTCTCAATTTTCCTAAAGTAATTCCAATAACAATTGAATAATGAATAAACTCAACTAAACGCTCTCAGTTGTTACAACCTATTGTGAGCACGATAATCGACACGCCGACTTAAATATCCTATTCTAGAGCCATCCTCACCAACTCTCCGAAATAGCTAACTTTAATCCTCAAATCATTAAAGTAAGGGTGAGATTTATAATTAACATGCATTATAAGTTTCAATCAACATATATCACAAGCATATTATTCCACCCATTCCAAGATAGTTCATGATTCCAACACACAATTACAAACCGCATAATTCATTATGCACAACCATTAATAATCAGAGAATTGCAACATCGAAGACATCCTAACATGTTACAATTCCATGCAATTATGTAATGCATAACAATGTAGCCAACACGCGACTAAGTCACCCAACACCGATCCATCATCAACCTGATTCCACCTGGCACGCCCAGAAGATGCCACTTAGCACAGTTACAAAAGAGCCTGAGCAGGCAGAACCTTCCCCAAAGTCCGAAACACTGAAATGTATGGAACCCGCCAATTCTAATCGAACCGGCTCCCACGCATGTAAATAGCCAATTTTAAAAGTTTACATCGAACCGGCTCCTACCCACCGCAAAACTGGTTCCTACGACTTCAGCAGAACAAAATCACCGCTTTGAAGATTTACCCATTCCAAATCACTTCCAAACATTCCCATACGTGAATTGTACATGAGAAACACCAAAATACATCCATTTTACACCATTATAACATCAAACAACATTATTTCATCATTCTATTTATTGTTTGACACTAATGGTTTCCCAATCACAATCCGACACAGAGACAATTCTATGGAACCTAGAATTTCTAAACCTGATTCCCTAACATGCTATGATCTATACTATTGAATTCAAAGCCGATATACATTAATAATTAATCGAAATCACCCTTACCTTGTGGGTTCTTCGACTCCGACACGAAATGGCTTTTCTCCTTCCTTTCCTCTTCTCAATTCATGTACGTGAGTTTCTCCAAAAGTGATTCCTTTTTCTTTTCCTTCTTTTTATTCCTTTTATTATTCTAATAAAATAAAATAAAGTAATTAATGTGAGAGAGCCTTTACTCCCTCACACCCTCACTTTACCCTTCACACCACCAATAATTCCACTTCCATATAATTTAATTGATTTCCAATAATCCAAAATATTAAATATTACATTTTAATTAAATTAATAATTAAAATCATAATTATTTAATAATCGAATTATTGGGGTGTCACAACTCCTTAACTAAAAGAGTTTTCGCCTCGAAAACATACTTACTTGAACAAATGGATACAAGTCCTTCATCCGACTCTCCAGCCCCAAGTGACATTCCCATCCGCCGGTCCTCCTCCCAAGCCACTCTTACCAATGTGATCTCTTTGCCTCAAGAATCGCTTCAACTTTCGATCCTCAATTCTCGCAGTACCGCTCAACACCAAATTCTCCTGCATCAGATATCATCTATGAATCTCATGACGGATCAACAATGTACTTCCTCACCGAGATACATGGAAAACGCTATAAATTTGCAAGTGATGGCAAAGAAACTGATACGCCATCTTCCCAATTCTCGTAATTTGAACGACCAATAAAACGCGGAGTCAACTTTCGAGTTCAAGGCTCGACTAATACCGCCATCGGAGTAACTCGCGATAAACACATGTTCTCCTTCGCTAAACTCAAGATCTTTCCTCCTCTTATCATGATAACTTTTCTCGACGACTGAGAAGTCCTCATCTTTTCCCCGAATCATTTAATCTTTCCAAGTCCGTTGGACAATTTCCGATCCAATCACAAAGACTCTCTGATTCATACCAACACAATCTGTCCGGCTAACCTCCTACCATACAATGCCTCAAACGAGCCATACCAATACCGAATGAAAACTATTGTTGTAGGTAAACTCAATCAACGGTAGATAACTATCCCAAGCTCCACCCTTCTAACACACAAGATCTCAAAGAAATCTTCTAACGATCAATCGTTCTCCGTCTCACCATCCGTCTGCGGATGATAAGCGAACTCAAACGTAACTTAGTACCCAAGGCTTCTTGCAATCCCGCCCCGTAACTTAGATGTAAACCTGATCTCGATCCGACAATACTAGAAGGAATACCGTAAACTCACAATCTTCTCAACATACACCGCCAACCTCCATCGGATAATCCATTCTTATCTGGAATGATGAGGAGATTTCCAACCGATCAACAATAACCCGATAGAATCACAATTTTTCAGTCTCGCAAACCGATACAAAATCCATAGAGATTCCATCCCATTTCCATTCCGAACAAATAACGTTCCATCAATCCCCGACGGTTTCGATGTTCAATCTTTGATTTCGACAAACCAAACACGCATACACGAACTCAAAGAATTTTTCATTCCGTGCCACCAAAACAACTTTTCAAGTCATGACATTTTAGTAGCACCGGAGGAATAGTCAACCCGCTACGATGTCCTTCTTCCAAAATACTTTCCTAATCTCTCAACATCCTAACACACACTGTCACCAAACCTCATAACGCCATTCTCATCAATCCGAACTCACCTCCTTGACCTTGGTTGATCAATGTCAACTTGTCAACTAAACCAACACGGATCGTCCATTTCTAATCTCTTCCAATACCACTAGTCGCCTCAATATACCCAATTTCACACTATCTCGAGTGGTTTCACATACCAAACTTAAATCCTCTTCAACCAAATCTAACTCACGGACCATTAACATCGACATATGCAAGGACTTTCACTCAAAGCATCCGCAATAACGCTTGCCTTACCGTGATGATAATTCAAACCGAAATCATAAACTTTAGGAATTCTAACCATCTCCTCCTTCATGTTCAACTCTTTCGATCAAAGAGATACTTCATACTTTGTGATCACCGAATACCTCAAACCGAGAACCGATAAATAATTCCTCCACAACTTCAAAACAAATAACAAATGCTAACTCTAAATCATGAGTCTGATAATTCCTTTCTATGTACTTTCAATTGTCTCAAGCATAAGCCACAACCCGCTTATCTTGCATCAACACACCACCTAATCCAATCAATGATGCATCACAATACACTACAAAAGACTCATGGATTCTAAGAAGATCAAGATCGAGCACTAGTGAACCTCCTCTTCTTGAAACCCTTCTCACATTCAAGATCCCAAACAAACACTTGACCCTTCCCGGTCAACTTAGTCTGGAAACGCTTAGTTTGAAAATCCTTCAATAAACTTCCAAGAACTCGTAAGACCTGTACTACGGATCTCGTACATTCTTCTACGCTCAACGAGATACCGCTTTCCTTCAGATCCACAGCAATTCCATTCTTGGAAATTACATGGCCAAGAAAACTCACTTCACTTAACCGTAATTCACATTTGGACAACTTCAAGACAAAGCTTCTTCAACAATCCAATACAACTCGAGATGTTCCGCATGTTCTTCATCTCAATAAATTAAAATATCATCAATGAATACTACCACAAACTTGTCAAGATACGGATGAAATATCCTGCTCATATACTCCATGAAAACACTGTGCATTAGTAACTCCAAACGGCCAATGTAATATTCATAATGCCCATACTCGCTCTAAATGCGTCAATATCCTCTATCTTCACTAATGATGATATCCGATCTCGATCCATCTTACTAAATACACAAGCACCAACTAGTTGATCCATCAAATCATCAATCCCCATAATGGATACCGATTCTTAATTGTCACTTTATTCAACCGTCTGAATCAAACACATAATCTCATTGAACCTTCTTCTTCTTAACCAACAACACGAGTCTCCCACAAACACCTGGACAAATAAACTTCTTCTCAAGCAACTCCTCCAATCGCTTTTAACTCGCTAGTTCGATGCCGACATACAAAGAAGGCGCCATCGACACCGGACTAGTTCCGTGAATCAAATCTATAGTAAATTCTACTTCTCTCGTGTGGCATTCACTAACGCCTTCGTGGAAACACCTGAAAATCATTCACCAACGCAATCCATCACTTTGCTTTCCCTCCGCCTATTGAAGAATACAACATAAACACCACAAAGACCATCTTTCACGCCTAGGTTCATCTCGCTTAACCGACATAGTCACATCTTCGACACCAACCTCTTCGTGAAAAAATAATTTCACAAAATAGCTGATATGAACCGGTTGAATTCCAACCACTATTCCAAGGATGATATCAAGTTGTTCTAACAAAGAGGCACACTAGACCCATACCAAACCCTACCAAAATCACAATAGACAATTCCATAAACATAATGGTAGTCAACGAACCCACGCAGAGTGTCAATAACCATACTTCCATCCATATTAGAAATTTCAAATTCAATCTTTAGCACAATCCAAAGCAATAAAAGAGTGTGTGGTCAACTATCAATAATCGCAATTAAAGGAATGCCATTAATAAACATGTACCTTTAATCAATCGATCATCCGCTTAGTATCCGATCCAAACAATGCGAACACTTTACCACCAAATTTCTCCTTCTGGGTTTTGCATCGAGGACGAGTATGACCTCTTCACCATAGTTGTAACAAGTCACCACCTCACTCAAATATTGGCCACATGGCCGAGTTTCCACACTGAAACACTTCTTATCATTACTTTTGCAATCCACCACACGATGCCCCTCACCACACTTGTAGCACTTAATGGAAGAACCGTAATCTCCACTGCACTTTTCCAACCGGATCTCCGACATTCTATCATAAGGCTTACCACGATCCATCCGTTGCTTACCCTTCCTATCAACATAACCTCGAGCATTCGACTGTGCCGCAAGATCCTCCTCTAAAATCCTACTACACCAACCGATCGTAAAATCTTCTTGATACGCTGACACTGACACCCGCTTAATCTCCACGCAACTATTCTCAAACTTGATACATTTGGAAAATTCATCCCAGATCGTTAGTGTAATGAGCATAATACTCGCCAACTCAAGAACTTCAAGCATACCACCGACAGCCTTGTTGCTCACTGAGCTCCGCACTCTCAATCCTCTTACCTCGAATGTCTTCGTGAAAGTACCTCCGAAAGCCCTCCCGAACACGCCCAAGTCAACGCAATACCATCTTCCATTTCGCCTGTAGCAACCCACTACCGCCGCCTTCCTCCGCCAATGTGAGTTCCAGATCTCACCTTCAAATTCTTCAAGACAATCAATCACTCAAGATCCTCTCGATCTCCTTCAACCACTTCCCGAGCTTCGGATCATGTGCACCTTGAACAATGGAGGATTATTCCTCCAAAATTTCAATTGTTTGGCCAAGACCAATAATAGCCCTCGTTGGTTCCTCCGAGCACTCCACCAATATTCCCAATGCTTCAAAGATAAACATCATTGTTTCTTCATACCTCTTCCCCATTGTTCCGTAGCATTACAAAACAACCTCACAAGACACAAGTATCGACAAGTGTCATCTTACACTAGTCGCATACAAAAGGGATAACGACACAAGACAAGACCGACTATGCTCTGATACCACTATTGTAACACCCCTTCTAAAATACCCCGAATATATTAATTAATTTAATATTAAAACCAGATTAATCGAGTCAACACGAAATCAAGGGATGCCACAATTATGAAATAAATAAACTCAATTAACTCAAGAGCTATGCTACATCGAGGATCACTATAAAAATAATCAATTAAGTTAAGACCATGTCTTACAAATGAAATAATACCATCAAATTAAACGGAATAAACCAAGTCTCAATTTTTCCTAAAGTAATTCCAATAACAATTGAATAATGAATAAATCCTCAACTAAACGCCCCCAAAGGTTACAACCCATCGAGCATGACATTGACACGGACTTAAATATCCTAGCTCAGAGCCATCCTCACCAACTCGAGTGCTTAACTTTAATGAAATCATTAAAGTAAGGGTGAGATTTCTCATAATTAACATGCATTATAAGTTTCTCAATCAACATATATCACAAGCATATTATTCCACCCATTCCAAAGATAGTTCGATTCCAATACACAATTACAACCGACAATTCATTATGCACAACCATTATCAATCGTGAGAATTGCAACACCGAAGACATCCTAACATGTTACAATTCCATGCAATTACAATGCACATAACGACGTGGTACCAACACGCGACCAAGTCACCCAACACCGATCCATCATCAATCGGATACAGTAACCATCGATTCGTCCATAAACACCCGGACACGAATCCATTTTACCACCCATCATCACCCGGTATCGGTTAACAACAATACAAGTCAAATTCCTCACAATGGGAATTAACTTCACCAAAATGCATATGCACGCACAACACCAAAGATGCAACATTTTATCACCTATGAAATACACCAACTATCATAATCGAACTAAATTTCAAACATGATATTCTCAACAAATCATGCACACAATCAACAAAGATAAACATGCCTTTCATTCACACCATTCAGATATCTCAATGTCACGTGTACACTACCTCTTATACACCCAATACACATCGAATAAATAATCACTTATTTCGAATTCACACATTTTCAAAATAATTTTAAGTTACGGAAATTCTTTCATTTCATAAAATAGAGCATTTAATTTAAGAAATAACGTCCAAAAAAAGGACTAAAACGGACTTACGGTTTGAAAGTTATGAATTTTCAAAGTTTAGTATTTTTCAAAAGTTACAGTGGAACCTTCCTCCCTATGTGAATCCCTAAGTCCGAAACACCGGAAAAATTTATGGGAACCCGGTTCCTACCCCACTGGGAACCGGTTCCCACGTACAGAAATAGCCAATTTTAAAAGTTTTACATTGGGAACTCGGTTCCTACCCACTGGGAATCGGTTCCCACGACCTGCAGAAACAAAAACTGCTGTTTTGACAGCATTTACCCATTCCAAATCACTTACAAACATTCCCATACGAATTGTAACATGAGAAACACCAAAATACATCCATTTTACACCATTATAACATCAAACAACATTATTTCATCATTCGTATTTATTATTTGACACACTAATGGTTTCCGACCCACAATCCGACACAATAGAGACAATTCTATGGAACCTAGAATTTCTAAACCAGATTCCCTAACATGCTATGATCTATACGGTTGAATTCAAAGCCGATAATACATAATAATTAATCGAAATCACCCTTACCTGTGGGTTCTTCGACTTCCGGATACCTAAATGGCTTTTCTCCTTCCTTTCCTCTTCTCAACTTCACGCATCGTGAGTTTCTCCAAAAGTGATTCATTTGTCTCTTTTCCTTCTTTTATTCCTTTTATTATTCTAATAAAATAAAATAAAGTAATTAATGTGAGTAGAGCCTTTTACCCTCACACCCTCACATTACCCTTCACACCACCAATAATTCCACTTCCATATAATTTAATTGATTTCCAATAATCCAAAATTTTAAATATTACATTCCTAATTAAATTAATAATTAAAAATCATAATTATCTAATAATCAAATTATTTGGGGTGTCACAAGCTGTACTAACCCTTTGTTTTCGTTGATAATAACATCTTTAGCTTATGCTTTGGGTTTAACCAACGAGCTTTTGTCCATTGGACATTTCATGATGCCTGCACATCTGCTTGATGCTATTTACTGTCGTGATTCACATATAATCTCCCCACGACAAGATGGACGGTATACTTTAATGATCAATGATGCGGTCCTCGGTATAGTGTTGCCATGTCCGAATCAGATGGACGCATGAAACCGCAACCTTTTGTTCTTGGTGCACCCGCCGACACCCACCTCAAGAAAATCCTCCGCAGCTGCCAATCTCGATGCAATGTATGCCGCCATCTTACGCCAAGATCGCTTCTAGCAATGGAACAAAACCAGAAACATCGGCCTTATTCGAGAGTTACAAACGACCAACGCGAATATGCTTTTCAAAACGATTGTAATCAAGCGATGTTAGCTCTCGGGCGGATTCTTTACATCTTAACGATCTCGACTCGACAGCACCGACGACTCGCACTAGAGGCAGAGGAGCAAGAGGATGCAATCATCCAAGCAACGAGTGATCACCCTCCTCCTTCCGATTATGGTTTTATCGCATTGAGGACAATGCTCATTTTAAGTTTAGGAGTCGAACATTTTTACTGCTTTTTATTTTGTTTGCTCTATTTAGTATTTCTCTTTGTTTTTCCATATATTGCAAAATTTCTATTCAATAAAAACATGTTTATGTAATTTTAAATCTTTTATGTAAAATTCTCGTGCTTATTCGAATTCCTCCATTTTCTTTAGCCATAACGAAAAAATTCAAACACTTATCTTGACATACTCAACTAGTATTAAGGTTGCTTATTTTTATAAATAAGAACTCGAAAGGCTAAAGCAAAATCGTATCGCCCTAACACTTCAAAACCCCAACACGCTTGATCGATTTAAGTACCTATTATACAAACACCTTAAAACTTAGTTTTAAAGTAATCCCAGTAGTTTATAAAAGCAATGGCACTTTAAACACAAACTACGTGGAGAATCGATGAATATAAGTGATTTATCAAGATTTTTAAGAGAAATTTTTATCAGAAGATGCACTTATTAAGTTAGATGGTCCTTACCATATCATTTAATCCAACAGTTGCGGATACTATAAAATCTTTATGCAAACAATCCATTATGAATTGGTTCAGTGGTTCCTGGTGTTGAACTTGGTAGGGCGGACTACGATCAGATCCCCCGCAATTTGTAATTGGATAAAGCAGTACCAAATATAAGTACCAGAACTCCTAGCTGGATGACAAAGATCAAATTCACTAACTGGTTACTCCACTATGTGCGCGTAAGGCAAAGGGCTTAATGTGATTGCACCAGAATGAAAACGGGTGAAACGAAACGAAAGTATTAGGTCGAGCTATAATAACATGATTTAAATTGGTTTGCAAAAATGGGGTTATCTAGTGTTTTTACGGTAATTTTGGTGTCGAAGTCTAAACTTGAGTTATCCAACAAAGAATTGACTTGCAACCAAGTACGAATTGAAAAGTGTTTTATATCTGCATTTGACAAATGCTTAAGTGATTTTCGTTTTTACTTTTTTTTGCTTGAGGACAAGCAAAGGTTTAAGTATAGGGGAGTTTGATAACACGAATTTATATAACATATTTGATTTATTTTTCATGGATAATATTACTACTTTTGTTTAATTATATTATTTTATTTCTGTATTACGTTGGTATTTCTATTATTTCAGGTATTTGTATTAAATAAAGATCAATTGAGCAAAGAAATAAATTGAGGAAAAATCTAATAAAAAAGTCAAAGAAATGAAGTAAGGGGTGGTATAGCAAAAAAGATGAGTTAAGAAGAAGAAAATAATTACATAAAGGCCAACACGCGTGGAGGCCCAGCAAGTGAGGCCCACGCCACCTTAGGCTTTGAGGCGACCGTCTCCAGCCACGTCCTCATGTGAGACGCACGTCTCACCCTCTCCACTCAGCCTTGAGACGACCGCCTCCAAAGGGGCCCACCATCTTCATTCTTTGAGACCTACATCTCATGATCTTTTCATTATGCGAGACCCACGTCTCACATTTTCTCTCTTCAAGATGAGACGTCTGTCTCTCCCATTTTGTTCTGGCAGCTCCACGATCACATGTTCATGCATGATCAGGATACGGAAGTTACACCAAGAAGCTATAAATACAAGTTCAAGTTTCAGAGAAACGGTCGGCATTTTTACCGAACAATCGATTTCAAGCTTTTCTTTATTCGCGTTTCTATTTTCTTTTCAGTTTTGTAATTTTGTTTTATTTCACCGGGTCTAACCTTATGTTAGATCTAGTGCCTTTTATTCCTTGTCGATTTTTCTTTCGATTCATGAAGTCTTCCGAGATCCAAACCGACTTGTGGTGGAGTGTCGCTTATTTCAAGAACAAGATTTATTAAGATTCTTATTTTCGTGTTTTTATCTAATTATCTTAATTTATTTGAAATATTGTTGCTTGGTATTTATTTATTTGATTATGGAGATGTTTAAATATATTGAACCTTATTATTTATGCATGTCGAATTAATAAATATGCCTGCTAAACCGAGTAGGTATCGGTATGTAATAGCAGTAAGAGTAGGAATTAAATTGTTCCCAAGCTAAAATCTTAATCAAATTAATTTTTTATTATGACTTTTTGTAATTGAAAATCAATCTTTTTGTTACGAAAGTAAGAAAAGTAGAATAGGTTAGGATCGAGACCACGAAAGTGTGAGGTTTTAACCGGATAGCTAAAGTTAGGCATTCGATTTAAATACAGCGAGAGCGCTTTAAAAAGAATTAGATTTTATTAAGTTTTCAAAGAATATTTTCTAAACACTTATGGGCTAGCGAGAGCAGGCATATAGGGCTTTAGGAGTATAATCCGAGATAAGACCACGAAAGTGTGTGTTGAGGGTTTTAAACCGATAATCTCTACGTAACAATTAAGTTAACCATCTATATACGCTTAGGTTCGATTAAACCGCTTAGGTTCACTATATTACGATCGATATCTCAGAATTTCATTTTAATTAATATTATATTATATTAATATTTTCGAGTTACCGATCGATATTTATTTTATGATTTAGAATACTTATATTAATCGATATATCCGATAATATATATTTGGCTAAGTTTTCTCGTCCGGTTTTTATTCTGCTTGGTTCGATAAAATATTATTCGATCCGATATTTAATTCCGGAATTATTTTAATTAATTGAGTAAATACTATTATTAGATATTATTAAGGTATTATTTTATAAAAATAAGTTAGGTGTGAGGAGAAATTATGAGAATTGGGTATACACCCTTGCTTGCTAGTAAGAACACATTTATAAGGCACATTTCCTCATTTTCCTTCCATAACACACAAAAGCCAACTTAGAAGCTTAAGAGAAAAAGAGAGTTTTGGGAAGAAGAAGAAGAAGAGCAAGAACAAGCATGAGGTTGGGATTTTGTTGGAGCATCTTGCAATCATCCAAGCACTAGAGGTAAGGGGTTTGATTCTCCATCTCATATGGTTAGGGTTGATAGTTATATTTTGGATTTGGGGAAAAATTGATAGTTGATTCATAGGGTTTTGGTTGGTTGATTGTTGAAATAGCTTAGAAAAGTTGGATTAGGAGTATGGATTATGGGTGTGTTATTGCTAGCATTGTAGGAATGAAAGTTATAAAATGTAAATAAAAATCAGAATCGTTAAAAATAAGAAAACCAAAATGCAAGTCCAGATCAAGCCATGAAAGGAGACGATTTGAAGAGGTGGCATGGGGGGAGGCGCCCACCTCAAGCTGAGGGGCGGCCGTCCCCCTCCCTGAGGCACCCGCCTCCATACTTGTACATGAAGCAAGGGATGTTCGTCCCTGTGAGGCTGGAGGGAGGAAATGAAAAAGTGCTTTTTCGTTTTCTATAAATATGTTTTTCTGTTTTTCTGCAGATAAGTTTCCTACATAATTTTCCCTGCAGAATATATTTTGGTTCTGTTTCTTTTTTTTTCCCCATTTTCACACAACAATAGTTTATACTAATAAAATATAATTAGGACATAAGTTAGCCGACTAAATTTAGAACCCGATTATGTTCCGATTTTTCCGATTTCAGTAATTTCGGCGACGAAGCAAGTTGCTCCGAATTCAATGAAAATTGACGTGCTAGCTAAGTTCCACGGTAGAACGAGTGGTGAGGTTAGTTTTTCAAAATTACGAGTTTTACTTAAATGACCAAATAGGCCAAATTACGCTTAAATTGAATCGATTATGCTTTAGTAGATTTAAGGCACGTATGAACAATTCGATTGCATGTTGACGATTATGATTAATGCCGGTTATTAGGAATAGCTTTGACGATTATAGGTGTTTGACTATTTTTCCGTATTTGGAATTTAGTGAATGAATTGATAATGATGTGGTGTGATTAAATATGATATTTGCGATGATGTATTTATTAATGAATACTTGATGATATGTGATGCGATGATATATGTCTTTGTGCATGATGATGTGATGATTATATTGATGTTGTTAATAAATGCTTCCGATTTGTGAATGCATGATTTTTTATGATGATGAATTATTGGTGATGTTTTGCATAATGCAAATATGATGCGATGATATATTTATCTTGATGTGGATAAATTATGGCGATGTGGGCTTTATGCCAATCTTGATGAGCGATGATGATATTTTAGTTGTGTTGTTTTTATTGTCGAGTCACATACATTGCATTGGCGACGAGGGCTTTTATGCCAAGCGACGATGGGCTTTATGCCAAGTGTTCCTAATTATGGACAAAGCGACGGTACCACATGCATAACATAGTCGTGTCTCATGGAGTCGGTTATGTTTTTGATTGAGTTGTTTGCCGTTGGTTTTAATTGATGAACATGAAATGAATATGACGTGATAATTTCATGATAACTATGCGATGAATATAAATGATGAGTTTTGCGATGATTTAACTTTGATGAAATGCTTAATGCAAATAGGATGTGATGATGTTTGTGACGATGGGCTTTTATGCCAAAAGCGACGATGGGCTTTAGCCAATTTGTGATGATTCTGTTTATGTTGCTTATGTTATTAGCATTGTTTGATGTTGTTGTTTATGATTTCGTGTTGATTAATGACGATTGACTTGTGATGATTTCGTGGTGATGAACGCTTGTGTGTTGTTGTGACGATTTATGTCGATGAGGTTATGGCGATAAAGTGTAGATTATACACATTGGAATGACGATTAGAGTGAGTGAGTTTTGAATATGTGTTGGAATTGCACTTATTAATCTATACCCTTTATAATTCCGAAACTATATATATATATTTTATCATACCTTTAATTATATGTTATCATGCCTTTAATCTATACCCTTTACTTGTTTCGTTGTTACCTTTATACTGGTAACGTGCAGGTTATGAAGACAAAGTTTATAGCTGCTTTTAGTCGAGTCGGTGTCCCGATACGTAGCACGGGAAATATTTATGTCGCCTTGTTGTTATTCTTTATTGCCATTCCTTTTAGGAATAAGAATCATACTTTATGAAAATATGATTTGATGAGGAAGTTTAATAAAGAAAATATTTTAATTTTTAAGAATCAATTTATGATTCCCGATGATACTATGTATCAGAGATTTATACTTTAAAGTAAACTGTTTAAAGTTATTTGGTTTATAAGTATTTATTTCCATACTTTATTAAACCTATCACAATTGGCTGGGGCTTCTATGTTTATAGTGCAGCTTGGTTGACTAAGATCTTTGCTTTATCAAACTTGACATGTCTTTTTAGCTGTCGTTATCATAGTTCGCATAGTTATACATAATCCTTATTAAAATTTATGATATCAAAGCATAGTTGCATATATTTCCCACGTCTATATCAGTGTCACTTTGGTTCTAATTAATTCAAATATGGATGTCTCTCATGATACAGTGTATGTGGATGGACTTGAGGAAACTAGAGAAGATAAGTATTCCTTGTACTTTCTAAATTGTAAATAACTCATGCACCAATTAAAATAGTTAGAATGTTTTTACAAGTGTTTTAAGTGAAATGGTATGAGTCCCATTGCTAGCTCCCAAAAACAAATCCTTGAGGAATCACACCATCATCAATGAGAGATGAATGGTAAGTTGTGTCCATTAT
Organism: Vicia sativa; assembly: GCA_021764765.1. Lineage (NCBI taxonomy): Eukaryota > Viridiplantae > Streptophyta > Magnoliopsida > Fabales > Fabaceae > Vicia > Vicia sativa. The sequence continues at coordinate 306,868,629 of CM038792.1, forward strand.
TCTGGTAGGTGTGACAGCACCAATCAAACACAGGATAGTTGCAAAACAGAGGAGCCACCAATGTCGAATCGGACACGGGTTCACTATCTCTTCCCAGAAAGAAGTCGGCAAATGCTACTGGTTTCACTTGCTAGTGGACCATTATTATGTGATTAAACATGTTTCCTCATATTATTATAATGTTTTTATTTGACTTATATTCAATGTTTCGGTGATAATCAAACCATGGTTGATATTTGAGTTTTTGTTTGAAGGTTTCTTTAATAGTCAGGATGCCTGACTTGTGTTGCAGCTAATAGTCATTGATCTCAGTATGGAGGGTAAAAACTCACCATACTGCCGCCACATCGGAAGGTGAGATAAAAGACTGTTGGTGACAATAGCTCCTACAAAATTGGAACGCTATCGAAGGTCCATGATCTAGTTATAAAATTATGAAAGTCACATTGCCGGTGTTGATCACCTAGTAGCGTTAAAGCCAGCAATGACTGACATTTGGAATAAGCCGCATATTAGAGACTAGAGTATATGCTTTATACTTGGATTCTATCTCAATTGATTTCTCGATTTTGTGAACAACTCGGATCAGAAGTCTCCTTGCCTTATAAATCGACCAACTTTATTCATTAGCTTGAATAGTTAGTTTATTTACGGCGGGATGTCTCTGGGTCAAAATGTTTTGCCTTGTTATAACAAAGTCTCACGTTTGGGGGGTCATATAAGACATCTCGGTTAAAGAATAGGCAATGTCAACATAAAGTCGAATAAATTACAAATTTATACATCAAAAAATTAGCATTGTTGTATAAGGCGAGCTAATATCTCTACCGTTTGTAAAACATCTCATCTAGATTTGCCAAAAGAAAGTAAAAGGTGTCGCCCTTCTCCCATGCGTAAGAGGCCCTTTAAAGAGTTTAGTCTTTGTAAAGATCAATAGGTTGTAACAGCCCTTCCTTGAACCCACCTTTTGGTGATCCTACTCAGGAACATCCCAGTGTTTCGCCAAAATATGGCTTAAAGCCTTGGTTCAAGATACTTTTCTTGGATCAGTGTCAGGCACAACCCAACGTCCAACCAAAACCCGACATAAAGCCTTGGTTCAAGTTACTTTGCTTGGGCCTATATAGGCATAGCCACAACTCGACTTAAAGTCTTGGTTCAAGATACTTTGCTTGGACCTATATAGGCACAACCAAAACTCGCTTAAAGCCTTGGTTCAAGATACTTTGCTTGAATCGTGACAGTACAACCCCAAGCCGCCACAACTCGCTTAAATCCTTGGTTTAAGATACTTTGCTTGAATCAATGATAGGCACAAGCCCACCACAACCTCGCTTAAAGCCTTGGTTCAAGATACTTATGAATCATGATACAAGCATAGTCAAGCCGCCACAACTCTCTTAAAAATAGTTTGCTTGAATCGATGTGCACAACCGACGCTTCGCCACAACTCGCTTAAATCCTTGGTTCAAGATACTTTGCTTGAATCGATGTGCACACCAAGTTTCTCCATAACTCGCTTAAATCCTTGGTTCAAGATACTTTGCTTGACCCGATCAGTATAGGCGGAGTTTTGCCAAAACTCGCTCATTACTTTGGTTCAAGATACTTTGCTTGAACCTACTCATGGCATAGCTCAAGCCACAACTCGGCTTAAAGCCTCGAGTCAATTGAAAAGCTTAATAGACCCGAAAACCACTTAAAAATTACTCTCGGTCCGGGTCTCCTATAAAGATTAAGCATTCTCAATATGGTCTAAGCTTTATGACCTATAGTCCGACAAGGTCTAGATATGCCACCGGATGTTAAAGCAAGGTTGGCTAAAGCAAACAGAGGATTGTGCTTTTCCAATAAAGTCTTCATGGCTCAAAATAAGCCATTTGATTTGGGGCTACTATATCACACATCTTTGTTCATGCGATCAAAACATTAACCAAGATGAAAGCAATTCATACAAGCACGCTTAATTAAGCATATGAATTAAAATCAAAAGTAGGAAATCCAAAGTGATGAATTTAAAACCCAAAGAGACAAAATCAAGAAAAACACTTGGTCGCCTCGAGTGACTTCGCCACAAACAAATTGGGGCTCATCATCATCATCACCGAGAGCTTACATGGATGTTTAAAACTTAAAGTTTGCTTATGGAAAACTCTCGTGCGAAGAACCATGAACGGATTCCGCCAAAACCTACTTAAGGGTATTCTTGAAATTTTGTACCTTGATTCACATCAAAAACCGCCTAAAGACACTTGTAGATAAATCAAAACTAAACACTTCGAAAGTGTTCAAAATATTCCACGCTTAAAAGTCATTAATCGCCCATACAAGCCGGTATAAGGTATATAAGCTCTGAATAGGGCTCTATACCCTGGTTCTAGGTCGAGTCGGCTTAGTTATAAATCTTACGGTTTGTATGAGCTTTATATGGACGGGCTAACAACCTTTGGTGTTCATAATTATATCCTACCTATTCATAAAATATCTAGTAGAGTCTCTAGTAGACAAAAGCCGAAGACTCGTGAATAGCGATTTGTCTAAATTAGAAGTTTTGATCTAAAAAGCCTCAAAAGCGAAAAAATGTTTGAAAGATACTCTTATATCTCACAAGAAAATTCCTAAGAGCTTTCTTAATATACCCTTGTATAGGAGCTCTAAAATTTTAAATTGGTTTAAAACTCTAAGTTTTTCACAAGCTCGCTCAAAGGCATATTTATGCATCGCCTAAACACTCCTTCATGAGGGTCGAGTAATACGAACACCTCCTAGAGGTAAGATGAGTCTTAAAGGTTCCAAGAAATTATAATAAAAGGTGCATATAAAATGATGGGGATCTTTATAATGCCCGACACTACATGATCGGACGTGTTCAAAACCCGTGATAAGCAAATACTCCCGTCAAAAGAGTTGAGTAAATAATCATAATGGAATCAAGACCAAACCGTCAACTACCACCTCCGAACAAACCGAAACCACTAACATGGATGAGTGACGAAGGCTCCTTATGTTTTAGGTGCCTTACGCCGCTCAAAATTAAGGAAACCTACTCCAACGAAGTAATGCTTGCCTTTCGAAAAATAGTAACCATCATGGTCAAACCAAATTCGCATTACGAAGGCATAGCTCGATATTTGAAACCGACCCGGCAAAGATTTATTCTTCTACTAAAACGACCATAAGGCTTCAAAGGTCTAGAAACCGTATGCTCTGGGGATTATGATCGCATATAAAATATATCGTCCGGCTAGAGAGATAAAGAGATACGACCCGCTGGACCGGTAAAGCAAAGGGGTTCTCAGTATATAACCCAACATCATCAGTCGAGTTGTATAGGTCGGGTTGTATCCAAGCCTAGTTGGCCTGGCCGAGTTGTATAGACCGGGTTGTATCCAGCCTAGCAGTACCGCCGAGATGTATGGGTCAGTTGTATCCAGCCTACTTGTTCTTGGCCGAGTTGTATAGGTCGGGTTGTATCCAGCTACTTGTTCGTGGTCGAGTTGTATAGGTCGGGTTGTATCTAGGTCTCCGCCGGCCGGCCGGCTCATCGAGTTGTATCCAGATGGGTGGTTACATAACTTAATTGGTAAAGTTATGAATGTTGCAAACCATTATTGGCGCTACGTATGTTACACTATTTTATGAGGATGTTACACACGTACAAAGGGGTTTTAATAACCATTACACCAAGGACTTGCTTATATAGGAGTCCCCGGGAATTGTTTACAGGGACTTTGTCCAACTCTCATTACTCCTCTCTATGAAACACGGAGAGGCAACATATTCCATATCTAAGGGCCTCGACCGGGTAAGCTAGACCTATATCTTGGAGGCCAAGTCACCACTTGAGCCTCTAAATCCCTAAATACCTTTATATAGTTTTTCCCGCAAGAACAGCGCTCTACGAGACCAAGAGATATGGTTTCGGAGTCTCACAAGGAAGGTATTAGCACCCTCACATCCATCGTGACTGATAGGACCCGCCTAGTTCTAAGTGTGTATGTATTCGCTAATTTCTAAGTTATGATCGAGAAATAAGAAAGAAGAAAAGGGTTTGTTTATTATTTATTTTGAGTTTGTCATGTTTCAAAACCTTTTGCCTACGATTCCCTCGCAATCGGAAAGTCAAAACTCCGTAGTTCTTTTGAAAATATTTAATTTGGTTGTGTTGATTTTATAAGAAAAATTACATTAGACATTTCAAATGCTTGGACTTCGACTTGTTTAGTTTGTTTGAAAAGCTAAGTCTTTGTTCGATTTGAAATGGCTATTGCCCACTATTTGCAAGAAAAGAGTTTGATGGTCGATATGAGCGAAAAAGAGTTTGAGTGAGTTGAGTTATTTTTATGTGGAGACAAGTATCGCACGCAGCGCTCAACGGCTAACGCCCCAAGTACTCGGATGAATGGACAAAACCATCCTAATCATCTTTTTCTACCCAAAAGTTCTATTAAGAAAAGGTGAGATGAAACAAAGTTCGCTTAATTAGATTCATTTAAAGAAATCAAACGATAATCGAGGGTCGAAACAGAACTGCCTACCATACGTTTGGGAAGAGAGAAGTAGAGTATTTATTTATGAAAATATTTTGAAAAAAAAAAACTCGACGTTGGATCGAGGTTTGAAGATTTTATTTATGAAACTGTTTTAGGTTTGGTATACGGACCAAAAGGAGTTGAATCGGGTTATGATTAATCAAGTATATGGACTTAATTAATCTCAGAAAGATAGGTGCTCCTACCCCATCTATGAAACCTTGTGCATGGATGATTAATATATGGACTAAATTATTCAGTTATGGTTAATCGAAACAACAAGGGCTTCGATTAACCTCGTAAAAATGTGTGTGAAGTGTACAATGGTGAATAATTCATGCAAACATGCAAGAGATGAATAAATAATTAGCAAACAATACACGTCCAAACCTTTAAATAATTGTTAGAAAATATCTTTTTTATTTGATAAAATCAACTAATAATTTTATCGATAATTATCAAATAAAAATTATCCTACAACTAATAATTTTTTAATACAAAGCAAAATTCATAGGTAAAAATTTAATGGAAATTAAAATGAACGAAAAATAAAGAAAATCACACAATACTAATTCCAAATTTTAAATAATTAGTAGAAGAGATCTTTTTATTTGATAAAATCGACTAATAATTTAATCGAAATTATCAAATAAAAACCATCCTAAGACTAATAAAATTATTTAATACAAACAACACAATTTATTTGCAAAATTAAATAAAAGAGTAAAATAAATAAATAAGAATAAAATTTAGAAATGGGCTTGCAATTTGAAGCAACTGGGGGAAAGAAAGAATTCTTCTAGGCCCAAATAAAGGTACCAATGATCCAAAGTAGTCATCCGTAGAAGGAACACCATGGTCCGCTTAGATCTATGCTTGATGATAATAAGCGAATCGACGGATGAAAAATAACAGATACATCATAAGATCATAGGACTCACGCTGGGACAAGTGGCACCAGAGGCACACTTGTCACTCATCTGCAATTTCTCCGATTCTAACAACAAAAGATTTTTAAAAAAACGAAAAACAAAACGAAAAAAAACAAATAAATCATAACTTCTTTTTTATTGATAACTTGGTGTTATCTCTTCATTTTCTCGCCGCTTTCATCTTCTCATCGTTATTTCCAACTCCTCTCCGACCAGATGCAAACTTCATCTTTCTCACCACCTATCAAACCTCCGCTCTCTTTCTCGATCGCCGCCATTCGGTTTTCTAGTCCCCTGTTTGGTCGGAAATATGGGTTTCTCTTATCGTGAGCTATGGATCTATTTCGCGATCTGTGTTCTCTCGTTCAAAACTTCTAATTCTATACTTGGTCTTCGAATCGGCCTTGAAGGGTAAAGGACGCCGCGCCAGAAATGACTCTACGACAACGGTGGCGACGAGGGTTCAGATCCTAGTTTTTTTTTAAATTTTTTGTGTTCGTTTTTATGTTCTAAACATTGATTTGTTGTTTACTTTTGCAGGTGTTCAGTGATTTTGAGTATATCTTGAAAAGGGGTAATGAAACCCTAAGATTCAGATTTGCGATTCCGGTGATGAGGAAAGAAAATCTGAGCCTTGAGGGTCTACGGCGGCGGACGACAGACGGTGGCCGCAACCCCGGTGAAATCATTCCTTTTCTCTCTTCTTCTATGACGCGGAACCTTTGGTTTTCTGCGCGATAGCTTTTCCTCTTCTTTTTTTTTGGTTCTGAAGGGTTGTGTTTTTTTTGAAAATGATGAAAAAAGGGTTAGGGTTTATGATGATTGTTTTGATTTCTGCTTTTGAATAATGTTTCTATTAATGATTTTGTTGAAGTTTGAAGGGTTTTTGGTTGTTGTGAGCAATGGCTTTTCTTTGTTGCCATGATGAAACAAATCGGTTTTATTTGTTTGATTTCCTGGGTTGTATGATAAGAAGATGATAATTTTTTTAGGTTTGGCTTTTGCAATGCTAGGGTTATGTTGTTTGAATGACTCTCCTTGATAATTGTGTCAAGGATTAGTTATATACTGTCATAAATAGGGTTTCTAATTACTGGCCATAAATAATTTCTGATGTCAGGCCTTCTGATTTTTTTTTGTATTTGGGCCCCTGCGAATTCTAACATGTTTGTATCTACTGATTTTGTACTTGTTATGGTTCCGCCAATTCGATGTGTTTGTGTACTAGGATAATTGTGATGATTTTCCGAGTTTTACATTTTACACCCTCCCTTTGTGAACCAAAAGTTTTTTTGTGATTTGCAATTGGGAAAACCAGCCCATGATTAATCTTGAAATTGATTATGAGGCTTTGTCGCTTGAAAACCCTTAAACCCGATTCCAATCAAATAACCCTAATGATGAGATGAAAACCTCTCTAAACATAAAGTTCTTTCTAATTTTCTTGTTCTTTCTTTCAATTTCTAACCATACTTTTTCTTGTTTCATATGATGGTGACAATGGCATAGAAAATGAAGATGAAGATCTGTGGCTCGACATAAAGAATGATGTACGAGGATGAAGAAATGCTTGAGGACCGGACTTAAAATCTTGGAAATATTAGACTTTAGGACATACTTGAATCATTGTAGTCACTTGAATCCCTTGATGTAAATTTGAACTTGGTAATTATTATGTGTTAGAACAAATTTTGTTTCAAATAATATATATTAAAGTTTTGATGATAACAAGTATAATAAAATTTTGTATGAATAAATATGATACTATGACGCGTACATGTTTCATTTCGTAAGATGTTCGACTTCTAGCACAAAATGGAGAATATATCATGCGAGCAAAAGATGAAGTTAGAAGTTCTAATGAGAGTAAAACTTCGAAAAGCACCTCAAAGCAATCGCTAACATAAACACGCTTTAGAAGTTCGAATGAGACAAACCTCTCGATCAAGCACGCCAGAGAAACCGCTAGAAACATGCTTTAGAAGTTCGAGCGAGAACTTCCGAAGACACGAAAAGAAAGCTCAAGTAAAGAATAAAATACAACTTCGATGGAAGCAAGCAAGCGCAACCTCCGATAAGAAGCACCAAAAATATGTTCTGAATAGAAGATGTTAACAAGGCTAACAGAAGATCATGAAGTATTAGAAGTTCTAACGAAGACAGAACTTCTGATAGAAGCAAGCACAACACAACTTCTGATAGAAGCAAGCACATCGCAACTTCTGATATAAGCAAGCATAGCAACTTCTGATATAAGCATCAGCATAAGTTCTGATGAGAAGATATTCTAACAAGGCTCATAGAAGATCATTATCAATATGAACATTATCTTCTAAAAGACAAAACCTGCCAACAGTAACATAAACCCACTGAGCGAAGAAAAGAAATACTTGAGTGGTTCAACTTCCAAGAAATATTTAGCAAGAAAATTACGTAAAGCTAAGCAAGTCACGTGAAGCGAAGCAAAGTCATAATTACTTTTTTCCATTATCCAAGACACGCTACTAGCAACGGACAGATTCTGGAAGCACTATTTAAGGAATTCAAATTCAAAGAAGATTTCAATGAACTTATGCAAGAACACTATACTAACAACTCACATCAATTCTAACATTTTGCAAAAATCATTTCCAAAGTAAACTCACGCCCAAGTACAAAGAATTATTTTTGTAAATTATTTTACTATTCATTGAGCTTCAATTTTGTATAAACTTCACTTAGTGAAGAATAGATTTTCTAGAAGCATTATTGTATACAATTAGTCGAATTAACATTCGATAGTTGTTCCTTGAGAAGACCATTGGGTCAAAATTTTGAGAGGCTAGGACTAGTTGAGTCTTAGAAGTGTTAGTCACAACGGTTGGTCATGCGGTTTGTTCCTTGAGAAGAATAGTTGGGTCAGTGTTATTGAGAGGGCTAGGACTAGTGAGTCTTAGAGGAAGTTAGTCACACCAGCTTTGGTAGTGCACTGTAATCGCTTATTATAGTGGATTAAGTCCTCGTTAAGAGTGGCGAATCACCTTGGCGTGGACTAGAGTAGTTTGAGTTTCAAACGAACGGATAAAAATACTTGAGTATTTTATTTGTTGTTTGGGTAAAAGATCTAAAAAGTAAGAAAACTTATTCACCCCCTTCTAAGTGTTTTTCCAAGCCTTCATTATGAACATGCGAGTCACTTGTAGCGTAGATAATATAACTTGAAAACTAAGCCATGGGAATTTAGACATTTCTTTGTATCTTGTGAAAAACTTTAGTCAAATGGTAATGGCATGGTTGTTGTATTCTAAAACTTGAATTCTCTTGTATGTGAAATTTGGGAATTTAACCCTTCTTGATGCAAAGATGGCTTAAGGACTTAGGTTTTAGAAGTACTTGAATTCCCTTGTAAAGCTAACTTGAAGTTTTTGGCCATAAAGCTTTTGTGCTTATTTATTCATGTAGAATTTTGGAGCTCTTTTCCATTTGAATCAAAATCAAAACTCTAAATTCCACAATTGAAATTCTTGATTCAAAACCTTAATCATCTTGACATTTTCATGATTCTTTAAGAATTGAATGACAAATTCAACTCAAAATCAACGGGATCATCACCAAATTTTCAAATTGAAACATATCAGAAGTAGAGAAGGATTTGAAAACAAATGAATTCCATGCAAAAACAAATTCTACCTTTACATCGAACGCCTTGAATCTTGTGAATGATGAACGTGACTAGAAAAATCTAAGCATATGGAAACTTGGACTTTCTTGAATCTTGTAAATAAGCATTCTAGATGAGTATTTTCACACACGATATACATCAACTTTGCTAAGAACAAACAAACTCGACGAGCAATCCAAATGAACAAGAACTTGAATTGTTGATCAATAATCATATAACCCTAATCCACCCTTTTACTTTGAAGAAGAAACTAAATAATTAGAAGAACCCGAGGCATCGACTTTGTAGAATAAAATCTTGAACCACCGTAAAATCCTAAACTCGTGATGAATTGATCTCTTAAATCATGTTGTAATGATATTTGATATAACAAAACTTCTATAATTCCATCAAGGAAGATATCACACACTTCAAAGAATCAAAATCCAAGCCCAAAACCGATAGATAGGAAAAGATAAGATTTATTACTAAATCTCGCTTTCAAATCTCCTAGATTGGTTAAAAGCACAACATCTTTTCTACACAAAGGAAAATCATGGAGTTAACTCCAACCCGTAACCACATGACCAATGATATGAATGCATTAATGAATGAACATGAGCCAATTAGAATTGAGATGAAGAGGAAAATTTTGACGGGACACAAAACATGTTCGTAAATACAATGATCATTATGATGATAGAGATGTAATCATCGCACCCCAATGTTTGATGGAGAAAACTTTGATTACGGATGGACATAATTGAAAGTTTCTTTCCGCTCATGACGCCGATAGTTGGGACATGGTAATGTATGGCTATACTCATCCCTGACGCAAGTGGTCGAATATTGAAAGGAAGAAAATGTCGATCAAGAGAAGAAGGAATTCAAAAATCACCATAGAGCCGTAACCATCCTTTTAAGTGTTTGTAATACTTGAACTCGACTTTGTAGGATTTTGTATCCAAATGTGCGGATAGCAAGAGTCGCCACCGACTTTTATTTTTATCCAATTAAGGGAAGGTAAAAGTAATGTAAAAGACCTTCGTTAGATTCGAGTTCGGAGAATGGTTATGAAAAGGGAAGGTATTACCCTTTCCATCCGTAGTTTATTCTACGGGCTCTTAGTTGCTCTAGATCACTTTTAAAAATTGCTTTCTATGTGTTTGACAAAAATGTTTTGAAAAAGGGCTTTGACTTTGTAATGATTCATGTAGGAATGTATACAAAGTGTTCTAAATGTTTTGTTTTGAAAAGAGTTTGAATTTTGAAAACGTGTGGTGTGAAAAGCATTTGATAGAGCGAGCAACTAAAAGACTTATTTACCCACTCGTAATTGGTCGCTTTTGTTGTACTCTCACGCCTTTAGAATAGCCAGCCATACCATTAGTTGGTAGGTAGCTCCATTCGCTGGATGTAAGCGACATTCGGGACATCGGATGGTCATAGAAAGCAACTAGGAAGTATCCTAGCACATTCAAGGACTATCATCATTTTCATAGGCGACAATCGAGGGTCAAGATCATGTATTCGGAGGCGACATCGTGGGTCTTATGATCTTTGTATCAAGGGACTATGATGATTTGTTTGAAGGCAACGGTGCTAGGATACCTCTACGCTCGAGGGACATGACCATTTGTATTCGAAGGCAACGAGAGAGAATTACCCTAAGGGTGCATGTGAAGAAGTGTGTTGATTTGTAATATGTTATCTTGAAATTAATGGCTATATTCGTTATTAGTCTTGCCATACACGCCTAATTACTAGCAATTGATAAGGAAAGTAAAATGCGGAATGTAAAGGCGGAAATGTAAATGTCTACGCTATTACAAGGCTTTGAAGTATACATAATTAAAATGCGAAAAATAAAGTCCTAAATTAAACTATTACATCCCATAAACAGCTACATTATTGGAAAGAATAAACGATAAAAGAAAACGTCCGAATCGGAGCAACCCGTGAAAGAATAAGAAATCTGAAAATATGATGAAATCGAAATAAGAGAAAATGTTAGAAAAATGCAATTTTTAATATGAGAAAATTATTATATGCTGGAAATAAGATAAATATACTAAAATATTTTTTGGGATTTTTAGATGCATTTTAGTAATTAAAACTAATTTACAATGATTTAAATGCTAAAATAAAAATAAAATAAATATGCATGCAAAAGAGATTTTTAATTTATTAAATTAAATAAAGATTTTTAGAGAATAATGCAAAAGAATAAATGTTTTTGGTAATTTTTAATGCGTAATAAAAATATATAAAGAAATTAAAATTGAATGGAAATATTAGAAATTATAAAATATGCGTAAATTTGAACTTGAAAAGAAAATAGCAAACCGGTCTCAGTGTCGATCGAACTCGTGACCATGGAAAGCATCCGAAAAGTGAACGCCTTAGGCGCCATGTGTACAAGCTTGTTTTGAAACGAGGTGAGTGGAACTCACACGCCGCCTCGACTTGCCTCATCACCGCGGAGACTTCATCTTCTTCGCTTTAAAATTCAAAAGCTCTGGCCGGCCTTCCTTCGACGCTATGTCCCCGCTAATTCAAAACATCACAAACGTAATATAAATAACATTAGAGACCATGGTTCGATTCCTCAAGTCATCCCGATTCACGGTATAGGTCCTGCTGGTCAATTTTTCCTATTAACTAAACCCTAATTGCTCACGTAAAACCTAACAATGGCAACACGAGTTCTAAGCCATGGAAACTCAATTAAATAACCCGATCGCTTGCAATCTTCCTACTAATCACAAAACAACAATCAAACGTGTTAAAAATGCATGAAAATGTAAATCGAATTTGAAAAGTAAGAACAAACCAAATCGTATTTCTCAATTCGGATGGTTTTGAGCAAAGTGAGGGTCCGAAAGCTTCAGAGATATCAAGGAATGTATTTGGATACTCAAAACCATTGAAGGTGGTCGAAATAGGATTGCCAATTGCTTGAGAGGCACGGTTTTTTCACTTTGAGAATAGGGTTTCTGAGCCAATTTTTTCGTCCCCTTTGCAATTGGTATGCATCAAGTATATATGCTGGATGGATTTGGGATTGATTTGGGAAAGAATTGATCAATATTCAATGGAAATCAATTTTGATTTTTGTCCAAAATTAAATTTTCAAAATTTGATTAATTCTCAATCCAATCTTGCCAAATTTGATTTAATTTCGAAAATTGCTGGCATTGGTGAGTTACTTGAGTCCCAAGAAAAGAATAAAATCAATCTTTCAATTAATTTTGATTTTATGATTTATTTTAAAATTTAATTTGTATTTAAATGAATAAATTCAAAATTAAATAGAAAAATAAATCAAAAATTCATGGCATTGGGCTTGGATATTCCTAATTGTATAAGGAATAAGTTAGGATGAAGAAAAGTAGGCCCATTTGCAAAAGATTTGATTTTTGAAGTATCTCTTGTGCATTCTTTCAAAATTGTCCAACTTGTGGATGGTGCATCTTGCTCAATTTTCCACATTTTTGAGTGTTCTTGGACTTTTGGAAATCTCAAAGAGTCCTCTAAACAATTTCTTTGGTTTCATCTCAATTGAGTTACCATGCTCAATATATCTTCAAAACAAAAGTTGACTTTTGTTGACTTTGAAAAGACCAGAATGTTTTGAGCTATACCTCTCAAATGAAGCATTTTTGGACATTCTTGTGAGACATGAAGTTGTAGAGAATTGAATTTCCTTCAAAACAAGAGGTGGTGGAAAATTTCGAGAAAGTATGAGAAAGTTATGATCACCAAAGTTCATTGACTTTTCACCTGAAACCCTAATTTAGAAAGTTTGACTTTGAGAAAATTTTGAGTTTTCTTGATGAATCATGATCAACCCTTGATCAAATGATGAATGTAACTTCAAAATGAGGATGTTGACCAAAAATTATGAAGTTTGACCGTATGTTGACCATGCTTGACTTTTTGTCCAATACAACTAATTTTCAACCATCCGAGCAATTGTTTGAGGAAACTTGACTTGTGAAGCTTGAAACTTGACATGGAGAATCTTTGAAGCATATGAGGAGGCATGAAGACCATTGGAGATGTTGGAAATTCATCTAGACTTGAGAGATACCAAACCCTAGTTTGGGTTGATTGTCTAGAGAGAGTTTGTCCGATCAACTCTCGAGGAATCCTCGAGCATAGATGTATGAAATCTCTTGAGTAGATGGAGGGCAAATTTTGGGTATGACCTGCCCCTGCTCAATCTTCTTGTACCGAGGGTTAGATTGACATGCTTGTCTTTCGTGACCGGAGGTAGAAGATGATCGAACACCGAGTACACCGAAAATTTGCACTCGCGGTCGATGATGCGGAACGGGCTTACAGATGCCGCTTGAGAACTCACGTAAATGAGTCGATGCTAGACTCGAGATTATTGATAGGAGAACCGACGGGGGCTTAAGATGCCATCCGAAAGGTCAATGCCGGGAGTGAGCCGACGCCGTGCCCGGATTATTGATGAGGAGGCCGAAAGTGAGTCGACGCTAGGCCCGTAGATGTTTCGAAAGAGTATGGAGATGGGCTTAAGATGCCATCCGAGGGAGTCGTATGTTAGACTTCGTGTTCACTTTGAATGAAGTTATTGGTCCGTATTGATTTTTAACCATATGCAGATTCAAAGTGAAGAAATGTTGACAAGTAGTCGGAGATGGGCTTAAGATGCCATCCAAGGCAATCGAGTCGACGCTAGACTTTTTAGTTGCTGTTGATAATAAATTCGCGCCGATTACTCCGAGGGGTCAGTAGTTGGCAAAATGTGGATAGCTTCTGTGCATCGGTGTCGATCCATTGCTCGTTATCGAGGATAACCGAGGTGGTCTTCGGATAGTTTTCCGCCGTTCGGGCTTAATCCTCGACCACCGTCGGAGGACAACCAAGGGCGGTCTTTCGATAGTTTTCCGCCGATTCGGGCTTAACTCGACCTGCTTAAGGGAGGATCATACTGCTTTGGAGAAAACAAGAGGAACTTTGATAGAATATTGGTTAGTCCTATGCAAGGAATGATGCATGACAATGTGTATGAATGATAAATGCGTAAACTATGACTTTATGAGAAATGTATGAATGATAAATGTTGTGATATTTCAAAACATATCCATCTTGAAGAAGATGCGGATGTTCTGTTTTGAAGATTTTTGACTTCTGCTTGGGGAACTAAGTCGGTGAGAACCCTGCTTTTGAAGGAGAAGAAATATATCCTGGATTCCTCCGATGCACTATCTAACCAAGTCTTGGGCCTAGATATTGTTGAGGAGGGTAGAGACTGAGAAACTCATTGTTGGAGATCTCATAGACCCTACTGAGGAGAATCTGGAAGGCGATCTGTTGGGGACCTTGTATGTAGATCCTGCCGAGGAAATTTGGGAGGCGCCCATCGGGATTCGGTGCGATCTCGCGGAGAGCATTTGATAGTTGCTGAGACCGGCTGGAAGAGTCGATCCCATTGTAATCTCCGCCGGGAATAAAGGTGTATGTTTCCTCCGATGCACTATCCGACCAAGTCTTGTGTCCGGATACCGCTGGGAAAAGGGAATGATCGAGATACTACTGGGATAAACACCTTGACTGGGGTGAAGTGTTACCGCTGAGATCGATGTATACTCACGGGAAGGCGTGTTGTGAGTGACACCTTTGTGGGGATCATGCTCTGTGGGGAAATGCATTGGTGACTTTCGTCGTCATCTCAATTCCTGGAACCTGTAGTAAGTACTTTTGTATGTTCACTTTTCGTATGTTTGTGATTAGATTCTTATTGTCAAATGCATATAATTATTCAAGGCAAACGTTGGACTTATTGCAAACGACAACAGTGAAAATTGTAAAGAGAAAGAACTTGTATTTTTTTGAAATGTGGCGTATGGCCAAGTAGTTTTGTACACAAGAAAGGTAAAAAGCTATGCGGAAATAATCTCGTTAAGTTCCAACTATGCTAGTACTCATATATTTCAACTATCTCATCTCCTTGTCACAAGAGGAAGTGAGTGAATTGATCTTCGCCATTTGAATCTTGAATGCCGATAGTAGTCCGAAGTAGGTGATCCGACGAGACATAGTCGACGCTTTAAGTCCCTAACTTTTCCTAGACCGCCTTTCGGTTTTCACCACCGATACCTTTTTGCCCAAGCCGCCTTTTTCGTGTTTTCGACTTGCCGGTGTACATTTTTTGTATATATCCTTAACTTTGCCCGAACCCTTTGGTTCGCCAGATGCCCTTATTTTTGCCTAGGCCACCGACCCAGCGGTCTCGCTCATGCGTAGTATTTTTGACTATGTCCGCTCACGTGGTGTGGAAGTCTTCACCATCCATGGTGCTAAGTATCATAGCTCCACGGAAAATACTGCCTTGACCACAAACGGTCCCTCATAGGTGGGAGTCCATTTGCCCTCGATCACCTTGTGAAAGAATGATGCGCTGACTACTAGATCACCGACTTGGTAGACCTTGTTTGACCTTCTTGTTAAATGCTCGATCATTCGCTTCGATAAATCGTCCACATGATGGACGCGAGTCGCTTCTCATCAATCAAGTTAATCGTCAAGGCGAGTCTCGACCCAATCGCTTCGCCTAACTCGCCTCCCGGAGGACTCGTCGAGGGTATCTCAACCTCGATGGGTAAGACAGCTTCCATACCGATACGAGAGAAGGGAGTTGCCCGTGGACGCTCGCGTCAGAAGCGATAACCATGAAGAGCTAATGGTAACATCTCATGCCAATCCTTGTAAGTCACGCCATCTTCAGATAATCTTCTTAATGTTTTGTTGGCGGCTTCCATCGCGCCATTCATCTTAGGCCGATAAGGAGAAGAATTGTGATGCTTGATCTTGAATCGTGCGTAGTTCGGTGATCATCTTGTTGTTGAGATTAGAGCCGTTATCCGTGATAATCCTTTCGGAGTGCCATACCGCGATAAGGTTATGCTTGATGAATCGGCCACAACATTCTTGGTAATGATGCGAACGAGGTCGCTCTACCCACTTGGTGAAATAATCTATTGCCACAAGGATGAAACGATGTCCATTGGAAGCCGTGGGCTTAATCTCTCCGATCATGTCAATGCCCCACATTGCAAAAGGCCAAGGAGAAGTTAAAACATTCGTGAGGTACCGAGGTACGGTACTTTGTCGGCATAACCGCACTTGTGACAAGATCGAGCATAAGTGACAATCGCCTCCATGGTGGACCAATAGTAACCTGCTCTCAAAATCTTCTTAGCCATGGTGTGTCCAATCGGAGTGGGTACCAAATTCGCTTCGTAACTCTTCCATGATACGATTGCTTTCCTCGTCTACACAATGAGTAAGCACAAGTCGTGGTCGCTTTGTATAAGATGTTGTTGAGGAAGAATTTGATGCAAATCTTCTCATGAACTTTATCATTAATGTATGCTGGATATTCCCGAGTCTCAAGATACCTCTTCACATCATGGTACCAAGGTTTCTCTCGTATCAAGCTCACAACAATATGCCGGTTCGTCAAACTTCTCAATGATGATACGGGGAGCCTCGTTGTCCCATCTAACCTTGAACATGGATGACATAGTAGCCAATGCGCCGCTAACCGATTCTCTCTCGGAATATGATCAAAAGTGATATCTTCAAGTAGGGATCAAGCTCGAACATGCTCTCGATATGGAATGAGATTCGGATGCTTCAGATCCCACTCGCCTTTATCCGATCGATCACAAAGTCGAGTCTCCATACACTTGTAAGAACTTGATTCTTAAGTCAATAGCAATTTTAAGACCCATGATGCACGCCAGACCGCCATGTTGTTAGTGCAATCAAACATAATCTGCGGTGAAAGGCGATGTCTCCGTAGGGATGTAATGATGGCGCCAATGCCATTGCAAGTGCTCGAGGCTCCATCAAAGACCATAGTCCATCGATCCTTGTTCAGTCCTTCGTCTGGCCTAGTTCTTCACAATCAGAATTAGTAGAACATCCTCATCCGAAATTAACCGCATAGATCGATAGTCATCTACGGCTTGATGAGCCAAATGATCGGCCACCCACTTCCTTTGATCGCTCGAGAAGTGTACCGGATGTCATATTCGGTCAAGATCATTTGCCATCTTGCTATTCTTTCTGAGAGAGCTGGTTTCTCAAATATGTATTTTATCGGATCCATCTTGAAATCAACAAGTGGAGTCAACATATACTGCCTTAGTCATGAAAGCAGCCCAAGCTAAAGCGCTGTAAGTTTTCTCGAGCTGTGAGTATCTTGTTTCACAATGTAAACTTTTGCTAAGGTAGTATATTGCATGCTCTTTTCGACTGCACTCGCCATGTTGCCCCAACACACCCCCATCGAATTCTCTAATCGCCAAGTACATGATAAGAGGTCTTCCTTCACGGGCATCGTGGATAGGAGGATTCAGAGTACCTTGATTTTGTCAAAAGCGATCCGCAATCGCTGCTCCATTCCACTACTTGATCTTTCTTAAGTAACTTGAAGATTGGCTCACAAGCTAGGTGTGCAATGAATCTGCAATGTAGTTCAACCGCCCAAGAAACTTCGACTTCCTTCTCAAGGGAGCCGCATCTCTTGAATAGCTTTAACCTTCGTAGGTCAACCTCAATACCTTTACCATCACAAAAACCCTAGGAGTTTTCCGGATCCGACTCCAAAGGTGCACTTGTTAGATTAAGTCTCAACCTCATTTCTTCAATCCAAACAGCTTCGAAATGATCAAGATGTTCTTCTTCACCGTGATCTAGCTATCATGTCGCCGACGTAGACCTCTATCTCGTGATGAATCATGTCATGAAATAATGTCACCATAGCACGATAAGTGGCGCTCGCTCTTCAATCCGAATGGCATAACCTTGTAGCGTAAAGTGCCCCATCGTAACAAAAGTAGTCTTCCATGTCTTCGAGAGCCATTTTGATCCGATTGTAATCGAGAAACCATCCATGAAGGAGAAAACCTTGCCGAGCGGTGTTGTCAACGAACATCAATATGAGGAAGTGGTAAATCATCTTTGACTTTGTTCGTGATCTCTGTAATCCACACACATTCGTATTTTGCCATCCTTCTTGGTACGGTACCACATTTGCAACCCACGGGATAAGAGGTGACACTAAGAAACTCGTTGAATCGCTTATAACTTCGCTTTGATTTTCTCCGACATCTCGTGACGATGCGACTAACCTTCGTTTCACCGAGAAAACCTCTTTGTTGGTAATCTGTACCACAATATCAATGTCTAAACCAGTATGTCTTCGATGACCAAGCAAAACCTCAATATAGTCTCGTAGCATCCGAACCAACCTTTCTTTGACATCGCTCAAGACCCGCCCTATCTTGATCTCTTTTCTGTCTTCGTCACAAGACTCCAAATTCACAACCTCAACTCGCTCTTCGTGGGTATAACTCGCTTCTTCTTGTAGCACCGCAGTTCTCCGGCACTTCACAATCTTCCTCACTTTCGCCTTCGCTTGGTAGATCGGATTATCAAGTCATACTTAGCACTAGCATAGTCAGTATTAACGAGATTCGAGTGATTCTCGCAGTTGTATCACGGGTGTGTAAGAAACACATAGCTTTTGAAGGGTGATAAAGTAAAAGAAAGAAAACAAACAATTGAATGCAAAAGTCCAACGATTTATTGAATGAAAATACGCAAACGATGATAATAACCTCGAACGAGCCATGATGCCCCGCAAGGCACTAGGCTTTCAAAGTTTATTGTTCATAACATAAAGAAATACGAAAAGCAAAACAAAACAAAGCAATTACTCCCGACTAAAGGAGATTGGTATGACGCATCGCCTTCCAATTGCCGAGCCCTTTGTCCGGAGTTGGAAGATCCACTTGCGATGTCGAAGTCATTGTTGTCTTATAGCATGGATTCCACTGGCCGATGCGGAAGGGAAGTTGGCCGCACGTCATGCGATCATCTTCCGACTTGATGGTGAAGCCTAAACCACTTTTGTCAAATTTGAAAGGAAGATCGTGGAGTCGACCCCAAATAGTACTCTTCCTTCTTCAACAGCTTGAGCATCTTTCAATGAGGCCATCCTAGGCGGAATTTTAGCATCTTCAGAGGACCGGAGAGTCAACAGCATGACTGGGAATTGTTTCAAAAGCTTGACAGGAGTCTCAAGAATTCACCCTCCATCTCGAGATAGCGGAATGACGTAGATGATCGACCATATATTCTCTTCACCACATACCGTGACAACCTTTCTTTCACCGGTACTTCCTCGATGCAAGGTAGAGGTAATACCGCCCATGTATCCAAGGCCCCAAGATAAGAGTAAGCGGACGGATGTCCATGACAAAGAAGGTGGAGTCAAAAGTCGGGAACCGACTTTAACAGTGAGTGAGTCTCCAAGCATCGCTCGCTAGAACCATCAAAAGCTCACAATTATGTCACGGGTCTCAACCAACCCTTCGACATCAAGTCGATCAAAAGCGCCTTCGAAGGATATTCGAGCGTAACCAGATCAACCAAAACATGAGATAGGGTAACGCCTTGCATTCAACAGATGTGCAAGGCCTTGTTGTGTTTCTTTCCTAGGAGTCAAATCAAGATCGAGAAACCTAGGCCGTTGTTGGCAGCCGTGCTAGCAATACAAACTTCAAACCGGTCGGTAGTGTTTGCGGTACATGAGCATTCTTCGTAAACTTTACCAAGGCATTAGCATGAGCCTCGAGCACAAGAGCAAAGCGAGCATGGATATCTTGGACGAGTTTGTCCTAACTGCTCCACAACATTGTAATCACTCTTCTTGATGATCTTCTAATTTCTCCATTTCTCGTTCGAGGTGTCCTCGAATTTCTTTGGTACTTCCGTCGAGGTGATGGGCCACCGGTTCTTTCCTCTAGCCGATATTGGTGGAGTAGACGGAATGCGAAATGAGTCGTTGTCTTTGGAGGAGAGATCTCGGAGAGAATACCTTCCGTTCGGTCACCTTACTTGATCCTGATGTTGTCGATGTCGAATAGAAGCTCCAATGGTAAGATCTTCAATTGTCGAGGATCTTGCTTGACGCCATGATAGTAAACCTCGATCCATAATTACAAGGGATAGCCTTGTCGAGGAATATGGAACCGGTCTTGAGAAGTAATGATGAGAGGTGCCACTAGGCACAGATCGCAGAGGAAATCCTTATCGTGTTAACATCAGATAGTCTTCTGGAAATCGCCACCCCATCCGGTTGCCTTAACATCTTCAATAGGAATCTTGTAACTCTTGAACTGTACTTCACCATGTAATCATACTTTCCACTGGCTGCCCCAAGGTATCCCACATGATGGTGTTGTTTCATTCGCATTGTCAATCTTCAACTAGACATTTCTTCACACGCCTTCGCACAGTGGTTTCGTAAATAGTATCTCACGGTTATCCATTATGCATCGAACACGCCTTCTCAACCAAGCACAACCATCGCAGATGGGCACCAACGACAATCCTCTCGGGCATCCTCGATTGACACCGCCTGCAAAGTTCCTTCTTAAACATCGAGGGATGGTCAAGTCATCTATGTTGAAAATATAAGTGTCACCACCAAAGATTGGAACTCTTGTCATGATTAGGCATAGGCGCTGATCACATTCGAGTCTCAACATGAGGGTCAAACTCAATCGCTTAGCTTCAATCATATCTTGAATCTTGTTCTTCGTGAGCCCAACAATTGTCGTTGTCGTGCTCGGCTATTGGAATGATAAGCACACTTAGCATTAGGATTGTACTGAGAGGAGGTATTGACATTTTGAGGAGGATCCCTCAAGGTTATCACCTGCTCAACATGTGTTGCAAGGCTCATGACAATGGCATGTTGATCTCAGAACTGCCTTCGTGCTGCTCGTTACGCGCTGTCTCACCGAGGTTGGCCGATGTAGGATCGAGATCACAACCGCCCCTACGATTGAGCGGTCGGTCTTGGCTCGCTTTTCCGACCATACACGATTAGCTTCTTTCTTAGCACCAAAAGATCTCTTCAAAGATTTGAAGATGTCTCTACCGAATCTTCCCACTTGATACCAACTTAATACGCCGTCAATAATATCTCTTGAATCCACAAGAGTTTCCAATCGATGATTAAAGAATGGGCCTGCGTTGTTCCCATGAACATATCAACCAACTCCCTATGGACAAGGGTGGTTGAACTCGCTAGATCTCTCCACTTCGAGCATACTCCTTGAACTTCTCGTCACGACCCATAGACATGCTTTGTAGTTGCATGCGAGTGGGTGTCAATTCAAGATTGTACTCATCGTCTCAGAAAGCATCACCTAAGTCACCCAAGTACGGATACTGGCCATTCTCTAGCGATAGTACCATTCCAACTGGTTCCGGACAAACTTTCTTGAAAATAGTGCATCCACAACTTTCTCTCAGTGGGGATTGATTTTCCGGACATAGGACTTCAAATGCAGCTTAGGCAAGACATGCCATCATATTTGGCAAAAGTAGGAACTTTGAACTGGGAGGAATCACAACACTGTGGACAAGACTTAGATCATCAAAATTCAGCCCGACATCTTCGTGTTTTCCACAAGATTCGACGGTCTTCAAGTTGCTTGTACTTGTCATCTTCCTCGAGTATCGCCATTATCATAGTCTTTTCGTGCTCATGCTGGCTGCCTTCGTCCTCACCCTTGTTACTTTGCTCGCCTTCTTGAAACTTCCTTCCGAGAGCTCAATACGGTGACCACCTTAGGACCACTTTGTAGTGTCTCCCATGTCGAGGAGACCAACAACCTTCTTCTTCTTGTTGATGAGCTTCTTCAAATCTCTGGCCTTTGACCAAGCCGGTGAACATCTCAATAAACCGAGCATTCGAGCTCGAGATCTTTGACAACTGCTCAAGAGCCATTTCGCTAAAATAAATAGCGAGCAAATGAGAAAACCAATCTCCAATGTACCGTGATGCAATGTTATGCTATGCTATGCAATGTTTATGCGAATGCAATGCAATGTTTTCAAGGACCTTAGAGATTTAAATTTGTTAAACAAGCAATGAACAAACATTTATTAGTACTTTTTCATTATTCTTTTCTTTTAAGTACAAGAGATAGTTCAAAACAATAAAAGAAAACATAAACATCCTAAAGCTCTAAGTCTCCCATGGGCGCTTCCTCTTGGTGCCGATGTAGCTGATGTTTCGCTTCCTCGTGGAGTAGCTTTGTCAACTCTAACACTTTCTTCTCACTTGCATAACACCGAGCTTCAAAGGTATCCTTCTTCTTTAAGCTAAATCAGATCTCTTCAAGTCTTCAAAATCGAGGGCATGTGATGGAGAACGGTATAGGGTACGCCACCTATAGCAACAGTTCCATAATTACCGTAAAACAGCGTGAATGGCATCATGAGGTTTTGAGCTCGAGCTCGCACTCCATTTGAGGTAAGGTTCCCAAGGAATGGAGTTCGGTGCCCCAAAGTCTTGGTATCGCCTTCTTTACCATGCCCCAAGCATGTATAAACCTTCGCTTGCACTCGAGATCGTGATTGTAATCGAACACAACATCTTGGAGAAGCATATCATGTGGACCATCTTTTCGAGCAAAACCAAACCGACGAGAGCTAGAGAAGGGTTGTAAGTAATACCTCCCTTATACCAAGTAGTGGTACATTAGGGAATTCTCCACAACGCCAATGAATGTGAAGTCCTTTGAGAGAAGAGGCTCCAACGGATATCCGAATGAGAGAGTGACATCAACCTTGAGACCATCTCAACCTTTGTTCATTCTTCAAAACGATGGAGGAAGGTGCGAAATAAACCACCTTGAAAGTAACGATATACAACACATGAGAGTTCCTTGTCGCTTAGTAGTACGAGTGTGGAGAGAATGTAGGATATCTCCAAGTAAAGTAGGCAGGATTGGTAAGGAACAACTTGATGGCATTGATATCTATGAATTGATCCGAGTTAGGAAATAGAACCAAACCATAAATTAATAAGGCCACAATGTTCTCAAATGCATGGAAACTCATAACTTTGAGGAATTCTCGCTTTCTTGATTAAGAACATGGAAAGTAAACCCTTAACTCCGCTTCTAGTTTCCCAATTGGCTTCAATATCCGAACGCTTAAGATGTAAGGCGATGTAATGTCTTCGCATTTAGGAACCTTTTCTAAACCGTGAATGGCATTTGGTCAAGAATAGGTACCCCAAGTAGCTTAGAGAACTCTTCTAAGGTAGGAACCAACTGATAACTGAAATGTAAAGCAATGGTGTTTCTGATCAAAGAACCGAATAGACATGCATCATATCTTCTTCAAAACCGGAGATAACCAAATCAAGTAGATAACCATGTCTTTTGATGAACTGAGCATGGTCGGGAATTTCTGAAACCAATTCTTTGAGTTGAGAAGGGATACCCATGAAGTTGATTCGGATAGTCTTTCTAGAAGCCATAATACCCTACAAAACAGAGCAAAGATAAATCCCTAGGTCCTTGAAATAGTTAGAAATGATATGCAATGTGGATGATGTCATGATGTCATGTTTAGCACACACAAACAATTCACACAATGAGCCTAGGTTTAAGGCTTGCATGAGGTATAGGTGATTACCCCACCAAAAGTTCGAGTTGGTTCATCCTGTCCTATAATAGTAACCGGGTTCTAGGAATCTCACATCATCGATCTTTCTCGTAGGCGCTTATTTCAATACGACGGCCAAGTGGTCGATCGAAAATGTCCCAAAAGTCTGATCTCAATGAGCGTAGCATCGAGTATCAACCAACCTCGGTCACACCAAAGCCGCCATCTCACTACCTTCTAATGGCCAAGATGGGTCAATTAAGGTTCTAAAAGTTTAGTTAGCGCTGATGACACCACGAAGCCAAATACTTTCTTCAACTTGGGAATGAAGAGTATCGGACAACCAAAGTGTCACGCTAACGTAGCCATCATGTTGACCACGTAGTTATACGCCTAACGGCCCAATGATCTAATGCTACTTACCTAAAAGGAAACCCGATTCGGTGTAGGATCCCCAACAATATAATACCCAAGCAACCCTTAAAGATAAAGCATACAAGTCAAACAAAAGCAATAAAAGTTATCTAGAAATCCCTAAGGCAATTCTCTTTAGGTTTCTCCTCAAAGAGAGTCGCCAAATACTGGTGAACTGACTTTGTAGGATTTTTGTATCCAAATGCGGATAGCAAGAGTCGCCACCGACTTTTATTTTTATCCAATTAAGGGAAGGTAAAAGTAATGTAAAAGACCTTCGTTAGATTCTCGAGTTCGGAGAATGGTTATGAAAGGGAAGGTATTAGCACCCTTTCCATCCGTAGTTTATTCTACGGGCTCTTAGTTGCTCTAGATCACTTTTTAAAATTGCTTTCGGTGTTTGACAAAATGTTTTGAAAAAGGCATTTCGCTTTGACTTTGTAATGATTCATGTAGGAATGTATACAAAGTGTTCGGAAATGTTTTGTTTTGAAAAGAGTTTGAATTTTGAAAAAGTGTGTGGTGTGAAAAGCATTTGATAGAGCGGCAACTAAAAGACTTATTTACCCACCGTAATTGGTCGCTTTTGTTGTACTCTTCCTTTAGAATAGCGCTAGCCATACCATTAGTTGGTAGGTAGCTCCATCGCTGGATGTAAGCGGACATTCAAGGGACATCGGATGGTCATAGAAAGCAACTTGTAGGAAGTATCCTAGCACATTCAAGGGACTATCATCATTTTTCGTAGGCGACAATCGAGGGTCAAGATCATGTACCGGAGGCGACATCGTGGGTCTTATGATCTTTGTATCGAAGGGACTATGATGATTTGTTTGAAGGCAACGGTGCTAGGATACCCTACGCTCGAGGACATGACCATTTGTATTCGAAGGCAACGAGAGAATTACCCTAAGGGGTGCATGTGAAGAAGTGTGTTGATTTCGAATATGTTATCTTGAAATTAATGGGCTATATTCGTTATTAGTCTTGCCATACACGCCTAATTACTAGCAATTGATAAGGAAAGGAAAGTAAAATGCGAATGTAAAGGCGGAAATGTAAATGTCCCACGCTATTACAAGGCTTGGGGCGATACATAATTAAAATGCGAAAAATAAAGTCCTAAATTAAACTATTACATCCCATAAACAGCTACATTATTGGAAAGAATAAAACGATAAAAGAAAACGTCCGAATCGAGCAACCCGTGAAAGAATAAGAAATCGAAAATATGATGAAATCGAATAAGAGAAAATGTTAGAAAAATGCAATTTTTAATATGAGAAAATTATTATATGCTGGAAATAAGATAAATATACTAAAATATTTTTTTGGGATTTTTTAGATGCATTTTAGTAATTAAAAACTAATTTACAATGATTTAAATGCTAAAATAAAAATAAAAATAAATATGCATGCAAAAAGAGATTTTTTAATTTATTAAATTAAATAAAGATTTTTTAGAGAATAATGCAAAAAGAATAAATGTTTTTGGTAATTTTTTAATGCAGAATAAAAATATATAAAGAAATTAAAATTGAATGGAAATATTAGAAATTATAAAATATGCAGAAATTTGAACTTGGAAAAGAAAATAGCAAAACTGGTCTTAGTGTGGATCGAACTCAGGACCATGGAAAGCATCTGGAAATGGAACGCTTTAGCGCGCCATGTGTACAAGCTTGTTTTGAAACGAGTGGAACTTCACACGCGTCGCTTCCTGACTTGCCTCATCACCGCGGGAGACTTCATCTTCTTCGTTTTAAAAATTCAAAAGCCTGCGTCGGCCTTCCTTCGATGCTATGTCCCTGGCTAATTCAAAACATCAAGCAAACGTAATATAAATAACATTAGAGACCATGGTTCGATTCCTCAAGTCATCCCGAATTCACTGGTATAGGTCCTGTTGGTCAATTTTTCCTATTAACGAAACCCTAATTGCTCACGTAAAACCTAACAATGGCAACACGAGTTCTAAGCCATGGAAACTCAATTAAATAACCCGATCGCTTGCAATCTTCCTACTAATCACAAAAACAATCAAACGTGTTAAAATGCATGAAAACAAATCAAATTTGGAAAAAGTAAGAACAAACCGAAATCGATTTCAATTGGATGGTTTTGAGCAAAGTGAGGGTCCGAAAGCTTCAGAGATATCAAGGAATGTATTTGGATACTCAAAACCAAATGAAGGTGGCGGAAATAGGATTGCCAATTGCTTGAGAGGCACGGTTTTTTCACTTTGAGAATAGGGTTTCGAGCCAATTTTTTCGCCCTTTGCAATTGGTATGCATCAAGTATATATGCGGATGGATTTGGGATTGATTTGGGAAAGAATTGATCAATATTCAATGGAAATCAATTTTGATTTTTGTCCAAAATCAAATTTTCAAAATTTGATTAATTCTCAATCCAATCTTGCCAAATTTGATTTAATTTCAAAATTGCGGCATTGGTGAGTTACTTGAGTCCCAAGAAAGAATAAAATCAATCTTTCAATTAATTTTGATTTTATGATTTATTTTAAAATTTAATTTGTATTTAAATGAATAAATTCAAAATTAAATAGAAAAATAAATCAAAATTCATGGCATTGGGCTTGGATATTCCTAATTGTATGAGGAATAAGTTAGATGAAGAAAAAGTAGGCCCATTTGCAAAAGATTTGATTTTGAAGTATCTCTTCAGTGCATTCTTTCAAAATTGCCCAACTTGTGGATGGTGCATCTTACTCAATTTTCCACATTTTTAGTGTTCTTGGACTTTTGGAAAGCTCTAAGAGTCCTCTAAACAATGTCTTTGGTTTCATCTCAATTGGAGTTACCATGCTCAATATATCTTCAAAACAAAAGTTGACTTTTGTTGACTTTGAAAAGACCAGAATGTTTTGAGCTATACCTCTCAAATGAAGCATTTTTTGGACATTCTTGTGAGACATGAAGTTGTAGAGAATTGAATTTCCTTCAAAACAAGAGGTGGTGGAAAAATTTCTGAGAAAGTATGAGAAAGTTATGATCACCAAAGTTCATTGACTTTTCACCTAGAAACCCTAATTTAGAAAGTTTGACTTTTGAGAAAATCTTGAGTTTTCTTGATGAATCATGATCAACCCTTGATCAAATGATGAATGTAACTTCAAAATGAGGATGTTGACCAAAAATTATGAAGTTTGACTGTATGTTGACCACAGTTGACTTTTTGTCCAATACAACTGATTTTCAACCATCCGAGCAATTGTTTGAGGAAACTTGACTTGTGAAGCTTGAAACTTAACATGGAGAATCTTTGAAGCATATGAGGAGGCATGAAGACCATTGGAGATGTTGGAAATTCATCTGGACTTGAGAGATACCAAACCCTAGTTTGGGTTGATTGTCTAGAGAGAGTTTGTCCGATCAACTCGAGGAATCCTTGAGCATAGATGTATGAAATCTCGAGTAGATGGAGGAAAATTTTGGGGTATGACAGTTATCTCAACACAGATGAGTGGATCACAAAAGAGACTCAGCTAAGAACATCTTTGATTCCTTAAGAATGACACATGAAGGCAACACACATGTCAAAGAAACAAAGCTCCTTGCCCTCATTCGTATACAAGCATTCTAAATGGAAGAAGATTAAACTGTTGAAGCAATGTTCTCATGGTTTCAAATTCTGGTAGCTGGTTTAAAAGTTCTGGATAAAGGATATTCTATTGTTGATCATGTAAAGAAAGTCATCAGAAGTCTTCCCAAAAAATGGAGACCTATGGTGATAGCTCTCAAGCTTGCAAAAGATCTCAACAAAATCCCTCTGGAAGAACTCATCAGCTCTTTAAGAAGTCATGAGATAGAATTAGAAGAAGATGATCCCGTAAGAAAGGTAAGTCTATTGCTCTTAAATATAAAAAAATATATGATTCTAAAGCTTTTCAGGAAGAAGAAGAAAACTCTAGAGGATCATCATTAGAAGAAGATGAGTTATCTCTGCTCTCCAGAAGAGTTCAACAACTCTGGAAGAATAGACAGAGGAAGTTCAAAAATCCTAGAAGATCTAGCAACTTCTCTGATCCATCCTCTGGACACAAAAAGTCAACAAGCAAATAAGTTATCTTCTACGAATGTAAGGAACCTGGTCACTACAAAAGTGATTGTCCTAAACATCAGAAAGAGAAGCCAAAGAATAAGTTTGACAAAGAAAAGAAGAAAAGTCTTATGGCAACATGGGATGATTCAGATTCTTCTGAAGCTTTGTCAGACTCAGAAGATGAAAGAGCCAACATAACTTTAATGGCCAACATAGATGACATCTCAGAATCCTCTAAATCTGATTCTGATACTAAAGAGGTATTTTCAAATTTTTGCTGTTAATTTGAGACAAGAGAGTTCATCTGAGGCATTGACTTATCTGAAGCTTGGTTTAGTTTTGTCTAGTTATTTGTTGTTTATGTGGTAATGCAAAGGATGGGATGTGGTATTGGCTCTTGATGTCAAGTACTAGTTTTCCCACCGGTTAGATCTTTCTTTAACCTTACCTTTTACTTTATTCACTTAGGTTAGCCTCTTCATCTCCTCCCCATTCTTTAATTTTCAAAATCTTCCCTCTTTTTCAAAGGATTCTTGTTTTCAAAATTCGAACCGCTTTCATAAAAAACTTGGACTTAGTTCAATACATTTTTGAAAATTTTTTTCTTGATAAACTTTCAATCCATTTAATAATAACTTGACTTTTCTTTTCAATAAGACTAAAAACCACCTAACCTCATTCAAACTTTTTTTGATCTCTTTCTGGATTTTCTAACAAAAATTTCTTAAAATCAACCAACACAAAATTTTGGTCTTTTTTAGTCGAACTACTTGGTTTTGATTTCAACATTGCACATTGTTGGTATGTAAGCCTGGAAGTCATGGGAAGTTCTATCAAACCAAAAATTATAAAAAATACTTCTTACCTCCCCACCATCCATTTTGTACGCATACCCTTTTTTAACACACATATACAAATTTTCAAAACGGTTCCTGCGGAGTACCATAGATGCTTTGGGTGCCAAACACCTTCCCTTTACATAACTAACCCCCGATCCCGGATCTCTGATTTTTTTTTTAGGATTTTATTCACTCTTTTTCCTAGTCCTTTGATAAAATAAAAGGTGGTACTTTTGTTACTTTTTGAGTTAAGTCAATTCAATGGCTTATACTGCAGCTTTTGCCGCCATGTAAAAGTGGCGACTCTATTGGGATGTTTGACCTATAGTTGGACCATCTCTAAGTGGTTTAACCCTATTTTGTTTATTTGTATATATGTGCTATATTTTGTATCTATTTAATATATGTTTGTCCGATGTTTCTCTAGTTTTCAAGGGTGCTTGGTGATCTTCTTTGAGTCCTATACCCGGACTTAGACAAACATAAGATAGGACCAAGGTATACTCATGTTAAATTTTAGGATTAATCCCGAAGAAGGATACATGAGATCCCCCACTCAGTGGAGACCTCCTTGACTATGGTATTTTGTTTACCGAGCGATCGGGAAGACATGGCTACTTCCAACTTGAGATCCCTGAAGATGAGCAGCCGTAGAACCCTTAACCCATCCTGGCCTTTTTAGGGGTAGTGCGGCGACTATTATGGAGTTATCCGGAAGTAGTTTCTATGCGATACTGCACTCAGAGGAGTTTCACCTGAAGGTATTTCTAATTATCGAGTACATCGGGAAGTTGGTAGTATTGGATGGAGGAATGAAAACTCTGGGGATTATTTTAGCACCTTGATATATAGGTGACGAAGGTTAGAATACCTTGTGGTTAGTACCCTTTGGCTTCATGCTCGTGATGTCGAACCTATAGACCCCCCATGTTTGTGATCTTTGTGTATGATTGTTGCATCATGCATCCATGAAACTCTATTTTAGTCGATTTTCAAGGGACCTAGAGATCTTTTTATGTAAACCTCACAAGTTTCACCAAACTCAATGGATCTTGGGTGTTGATGGGGTGAAAAATCTAATCCACCAAAATGGATGATTAATTTTGATGATAACTTGATCAATGGTTTGATCCAATTCGAATTTACTTTCTATCTTGAGATCCTTGAAAGTCAAATAAAACCAGCATTTGCATATCATGCAATATTTCGTGATTTCACTGAGTCTCCCATGTGTCTTATCCATTTCTCGCTTTGTTCATCTTCAATTTGTTGCATCGATAACACTCGAGCCAACTCTAAGAAGAAGATGGAAAATCTAGAGCAAGAAAATCGTGAGCTATGCGAAGACGTTATCTCCCTGAGGAACGGTATGGCCAATTTAACTACTATGGTGGAACAGTTAGTGGCTGCTCAGAATCAGCCACCACCTCCTCCTCCGCCTTCTCCTTGTATCATTCCACCTCAACCGACAACTATTATCTCTGAGGTTCCAAATGCTCATGTTTCGGTCATACCAGTGGTTTCTACTATCCAACACCGTATGCCTCCTAGTTATCCTTGGGGAATGCCAGAGAATTTCATTCCTAAGGTTACAATCCGCCGCAAGTGACCTCCTTGGCCCAACCTGTGGTTGTTTCCGCACCTCTCGTGGTGCATGTTACTCTTATTTTCAACAAAGAATTTGACAATCCATTCCCTCCTCCAAGTGAAAGCTTAGACTTCTATGGTCAGATGAATGGTTTCCAGGAACATTTTGACAAGATGCAGAAAGAGCTAAAAACCCTCAAAGGGAAAAGTATTTTTGGTGACAATGTCAATGATGTATGCTTAGTTCCCAATGTGAAAGTACTTGCTAAATTCAAAGTTCCAGAATTTGAGAAGTACAAGGGCAATTCTTGTCCCCGTGACCATTTGATGATGTACTTAAGAAAGATATCCACTCATACTAAAGATCAACGCCTGCTCATTCATTTCTTTCAAGATACTTTGACTGGTGCAACTTTGAGATGGTATATGAATCTAGACAGAGTGACATCCACACATTCAATGATTTGGGTGAAGCTTTTGTGAAGCATTACAATTACAACATGTACATGGCACCCGACCGTGATCAATTGAGGGAAATGGTCCAAAAAGATAAGGAATCCTTCAAAGAGTATGCTCACCGATGGCGTGAACTTGCTGCACAGGTTATACCACCACTAAGTGAGCAAGAGATGACCAAAGTTTTCCTAAATACTTTGGGTCCCTTCCATTAAAGAAAGATGGTGGCCAGCACCTAATGATTTTGTGAAAATGGTGAGCATGGAGTCCGTCTAGAAGAGGTTGTCCGAGAGGACGATTATCGAAAGAAGAAGGATTGAGTGGAGCTAAGAAAATCAGAAAATATTGGAAAAAAAAGTTGCAAAAGACAGGGATCGAACCCATGCCTTGAGAGAGTAAGAGGAATAGCGTGCGCATGGTTAACCACTAGGGTGGTCATGCATCCATTCACTTATGCGATTGAATAAATATATAAGTGAATTTATTTTATGAAAATCAAACCAACCAAAAGCCAAATGCGCCGGGGCCCAGGGGTTTTGAATCATCCAATTGAAACAAGCCACGCATGCCTTGACCGGTTGACCCCAAGTCAAAAGCGCCGGAGATGAATTCTGATCACCTTCTCCGATCAACCAAAACTTCAAACCTTCAAAAATCAACGAAAACGAAAACGAAAACCACCCAGATCCACTAAATGAGGTGTTATGAATCTAGTGGTGGCATTGGTTTGATCTAAAATGGCCTGGAACTAGGGTTTCGACAAAGAAAAAGCTTCATGCCCAAACAATGGAAACTCCTAATCCCTGCACTATAACTCATACATGAAGGTTCTAAACAATCACAAACATCAATATGAACATGAATATATGAATCAAAATTGTTTATATTGCATAAATCGAAAGTTTGAGATTCAAGAATTTTACCAAACCGATGCGACTTGGTTGGCACGTTCTGGGCATGTGTTTACAGTGATTTCTAGTAAACAACCTCTAGTCTTCCAATTATTGGTTATTATTGGTTACTTGCAGGATCGACTAGATTGATCCTAGGACACATGTGTCATAATTCATTTCTATGTTCATACCCATTATTTGATAAGTTTATATTGTGTGTTGATGCGGAATGTAGGGCTCTTAAAAGATCTCTCTATAATTATCTATGAAAATATACTGGCTGAATGCATAAAGAAAGGCTTCGAATTAAACTTGAGATTTAACAATTGAATGTAAAGACAAAGAGTTTCTGAGAATATAAAGGTTTCTGGAAATGTAGAGTGCTTTAACGAAAGAACATGTAATAAAATGAAGTTTCTGAAAAGATAAAGTGTTTAAGTTTTCTGGAAATGTAAAGGCAAGTATAAAAAGAACGTAAAAGGAAATCGAAGGATTCTAAGAACAAGAGTACTGTAAAAACGAAAGGAATGTAAAAAGACTTGGATTTAAATTATAAAAAGTCATGATGTTCAGTACGTACATTTTGTCTTCCAACTCGTTTCCCTTATGTCACGGTAGTTTGAGTATTTTGAGATTTCTTAGTACACGAATGAACACCCTAATTCTAACATAAAAACACCTATTTATAGTATTTCGACCCTAACGGTCTTTCTCTGAAATCATGCCACGTTCGAAGCATGCAGGCTTCTCCCGTTCACTGGCTTCCACGCGTCTTCTACGAATGGCGCTTTTATTTGAAATTCGAATCCCATGCCAGCGAAGTATTTTCTTGTCTCTTCGATTCGAATTATAAATAATCTGCTTAGACCGCTCCAATTCTTGCACATTGCACAAAAGAACTCTTTACATCTAAACACTAAAAAAGCCATATCAAAGTCTATCATTTATCACTAGAAATCGAAGAGCCTTTTAGAACAATGGTTCTATATTTTTTAACCAATATTCATCACTAATACCAATTTGTCTTAACTTTTTATACGTTTATTTTAAATATCCCTTTGATATCCAAATGACCTCTTTATTCGAAATTGGCAGCTAACAAATTGCCCCTCAAGAACATGTATTTCGATAGATATAAAGAAATACTTATTTTTGAATTACTCATGCAATTTCGAAAACATTAAAACTCATGATGACTACACTGCACACGATGTCATAATAAGTGTCCAACTTTCTGCAAAATGTCCAATCACCATGCCTAGACGTGCAATCATGGTAGTTATAGCTAATAATTAGCAGCAAAAACATCACTTCCCTAGGAACTTTAAAAATCCACCTTTTCCCTTTCCAATGAGGAAGTTACACATATTCCACCTTTTTCCAAAGGTCAAAAACTTTTAAACTGTTGAGGAATGCTATAAAAGCACTTCATCTTCTAAAGTCCAAACTTTCCCAAACTCTCTCAATCTTCAAACAACCCAGATTTCTTATTTTCAGAAAAACTTTTAATCTCCACAATGTCTTCTCCTCCAGCGCCATCTCCTTCATCCAAGAAGTCTGGAAAATCCAAGCAAGCTCCTTCTTCCAGTCTCAGACCAGTAAGCAAGATCATCAATCTCGATAATCAGGCGTTCATAACAACTCCAAAACTCACTCAAGAACAGAAGGCTATCTATGCTTCCTAGGTAATCATTCCCACTACTGTTCTTGATAAAACCCTAGGGGTTATGGGTCCTTTAATTTCTACGGAACGTCTGAAAAAGACAAAGGGATTTTTTCCCGTTTATTCCAAAACCAAACCTATCGTCAATAAATCTATCCCTCTGAAATTTAAAGAAGATGAATCGGTTGTTAAGCTTTCAAAAACCCTAAAAGAAAAACCCTGTGAAACAGAAACGTCGAAACCCATGAGGGACGTTTTTAATATGGACTATGTTACTGGGAACTTTAAGCCCTTTCGTTCATGTCCCTCATCAGATCTACTATACCAAGATTGGCTTTCGAAAGTTGAAAATAAGAAAACCCAAGAATGGGAAAGTATAGGCATTTTGAATCTTATTCGAATGTCAAAATTAGGATTTAGTTATAGCCAACCCTTTTTGCTAGCCTCCCTGTACTTTTGAGACATCACCTATAACACTTTCCACCTCCCTTTTGGAATGTTGACACCTACATTTTTTGATATTGCTGCTATCACCGGACTCTCCCCTATTGGAGAAACTTTTGATCCAAATGAGGAAGCAGATAACCTCATTAATTTCGATGTCAAGAATGCCAGCTTCTCGAAATACATCAATTTCTACCACTCTGCTGAAGAGGAAGTTTCTGACGTCGAACATATAGCCTTCTTGGCTCTGTGGTTATCGAAATATGTCTAGAAGAAGTCCCTACAAGTTGCTAGCAGGTTCATCACTCTTTCGAATCAGCTCCACCATGGTCGAAGGGTGTGTATCAGTGAGTTACTGCTAACAAGTCTATATGAAAGCATAGGTGCTGCAGTTTCGAAACTGAAAACTTATGAAGCTGGAACTAATCTGCTCCTCGCTGGCCCCTTTTGGCTATTGCAACTTTGGCTGAATGCTACATTCGAATCATCTCTTTCAACCTTTGGGGTAATCAATGAAGAGCATCCCGATGTTGTAAACCGCAGCATTGAGGGTACTAGGTTGTTGAAACTAACCCCAAATGATGAAAGAGAAAATTTCAAGACGTGTTTTGTTAGTTATATGATGATCTTTTCTAAAAAGCATAGGTTCGACCCCTCAATGGCCCCTTTCGCCAATCGAAGTTGTGGTCCAACTTGGTTCACCGTGCCCCTTGAACAAGTCATCGAAGAAGAAGTAATTAGGGATATTTGGTGTGCCTTTTTGAACCCCAGGCTTATCATCTCTAGGATCACGCCTGTGAAGAGCCAAGTGTGCATCCTCGCATATCAGCCAAATTTCGTAGCCCGTCAATTCGGACTATGCCAAATTCTACCTGAACCTCTCTTTAATAAGAAAAGAGAGATATGTATAGCAGGGGTACCTTACTCCTTCAAGGAACTTGAGACTCGATAGAAACACTATGCGGGTTTCGCTGATTTTTCATTAATCTCTTTTAATCCTTCTTTTTATATGACGAAAGATTTTTATACTTGGTGGACGACTTATTACTCGAATGATATGTTCAGCACCCTACAAATCCAACAACAACTGACAGCAGCTTTTTCCCTTGTGCAAGAGCATGTCAAAAAAGGTAGATTTACTCATGTCAAGGAAATTCGAGCCTTCCAAAAATATTTCGAAATTGTCTATAATCCCATGGAAATACATCGAACCGTTTGCGAAGCAGCAAGAACTTTGAAAGAAAAATTTGAAAAATGACTTTCAAAAATTCAATTTCCTCCTTATGTAAAACCTGAAGATAGGTATTGGTGGGCTTTTAAACATCAACCACCAAAATTTCCTAACCTACCTACTTCAGAGTTGGCTTTGGCCTTTTTTCCCCCATATCCCTGGTGGTTTGTTTGTGGGAAAAATTTTCATAGATATGAAAATGATGCCAAAAAACCTGCCCAAAGGGTAATGTGGGCTAAATAATTTCAGGGGGCAACTTCGCTATGACTTGTCAGCCATGTCTATCACGTCTCGAAACTACGAAGGTGCGGAACTGAAGAAATTCGAAGTTCCCTCATTCTTTTTTAAACTTCGTTTTAACCTTGACTATCTCATACTTTTTTCAGCTGTTGATCTAAAAACATTGAAGAAGGATAAAGTCATCCCTAGGGCAAGCTCGAACTCTACTTCGAAAGCGCCAATGACCACAACTGAAAATCCTCCTCCTGAGCAAGAAAATGACTCCCCAAAAAAGAAAAAGAAAAAGGTAATACTTCACTCACTCCTTTTTCGTTGTCGAAATTACTCTTTTAATTGACTAATAATTTCTTTCCATTTTTCCAGATGAGTGGATTACCTCCCAAGTCTCCTAAGAAACGAAGACGCGATGGTGACCACTCTGAGAACGAATCAGAAAAGAGTGAAGATATTTCTCCTCTTAAACGAAAGAAGAAAAAGAAAGCCAAGAAGTCTGGCGAATATTCTCAACTCGCCAATCCATCCGGAAGCGAAATAAATGCAACTGCTCCCAAACTTAAGTCCAAAGGACCTTCGAAGTCTCAGTCTTCGAAGAACGTGATTTCGGAATGCATTGGTAGCAATGAAACTTCTGACGAGCAAAAGGTAAATCTCACTTAATGCTTTTCGAGATTACGTCTATGTGAACTTCTTTTATGCTAACCCTTCATTTCTGTGCAGAGTGTCCCTTTCACTCCCTCTGATCCTCCTGCCTTCAGGGCCAAGCTTCGAAACATGTAGCCTCTCCTCTACCAGAGGGTTTTAACGAGGTTGTCCTAAATAAGGGTTCATCTACTGCTGCTACTCCTGCAGAGACTGTCGAAACCTTGGACCAACAAGCAACTTCACCTCCTTTGACAGAGGACCCTATAACTAGCGAACCCGATACAGCGTTCAAAACTCCTGGGATCGAAATTCCTAGTGACTCTTCCCCCAGAAGGGTGCACTTTTCCAACCAATCTGAAGAGGAAAGCGAAATGCATACCGTGAGCCGTTATTTCGCAGATGGTAAAGAAGATGAGGTAATGCAAGACGAAGTGGAGATTCCTGTTCCTGCTGGAATCCCTTCCACAAGAAACCAAGACCCTCCCTCTTTGACTGGAGAGCAAAAAGATGAACTGAAAATGAGTAATCCCCTAAAATACATCAAATTAATGCTAGCTCAACAGGATTCTTCCTCTAGAAAAAACCAATTTGAAGATTCGAGCCAAACAAAGGATAATTCCCCTCTTACTTCTATCGACCAACTTCTCCAACAAGTTAACAAAACTATTCTTGAGGCTGATATTTTTACCATTCTGAAAGAAGATGCTATAGCCTATTATTCGATGAAGAAGTTGCTCTCTCAGATAGATCTAAGCATCTGCCCATCTAAAGTAAGTGAAACTATATATGATCTGCAAATCTTGCTCAATGAGGTTAGCGGTGAATATATTAGGGCAAATGATACTGATGCCAAGATTCGAACCAAACAAGAGGCTTTGTCTAAAGCTTATGACCAAACTTCGAAACTTTCTGAAGAAGCAGAAGTATTGGAACGTGCTAAAATCCAAACCAAAGACAAGCACGATGTTTTGGCTCGATCAATCTTGTTCTTGGAGTCTCAGATTGAAGAACTCAAAAAGAAAATTGAGGGTGCTCAAAGTGAGCAGGCAGCCTTGAAGCCTGTTGATGGAAAAGTGCTTGAAACTCTTGTCACACAAAGTCTTCAGCAAATGGAGGTAGCTGAACGAATAAGCGAGGAGATCAAAGGGCTCGAAAGCGTCAGAAATGCTACCCAATGCAAGATTATCTTATGTAAGAGCAAGTTTGCTAAGTTGAAACGAAACGCTCCTTTTTGATTCTTTCGAATGTATTCCTTTAATGCTCTTTATTGTTAAGTATATTTACTATGTACTTTTGTAACTTGAACACAGCCATTTTGGCAATTATGTAATACCATTTTGGCTTTTATTATTTGTTTTACTTCTATTATTCTATAGTAATTCGAACCTCTTGCAAGCATGGCTTATACTTTTTTAAGTATTTCCCATTTACCTTCAAGATTCTTCTATCTTCTGCTAATTCCTCTATTTCATAAGCATTATTTGAAAAAGTTTTCAAAACACGAAAGGGTCCCTCCCAATGGGGTGACCATTTTCCTAAGGATTTATTCTTTTATCCATAGGTAATATAACTTTCCATACCAGATCATTAGTTGAGAACAACTTACTTTTAACTTTTTTGTTGTATGATCTGGCTACTCTTTCTTTTTGTCTTCTCATAACTTCTAAAGCATGTAGCCTGGCTTCATCTACATCTACTAATTCATTCATCATCATTTCCCAATATTGGTCAGCTGGTATCTCATTTTGTCTTTGGTTTCTAACTGACTGTAAATGTATTTCGACTGGCAGTACTGCATCGCGTCCAAATGTAAGTCGAAACGGAGTAGTATTCGTTGCCTCCTTGGGAAAGGTTCGACATGCCCATAAAGCTTGGTCCAGAGTTTTGTGACAATTCTTTGGCTTTCGCCCCACGTGTTTCTTTATCAATCCTATTATCACCTTATTAGCTGCTTCTACTTGACCATTTTCTTGAGCATAATAAGGCATTGATGTGAGCAACTTAAATCCCATTTCTTGTGCAAACTCTTGCATTTTTCGCCCTGTGAAAATTGAACCTTGGTCTGTTGTAATACTTTCTGGTATTCCGAACCTGTAAATTATTTGCTTCTAGATAAATTCTATAATAGCCTCTTGATGAACGTTTACTAGAGGAATTGCTTTGACCCATTTTATAAAATAATCTATACCCACAAGGATATATTTCTGTCCTTTGGATGATGTTGGTCGTATCTCACTAATTAGATCTAATGCCCATCCTCTAAAAGGCCAAGGCTTAACAATTGAATGTAACTCACTTGCAGGAGCATGTTGAATGCCTGCATGAACTTGGCATTCCTCACATCCTTTAGCAAATTCTATGCAGTCTTTAAGCATAGTGGGCCAATACATGCCATATCGAAACAACAACTATTTCATTTTGTGACCTGCTTGATGTGCCCCACATGCCCCACTGTGCACACTGGACAATGCTAAATACGCTTCATTTTCTCCTAAACATTTGAGTAAGATTCCTTCTGGGGTTTTCTTGAAAAGTTCATTTCCTATTAGCACATAAGACAATGCTCTATATTTGATCTTTTTCTCCGTACTTATTGAAGGTTCTTTCAAGTAATTTATTATGGGACTTCGCCAATCTGCACCTGCCAAAGCATCTATACTTAGCACTCCGAATTCTTTCTGATTTGCATAGCCCAATTTCGAATTTTCCAGGTCCAGTGGTGTCAATTTGGTAGCCATTATTCTACCTCTTGTTTCTATGAGGTATTGGAGTTTTTCTTTGGATGTCTTATATCCTGAGGTTATTTGAGCCAAGTCATTTTCCTCCTGATTATTAATTCTCGGAATATGTTTGATGTCCACATATTCAAACTGCTTGAGCAATCTATTAGCAATAACAAAGTACATGATCAAATTTTCTTTTATACACTTGTATTCTTTGGTTATTTGTTTGATGACCAGCTCTGAATCTCCTCTAATTTCGACTCTGGTTTTCCCCAATTCCAACGAAGCTTCAAGTCCAGCAATTAATGCTTCATACTCAGCTTCGTTGTTCGAACAAGGGGGACCTTCTAACTTGTACTTGAATTTTGTTGGAATTCCTTCAGGAGAAATTATAAGCACCACAACGCCACTTCCGTTTTTATGTGTTGACCCATCAAAGGATAACCTCCATGGTTGGATCTCAACATAGTTTAACGCGAAGTCCGTACTCACAGAGTGATCCACTATGATGTCTGAGACTATTTGTCCTTTCATGGCCTTTAAAGGCTTGAAGGCTAAATTGTACTCAGTGAGCGCTAAGGCCCATTTGCCAATTCTGCTGTGCATGATTGGCTTTGAAAGCATGTGTTTAATGACATCAAAATGAGATGAAACATAAACATCAACTGGTTTAATATAATACTTAAGTTTTGTACAAGAAAAATACAGACAGAGACATAGTTTCTCTATACTACTATACCTAGTCTTTGCTTTATTTAGGACCCTACTAAGATAATAGATGGCTCTTTCGACGCCATCATTGTTTTCTTGGGCCAACATAATATCTATAGTTACATTAGAGGCAGAGGTAAACAGTCTCATAGGCTTATCCTTAGATGGAGGTGCAAGTATAGGAGGATGCATCAAATAGGCCTTGATCTTCTCGAACGCCTCCTGATGATGTGCCGTCCATTCGAAATTCCCTTGATTGAGATGGAGGAGCGGTGAGAATGCTTGAGTTCGCCCACTCAGATTAAATATGAATCTCCTTAAAAAGTTGATTTTACCTAATAGAGATTGCAACTCTTTCTTTGTTGATGGAGGTTTCGTCTCCATGATAGCCTTCGTCTTGTTAAAGTTAATTTCGATCCCCTTCTTATGGACCACTAAGCCTAGGAAATCCCCAGCCTGCACAAAGAAAGCACACTTAAGAGGATTCATTTTTAAGCCACGTTTTCTCATTCTTTCGAATGATTGGAAGAGGTGATTCAAATGATCCTCATAAGATACAGACTTTACTACTATGTCATCTATGTAAATCTACATAAATGATTTGATGAATTCATGGAAAATAGTATTCATTGCCCTCTAATATGTTGCCCCAACATTTTTTAGTCCAAAGGGCATCACTACCCATTCATAAGTGCCTAAGGCGCCTGGACATCTAAAAGCAGTTTTGGGAACATCATCTTCAGCAATGAAAGTCTGGTTATACCCAGAGTATCCATCTAACATACTCAAGTATTCAAAACCCGCAGCAGAATCAATCAGCATTTCTGCTATAGGCATGGAATATTCATCTTTAGGTGTTGCGGTATTTAAATCCCTAAAATCTATGCAAATTCGTAAAGAACCATTTTCTTAATAACGGGTACTACGTTAGCAAGCCATTCTACGTACCTTGTGGTCCTGATAAACTTGCATCGAAGGAGCCGTTCGACCTCTTCCTTTATTTTTGAGAGGATTGCTGGGGCGAACTGTCTAGGAATCTACTTGATGGGCTTCTTGCCATCCTTAATTGGAAGCCTATGTTCCACCAGTTCCCTCTTTAAACCAGGCATCTCGTCGTAGTCCCAGGCAAAGCAATCTCTGTTTTGTTTGAGCATTTCGACCACCTTGCTTTTTAGACTGGGACTGAGTTTTGCACTGATGTACGTAACTCTTCTTTCAATGTCATCCCCAATGTCAACTTCCTCTAATGGATCTTGTGCCAGCATCTTAGCGCTTGTTGAATCTGGATCCCTTTCGAACACCAGGGGACCTTGATCATAAATATCATCTAGCCTTAGATCCACCAGTTCTGAAGTTTGTCCATCACAGGGCGGGGGTGGGTAGTTACCCTCAGGACTTGCTATTTGTTTTTTTGTTTTTTCTTTTTTATTTGTGGCTTCGACAGCCACGTTTTGCATTTCGGCTTCGAGAGCCGTCTTTCTGTTGTTCTCAGCCAAATAGGCCGAAATATTTTTGTAATAAGTTGATTCAGTCATAATGATCTTCGCTTCCCCAGCCAGTTGGCCGCATGGTCGAAGTTTCTCTATCTTCTTCAATCTCCTGCCCGTCCCACATAATTTATCTATCCCATTGGAATCCATTAGGACGGAGGGTCAAAGAATAATAAGCGTTTTCATTGGGCTCGAAATATTCTTCAAGAGGGTAACATGGCCCTATGTTGGTCATATTTCGATCGAAGTTTCTTTTGTCCACGTTGTTGATTTCTGTCATATAGTAACTTTGGTCTGCCTCTATGTTTTCTACAATCCCATCATCCCTCCACAACACCAACCTTTGGTGCATTGAGGAAGGTACTGCGCCAATGCCATGAATCCATTCCCTGCCAAGCAACAAATTGTAGTTTGCCTTCGCAGCAATGACCATAAACATTGTTGTTCTTGTGAGGGAACCAACTGTTAAGTCAACTTGTATTACTCCCAAAGTCTGACCAACCTTTCCTTCATAGTTCGAAAGCACCATATTGTAAGGCCTAATATCTGAGTCGTGCATGCCTATCCTTTTTAACATGAAACGGGGCATCAAATTGACAGCAGCGCCACCATCCACCAGAACTTTGTTCACACCATATTGATCTACCTTTGCTCTGATGAATAAGGGTTTTAGGTGATTCTTCATTCACTCATCTGGCTTCTCGAAGAAAGCATTTTGCTCTTCGACTGCCCCATTATTCATCACGTAATAACACACTGGCCTATGTCTGGCCATTTCGTCCTCATCAGTTTCCTCACCAGCATAAACTTCTGTATCTTCATTGTACTCACAAGGTAGCACAGAAACTACATTACAATCTGCATTGAAGAAGGATTCCCCCTCCGATTTGAAATCATCAGTGATCATCTCCTCTTCATTTGCAGCCACCTTCTGTTCCTTATTTTCTCCAGCGTCTTTCTTTGGTGAAAAAGCTTCGGACAACGGGTGCCCCACCGGGTCCTGATGTTGGGTTATTGGTGATGGATTCTTCTATCTCCATGGGCTTCGAATCCCTCTCAACCTTTTTGTTTCTCTGGTGTCTGCGCCATTGAGAGTGAGACATTGGATTCTTGCCTTTGTAATTTTCCAAACTTATTTCTTCCCTCTTGTTTGAATTGAATTACTTTCTATAAGCCATCGCGGTCCTGCCACCTTGGTCATAGCTTCTCCACTTCCCTTTTCCCTTATCAGCCTTCACTTGCAACCATCTGTCAGTGGGGATTTCTGCAGGTAGTTTGAAGGAGACTTTCTTCACTCCCCTAGGATAAGGGCTATCTGGCCTTCTTGGCATAGTTCTGCCAGCACTTCCAGGGTTCGAAGGCATCCTACCTTGGTGCCCCCAACCCGATGCAAATGGAATTCTCTCGAATGTCTCTGCCATTTCCCTGTCATATACAGCTACATATCTAGGACATATTAAACACTCTGTTCCAATTTTGTGGCATCGAACCAGGAATTCGAGCAAACGCTCATCAGCTTTTGGATAAACTTTGTACAGTTGGTTGTCTTGCCTCCAGTTGACCCCTGTTCTTTCGCGCTGGCCCCTCTCGAACTCAGCAGCAATTCTGGGGTTGCATATGTTGCTGCACCTTGGGCACAACAACTTATCCTGGTTTTTCTTATGACAGTGAAAGAGATATTCGCGCAAACTTGCGTCTTTCCTAAGTAAATTCTCCCTTCTTTGCTCTCTCTCCCTCTCCAAACAGTGTTCGGCTTCTTCCATTTCCGTGTTGGGCTGTTCGAAATCTACCATATTTACTCCTAACGTCTGACCATCAGAAATTTTAACGTCTTCGAACTTCACCCTGAGACCCTCAGTAGCCTCAGTCAACTTTTTGTCAGCGGCAAGTTGGCCATCAGCAGCCTTCATTGCTTCACTTAGTATCTTTGCTTTGAGCACCTTTGGGAGGCCATCAGTAGCCTCTGTTTCGTTCCTGATCAAGATGAAGTCCCCATCTTCTTCAAATTCCATTTTTGAATCAACTTTCCCCTCAGCAATCTCCACTACATTAATATCTAGAGGTTCAGCATAGTTAGTCTCCGTCATCAGCAACAAATTCGTATCAACCTTCATTGGATTCTGTC
Source organism: Vicia sativa (assembly GCA_021764765.1). Classification (NCBI taxonomy): domain Eukaryota; kingdom Viridiplantae; phylum Streptophyta; class Magnoliopsida; order Fabales; family Fabaceae; genus Vicia; species Vicia sativa. The sequence continues at coordinate 306,911,773 of CM038792.1, forward strand.
CTTTGTCTGAGAACTTCAGCCTACCATCTTTGATTGTGTTTTGTATCAGATCCCTGAAAAGAAAGCATTGTGAGGTTTTATGGCCTAAAAGATTGTGATATCTACAAAAGCCCCTTTTCTTCCTTTATTCCAACAGAGGAATTTTAAGGTTAGGAGGAACTATTAACTTGCCATCTTTGACGAGCAGATCAAATATTTCATCACATTTAGTTATATCAAAAGTATAAATTTTCTTAGGGAATTTATCATTGTTTTCACTTTCAACAGGATCCTTTCCATTGGAAGGAAGCAGAACTTTGCAAGCATAAGGGGGTGCTTCCTTCAGTTCTGCAAGATCTATTTCGAACTGATCGAAATCATAAAGGTCTCGAGAATCATCTATGTTCCCTTCTTCAGCCTCTATATAGGCTATTCTCTCTTTTTTGTGATTTTTACTGGCCCTAGCCTTTTCAGCTTTTAATCTTTCGACCTGTCGAACTCTGTCTGCTAGTTGGGCCATATCCCAGAGATATTGTGTATCCAATTTCTTTCGAATGGAATAATCTAGGCCCCCAGCAGCCATTTCGACCAATTCATGTTCAGGAACTATTGTGAAGCATCTAGATTTTAATAAATGAAACCTATTCAAATAATCATCTATTGGTTCCGTGAATTTTCTCTTAATGCTTGCTAATTCTTTCAGACTGATTTTAGACTGACCCATGTAAAATTGTTCATGGAAAAGTATTTCTAAATAAGGCCACGTGTCTACAGATCCAGGGGGAAGGGTGGTGAACCAAGTGAAAGCGTTCTTCGTTAGAGAACTTGGAAAGCATTTTATCCTAAGGTTTTCATTATTTGCTATATCTTCTGCTTCAGTTAAATATCTTGCTATATGTTCCACTGTTGATTCACTCGTGTCTCCAGCAAATTTCGTGAATTTAGGAACTTTACAGCCCCTGGGTAATTACGATTGCAGAACATAATCTACAATAGGAGAGGTGTAATTGGGTCTCCTAAATCCTGAATTTAGACCATTCTGGGTCATTATTCTTTCGATCATAGTGGTTAGGTTATTTTCTGCCACTAAATTGTCATTTCTAATTCTGTGAACAATTTCGTCTGCATTTTGGTCTCTATTTACCATCATTATTTGTCTAGGTTGTTCATCCTGAATTTCTTGAACTTCCGGTTGCCTCAATCTTGCTCCTATATTTCTCTCTTCGACCACTTGTCTGGAGGGTCGAATCTGCTCAATTGTGGGTTCCTCATTTTGAATCATCACTGGATTTTGTCTACGTCTTGCAGGAGTATCAGGGGCACCAAAGAAATCCGCTATTCTAGCCATCTAGGCTGCATTTTCTTGGTTTGTTCTATTTATGTTCTTGATCAAGGGATTAAAAATAACATTCATTTCACGGGCTTAGACTCCTACCATATCATGATTGCTATCATCCATCTGCTGCCTAAGCGCTGCCTGACTATTAGTTGTAAGGGTAGGCAACTGGGAAAAGTTTCCTAGATTTTGGGAATTTGTACCCAAATGGTTCATTCCTGAACAAGACCCTTGGATTGGGGACGAAGTTGATGCATTATGTAACCCTGCCATAAACAAAATTGGCATTCCATATGGAGGGTTTCTGGGTCTCAAGGGCTCAAAGCCTGGAGGCCTAGTGGGGGTCGAATACTGTTGATTCCCTATGTGTGGCACAGTTTGCATTTATGACATGTTCGATGGTATTTCTAATGTACTTACTGGGACCGTATTCGAACTGCCAACAGGGATGGTATTGGATGCATCAATCGAAATTGAAACGATTGTTGCAGCCCCCTGTGGGGGATTTTGTCCCCTATCTTGGTTAGTTGTGTTAACCATTGTTTTGGTACATTGTCTTCTGGGTATATGTGGATTATTATTCTTTATTTTGCCGCTTCTAAGGTTCATATAACGAAACGTGCTCCAAACTCAAAAGACCCTAAAATTTTCTAATAGGTTTGACTAAAATTTTATTATGACACTGTCCCATTGGGCATGCCAATTTGTTTACAGTGATTTCTAGTAAACAACTGCTAGTCTTCCAATTAATGGTTATTATTGGTTACTTGCAGGATCGACTAGATTGATCCTAGGACACATGTGTCATAATTCATTTCTATGTTCATACCCATTATTTGATAAGTTTATATTGTGTGTTGATGCGGAATGTAGGGCTCTTAAAAGATCTCTCTATAATTATCTATGAAAATATACTGGCTGAATGCATAAAGAAAGGCTTCGAATTAAACTTGAGATTTAACAATTGAATGTAAAGACAAAGAGTTTCTGAGAATATAAAGGTTTCTGGAAATGTAGAGTGCTTTAACGAAAGAACATGTAATAAAATGAAGTTTCTGAAAAGATAAAGTGTTTAAGTTTTCTGGAAATGTAAAGGCAAGTATAACAAGAACGTAAAAGGAAATTGAAGGATTCTAAGAACAAGAGTACTGTAAAAACGAAAGGAATGTAAAAAGACTTGGATTTAAATTATAAAAAGTCATGATGTTCAGTACGTACATTTTGTCTTCCAACTCGTTTCCCTTATGTCACGGTAGTTTGAGTATTTTGAGATTTCTTAGTACACGAATGAACACCCTAATTCTAACATAAAAACACCTATTTATAGTATTTCGACCCTAACGGTCTTACTCTGAAATCATGCCACGTTCGAAGCATGCAGGCTTCTCCCGTTCACTGGCTTCCACGCGTCTTCTACGAATGGCGCTTTTATTTGAAATTCGAATCCCATGCCAGCGAAGTATTTTCTTGTCTCTTCGATTCGAATTATAAATAATCTGCTTAGACCGCTCCAATTCTTGCACATTGCACAAAAGAACTCTTTACATCTAAACACTAAAAAAGCCAGATCAAAGTCTATCATTTATCACTAGAAATCGAAGAGCCTTTTAGAATAATGGTTCTATATTTTTTAACCAATATTCATCACTAATACCAATTTGTCTTAACTTTTTATACGTTTATTTTAAATATCCCTTTGATATCCAAATGACCTCTTTATTCGAAATTGGCAGCTAACAGCATGATATAGCTTGCTTAAGACCTATGATCGATTGCTGGTAACTTCAGGATGATGAATGGATGCTTTGTTTTTCTTGAGAAAGACTAGAAATTGATGTTTCGATTTGCCTTAAAACTTGAAAATTTGGAGAATTTCGTGTAGGGTTTTAAGTGCAGCAAACCGTGTTCTTTGCATCTGGTCTTGTTATGTATTTATAGAGGAACAAAACTAGGTCAAGACTTGTGAGCAAATATTTTGCATTGATGGAGAAAATATTTGATTTTCAATCTTTCAATTTTGCATGAAAAGCTTCCTATTTGGCTTCAATCACATGCCATGCATTTCTGCTAACTTTCATGATCTCTCTTGGACCTTAAGGAACTTAGAAACAAAGCCCAACACGCCTTGCACCTTGTCTTGTATTTTCTTTTATTTAAAATTGAATTTAAATGAAATAATTCATAAATCAATAAAATAAATGAAAGGAGGGCATGTAATTGAACTTAGAGGTTATGGATAACGTTAGAAACAAGTTCAAAACAAAGAAACATGGCCCATTTGGGAAATTTCCAAGTGTGATCAATACTTTTTTCATGACTTCTTCAAAATTTCCAATTTTTCCCAAGTCATAACTTTAACAATTTTTATCATTTGAGAGTGTTCTTGGACTTTTTGGAAAGTTTAAGGTGTCCTCTAAATGCTCCGTTTGGTTTCATATTCATTGAAGTTTCCATTTTCATGTACACTTCTTTGGAAAAAGATGACTTTTTGTTGACTTTTATGAGGACCTATAATGTCTTGGCTAATATCTCTTAAATGAAGCATTTTTGGGCAAAGCTTGTGAGACACAAAGTTGTAGAGAATTAAGTTCCCTTCAAAATGAGCTTTAGTGGAAAACTTTTTGATGAAGTATGTGAAAGTTATGTCTGGTCAAAGTTCTGTTGACTTTTTTATCAAAAACCCTAATATATAAACTTTGACTTTTGACCATTCCTTGAATTTTCTTGATGAATCATGATCAAACCTTGATAAAATGATGAATGTGACTTAAAAATATTAATGTTGACAAAAAATGAGGAAGTCTGACTGTATGTTGACCATAATTGACTTTTTCTCCAATACAACTAATTTTCAACCATTTGAGCAATTGACTGAGCAAACTTGACGTATAATAGTTGCCCCTATTCAATCTTCTTGTACCTAAAGGTTTAGATTGGTATGCTTTACTTTCATGACCTAAACGTAGAAGATGATTGAACATTCGAGTGCCCCTGAAATTTGCACTCGCTGGTATATGGAAAGAGACCGTCGACTGACGATATATCGGAATGGGCTTAAAGATGCCATTTGTTGGGTCTGATGCTGGAGATTGATTCGTACATTATATTTCATGATCGTCTTTGAATGAGTGCATCGATTTTTAACTAGATATGCAACAATATGTAAGTGGAGATATGATAATGTGTAGTCGAAGATGGGCTTAAAGATGCCATGTGGAGATACTGATGATAGGAGAGTCAGAATCAACCTTCGTCTTGGCTTTATCTAAGATGAGTATTCGTCAGGACGTAGATAGTTTCCCCAACTTGTTTCGAGTATTAATCTGTAGCCTACTGTTTGATGGTAAACTCTTCTGGTTTCGGGAATTCATATTGTTTGATTGTGTAGATTAGTCGCCCCGTTTTGTTTTGGGGGTTTAGACCGGCTTGGTTGTATAGATAGTTTTTCTCTGACCTTCTGTTTGCAAGTTTGTAAATAATTTTCCCCTGTTTGAGAATTTAACCTGAAAGAGTAAAGTTAATTCTATGCACATCATGATGCATTCGAGTATGTGATGATGCTCTTGAAATAAATGAGAATTATGTATGCACATGTTGTGATTTTTTTTTATGAATAACGTATGAATATAGATGTTGTGGTATTCCAAAGCATTTCCATCTTGAAGAAGATGGGAATGTTCTTCTAGGGATCTTTGACTTCCGCTTGGGGATGAAGAAATAACTTTTGAGGGTCCTGAATGAGAATGTAGATTGCTTCGATGTATTATCTGACCAAGTTTCAGGTCTGGATATTGACGCTGTTAGAGAATGATAATCCTTGTGTGATACTCAACTGAGGATGAATATCTTGTGTATGGTTTTGAAGGAATAACCCCTTGTGGGGAATGATGTGGTTTTGAATAACCTATTACTGCTCGGAGACTGACACAATAAGTTGATTGATAATTTGTTACTGCTCGGGGACTAACGTAACAAAGTTGATGTTCATTGTGCGGTGACTGACGTGACAATGTAGATGATCATTCCTCGGAGACTAATATGATGATATAGATGATCACTGCTCGGGGACTGACATGATGAGGTGAGAATATAGATAATCTCTACATAGGGACTGATGTAATGATGTTGTAGATAATCACTTCTCAGGAATAATGTGATGAGTAGATGATCACTGCTTGGGGACTAACGTGATGAGTTGAGAATGTAGGTAGTCACTGGGCGGGGACTGACGTGATGATGTTGAAAGTTGATGATCTTCTACTACTCATGGACTGATGTAGCAAAGTTATGTATAGATATTGTAAGTGAACCATCCTACTGCAGATGAGATGGTGGTGTAGTATTCTTGAAGATATGATAACTCTGTGAGATTTGTGAGGGTATTTATATGATGCTGACTCTGTGGGGATATGTTAGTGACTTGGGTTGTCATCTTAATTTCTAGAGCCTGTAGTAATTTCTGTTTCTGTTCGCTTTTCGTGTATTTGTGAACAGATATTTATTGTTAGATGCATATAATCATTCAAAGCAATCATTGGACTTATGCAAACAAAATAGATAAAAGTAAATTTTTTGAATTTAGAAGAGAGATTATATTGATTTTGAAAAGTGGGCTTATAGAAAGATAATTTGTGTACAAAGAGACAAGTATCCTTGTAAGAGGAAACTGTCAAAAGTATTGAAAAAGTGATAAAAACATATATGGAAATAATCCCATAGAATTTCAACTCTACTATTGCTCATATATTTTCGAATATCTCATCTCCTTGCATCCAGAAGAAGGTGACTAGATTGATCTACGCCATTTGAATCTTGAAGTTGATAGTAGTGTAGTCTGTAAGTAGATGATCCGTTGAGACATAGTCATACACTTTAATCCCTAACTTTTTCCTAGACCGCCCTTTTGTGTTTTCGCCCAGGATACCTTTTTGCCCAAGCCTTTGGTGTTTTCGACTTGCCAGGTGTACATTTTTGTTATATATATGTCCCTAATTTTTCCCCAACCCTTTTGGTTTTTCGGCACGCCCTTATTTTTTCCTAGGTCAGTCAACCTAGCGGGTCTCGTTTATGCGTAGTATTTTTTAACTATGTCTACGTTCACAAGGTGCGGGAAATCCTCTCCATCTATAGTGCTCAGTATCATGGCTCCGCTGGAAAATATTTTCTTGAATACAAATGGTCCCTCATAGGTGGGAGTCCATTTTCCCCTGGGATCACCTTGTGGTAAGATGACGCGCTTGAATACCAGATTGCCAACTTGGTACACTCGGTGCTTGACTTTCTTGTTGAAGGCTTTGATTATGCGTTTTTTATATATCTATCAGTGGCCGATGCCTGCGAGTTGCTTCTCATCAATCAAGTTTATCTGGTCAAATTGAGTTTGGACCCACTCGTTTTATCTAACTCTGCATCCTTCAATACTCTGACTGAGGGTATCTGAACTTTGATAGGTAGAACTACTTCAATACCGTACACGAGAGAGAATGGGGTTACCCCTGTAGATGAATGTACTGAAGTGAGATAACAGTGGAGAGAAAATGGAAACATATCATGCCAATCCTTATACGTCACTGTCATCTTTTGTATGATCTTCTTAAGATTCTTGTTGGCAGATTCCACTCGCCATTCATTTTTGGTCGATACGGAGAAAAGTTGTGTTGCTTTATCTTGAACTACGTGCAGAGTTTGGTAATCATTTTGATCACCTTCTCCGATCAACCAAAACTTCAAACCTTCAAAAATCAACGAAAACGAAAACCACCCAAATCCACTAAATGAGGTGCTGCGAATCTAGTAATGGCATTGGTTTAATCTGAAACGGCCTAGAACTAGGGTTTCGATGAAGCAAAAGCTTCATGCCCTAACAATGGAAACTCTTAATCCCTGCACTATAACTCATGCATGATGGTTCTAAACAATCACAACATCAATATGAACATGAATATATGAATCGAAATATTTTATATTGCATAAACCAAAAGTTTGAGATTCAAGAATTTTACCAAACCGGTGCAACTTGGTTGACACGTTCTGGGCACAGTATAGCTTGATTAAGACTTGGGATCGATAGTTGGTAACTTCAGGATGATGAATGGATGCTTGGTTTTTCTTGAGAGAGACTGGAAATTGATGTTTCGATTTTCCCTAAAACTTGAAAATTTGGAGAATTTCGTGTAGGGTTTTGAGTGCAACAAACCGTGTTCTTTGCATCTAGTTTGTTATGTATATATTGAGGAATAAAATTAGGTCAAGACTTATGAGAAAATATTTTGCATTGATTGAGAAAATATTTGATTTCCAATCTTTCAATTTTGTATGAAAAGCTTCTTATTTTGCTTCAATCACATGCCATGTATTTCTGCCACCTTTCATGATCTCTCCTTGACCTCAAGGAACTTAGAAACCAAACCCAACACCTTGCACCTTGTCTTGTATTTTTCTTTTATTTAAAATTGAATTTAAATGAAATAATTCAAATATAAATAAAATAAATGAAAGGAGGGCGTGTAATTGAACTTACAGGTTATGGATAATGTTAGAAACAAGTTCAAATCAAAGAAACATGGGCCCATTTGGGAAATTTCCAAGTTTGATCAATACTTTCTTCATGCACTTCTTCAAAATTTCCAATTTTGCCCAAGTCATCACTTGCTCAATTTTTATCATTTGAGAGTGTTCTTGGACTTTTTGGAAAGCTTAAGATGTCCTCTATGAATCTTCCATGTTCATGTACACTTCTTTGGAAAACGATGACTTTTTGTTGACTTTTATGAGGACCTATAATATCTTGTCTCATATCTCTTAAATGAAGCATTTTTAGGCAAAGCTTGTGAGATACAAAATTGTAGAGAACTGAATTCCCTTCAAAATGAGCTTTGGTCGAAACATTTCTGATAAAGTATGTGAAAATTATTCTTGGTCAAAGTTCTATTGACTTTTTATCAAAAACCCTAATTTAGAAACTTTGACTTTTGACCATTCCTTGAATTTTCTTGATGAATCATGATCAACCCTTGATCAAATGATGAACGTGACTTCAAAATCTTGATGTGGACTAAAAATGATAAAGTTTGACTGTATGTTGACCACAGTTGACCTTTTGACCAATACAATTGATTTTCAACCATCTGAGCAATTGACTAAGCAAACTTGAGCTAGGAGGCTTGAAACTTGACATGGTGATACCTTGAGACATATGAGGAGGCATGATGCTTACTTGAGGCATTAGAACTTGATTTTGTCTTGAGAGACGCAAAACCCTAGTTGTGGGTTGACTTCTTAGGAGAGGGTTCATCTAGTCATCCTTGAGGAACTCTTGAGTATGGAGATGTGTATTGACTTGAAAAAATAGGAGGGGAATTTTTGGGTATAACACGTGTGATAATGGAAGCTGAATTATCTGATGTTGAATGGGTTCAAAATAGGTTTGACTAGTTGAATTTGATTTAAGAAAAGAGAATGACTACTTTATGTCATGGTCAGTTATACCAGAAAAGAATGAAGAAAGCTTTTGATAAGAAGGTCAAACCTCGTGTATTTAGAGAAGGCGACCTCGTGCTCAGAAAGATCATTTCTTTAAACTCTAATTCAAGAGGAAAGTGGACTCCCAATTATGAAGACCCATATGTTGTCAAGAAAGCCTTCTCTGGTGGTGCATTGATTCTTGAAAGTATGGATGGCAAGGAGTTCCCACATCCTCTGAATGTTGGTGTAGTCAAGAAATACTTCGCCTAAATAAATAAAAGAACAGCTCGCTAAGTTAAAAACCCAAAAGGGTGACTTAGGAAAAAAAGAGCGTCTCGGTAGACTGAAAACCTGAAAGGGCGGTCTAAGCAAAAATTAGAGACATAAACATAATAAATCTCCATGTAGGCTGAAAACTCGTAAGGGCGGTCTAGGCAAAAGTTAGGGACTTATATGGCAAGTAACTACATCAGACAAGACTTGATCATAGAAGCAACAATCTGCATGGATTATCTTCATACCTCAATTGAAGACTATAATACATGAGTTCAAAGTTGTTAGAGAAAATAATGTTCATTGTTCTTCAATGTACCATTTCCATGTATTTACCATTTTTCAAGACTTTGTAATATATGGAGTCATGCTATTGGCAGACTACCATTCTATCAATAAAATTTGAGCCTTTATCCAATCCCTTGGCAATCTTATTTTATTCAGTTTATAAAAAATATTCTTTTATTATTGAAAATGCATTTCAGGACAAATAGATTTGTTAGAACATACTTGCGAAAGTTTTGCAATTTAAGTGTGTTTACTTCATATGTGAAGCAAAGGGATAACATGGTATTGTCCTAATAACAAACAAGATTGATAATGTTGAAGTTGGTTCCATCAGAACCTCTATAACATTTTTTGTTTGAATATGAGATATAAGTGCAAAGCGGTTTGTTCCCACAGAATGACCCATTTTCCCTAGAAGAATTGATTAGTGTAGCAATCTGATGAGACATGGTGACACCCCACGGGATGCTTCCATTAGAAATAACCTAGGAATGTTTATGATATGCTTGCAGTTTCTTTTGAAATTTGATGCGATAAAGAGCTACCCTTTGGCTGATGGTTTGTGAAGACTTCATTTTGGCAGAGTGTTGTCCGTGCATTAGCCAACATTCCATGTTGATTCTCAATAAAATGTCCATATGCATCTCACATACATTCATTCATACATTATGCCTAGCTAAACTTTAATTCATTGTTCATTCGCATATGTTGATAATCAAATTATGTTTCATCTTTCTACTTTTTCCACTGAATTATCCCTCGTGGAAGAATAGAGTCTCGACCCTCTTTGTAAGCCTTCGTGATTGTTCAAATCACCCTTCCCTAGCTTCATAATGGTTTGAACTCTAGTCTCCAAGCAACATTATTACCTTGTTCTTCTTAGACTATGAGCTCTAAGTGGAGAGCACAGTTATGTTAGGAAGATCTCATCTCTCCAACAAAGGTGAATCCAAGGGAATTCACTTACATTCTCCAGCAATATTGTTATAATCTTTTACTAACAGCAGGTGATAGTCTCTTACCGCAAGCGATTGGTCTTCCCCAGCAAGTTTGTTAATGCTAATTTGGCCTCCTTTCGGCAACCCAACGAGGAATCTCTCGCTATAAATTGACAGTATTTCTCCAGAAAGTTGAAGATTTGTTATGAAAATCTCCAATAAGTGATCTACAAGCTCATTATTGGTTGATCGCCACAATTGTGTGCAGTAAGATCTGTTGTTTCGATATATGGCAACCTTGTCTTTATGGAAAGTAGTTTATCGAAGATCTATTATTTCGATGAATGACAACCTTGTCTTTATGGAAGGTAGTTTATCAAATATTTGTAGTTCTGATGAATGGCAACCTTATCTTTATGGAAGGTAATTTATCCAAAAAAAATTGTTCCGATGAATGGCAACCTTGTCTTTATGGAAGGTAGTTTATCAAAGATATGTTTTCCTATGAATGGAAACCTTGTCTTTATGGAAGGTAGTTTATCAAAAAAAATTTGTTCTGATGAATGGCAACCTTGTCTTTATGGAAGATAGTTTATCGAAAATTTGTTGTTCCGATAGATGGTAACCTTGTCTGTATGGAAGGTAGTTTATCGAAGATATGTTATTTCGATGAATGGAAACCTTGTCTTTATGGAAGGTAGTTTATCGAAGATTTGTTGTTTCGATGAATGGAAACCTTGTCTTTATGGAAGGTAGTTTATCGAAGATTTGTTGTTCCTATGAATGGCAACCTTGTCTTTATGAAAGGTATTTTATCGAAAATTTGTTGTTCCAATGAATGACAACCTTGTCTTTATGGAAGGTAGTTTATCGAAGATTAGTTGTTTCGATATATGGCATCCTTGTCTTTATGGAAGGTAGTTTATCTAGGATTTGTTGTTCCAATGAATGGCAACCTTGTCATTGTGGAAAGAAGTTTGTCAAAGATCTGTTTACCGATGAATGGAAACCTAGTCTTTATCAAATGTAGTTTATCAAAGATTTGTTGTTCTGATGAATGGCAACCTTGTCTTTATGGAAGGTAGTTTATCGAAAATTTGTTGTTCCGATGAATGGCAACCTTGTCTTTATAGAAGGTTGTTTATCGAAGATTTGTTGTTCCGATAGATGGCAGCCTTGTCTTTATGGAAGGTAGTTTATCAAGGATTTGTTGTTCCGATGAATGGCAACCTTATCATTATGGAAGGCAGTTTGTCTAAGATTTGCTTACTGATGAATGGTAGACTTGTCGTTATGGAAGGTAGTTCGTCAAAGGTTTGAATGTTCGATGGATGGTAATCTCATCATTATGGGAGATAGTTCGTTGTTGATTTGTTGAATACTCCAATGAGCGAAATCCTACCTCGTGGATTGTATGATCGCTTTGTTATCCTTTCTGGATGAAGTCTCATGGGTAAAGAAGAAGTTTCATCACGTCTATGGTGAAGCGTCAAAATTCTCGGGATACTTGGTTCATTATCGATGTTGCTATCCTACCATATTTTGGTCAGGGATATTCTTGTTTTATTGTGTTGGATTGATAGTTTTCTATCTCTATAAAGTCGGTGTCTTTCCCTTATTTTTGCTAACTCCTCTATGAGGAGATAGTTCGCCGACTATCTAAGGATTATTGTTGTTTTTATCTTCTCATTTCCTCATATTAAGTTGCTAATATTGTAAGAAGTTAGGTCCCTAATCCCCAGTGGAGTGATGGTTTTTCTCTCCCAAAAGATTGAGCTTTTTCCCCAGTAGTTTGTTTTCTTAAGATGTTATACAATTAAGCATTGCATAACATCTTAGGGCCAAAAATAGGGCTCATATTATATTTAAGTATCTTCTATCCCGTCGAGGCGAAGGTTCCCTTCTTATCTCTGGATAGAAGACACTTAAATAAGGGCAGTTGTTGTACCCCAATTTTTCCCCCTAAGATTCACTCATACTTCATACCATTGCATTACGCAAAGATCAAATGGTCTCCCTCCCTCTTTCTCTTATCTTGGGATTTGCCTTTGGGAGATCACCAAGCACCTTGTGAATATGTTTATTTCTTGTGTGTGATGATTGATACTTGGCTAACAATAATGTGTGTACACTTTGCTCTCTAAATGTTGTAGGAGAATGGTGCACAAGTTTCTTATTCAAGGAGTAAATAGGTTCATGTGTTTATTTCCATGCCTTCTCTCCTCAACTCTCAAGATTTTGGAAGTATTGTTTCTCATTTAAGACTTCTATTATCATCTACCATGGACTCTCATCTTGAGTATATGCTTCATGTTTGAAAGAGATCATCAAATTCAAAGAATTCACCATTCTATGGCTATCTACCTTAAATTAGGGTTTTGGACTTCTGAGGATCATATCTTGGTGTTTGTATGAATTTTGTGGATGATTTAAAATTCATTTGATTCTTAAGAAGACTTATAATATGAATATGCATTAATTCAAGGAGTTTGATTAATGAGAAGATTGTTTTTGAGGTATATGATTGCACACTCTCTAGATTGATACTTCATCTATCTTGTATGACTTCAAAGGACCATAGCTTGGTCATCCATTGTCTCCTTGAGCTCATTTTTCTTTCACAATGAACCTAAGGATGTCTAATACAACTTAGTTAAAATGGTGGGAAGAGAAAATGCTTGGAGATTTTCCTTTGAAGTCAAAAGATACAAGTCTTTGATGATTTTCTCAATTTTAGGTCAATCAACTTCAAATGATCATATCTTGATCATCATTTATCACCTTGAGGTCATTATTTTTGCAAAACAATATTGAGGATGTGAATTTTATCTCCATATAAATTTTAAAGATTGAAAGTGTTTGGAAGTTGCTTGAAGAAATCAAAAGATTATAGGTCATTTCATGGAATTTCATCAACTTCACAAGGCCATAACTTTCTCAACTTTTGAAATTGTTGGGTGATTCTTTTTTCCAAATGTTCCTTGAGAGGTTAATTCATATCATCTGTTAGTGTTTTAAGTTGGCATTATTTTTGGTAAAACTAGGCTTTAGCAATGTCATGATAAATGTCATGATATTCAGAGATTGAAGATAAATCCTACCTGCTAAGGATGTTAAAAGACATTTGGAAGCTAAAGTCGGAAATTCAGAAAATGCCGATGTCATAACAGATGTTAAGACATTCAGTGTGACATTCTGTTCTGCAGAATCTGTTTTTTCCTGAGATTTTTCAGGAAGTTTGTTGAGCTGCTAAATATTGTTTTTCTATTATTAGAAAGCATGCTCACGTGGCTGCTAGGTTAATCTTAATTAAACCTAAATTGGTTGTTGAAAAGACCATGTTTTTAGGATTAAATTAAGTGAACCCTAGCTATCTTTATGGAAGCCCAAACGAAGTTTCGGATCGCTTCTATAAAAGGAATTCAACCCTTACAACCGTGTTGCGCCTTGGAATGTATTGAAGAGATAGCAGCTTGTTTTGTGTCGTTAGGATTAGTAATGCTTGGTATTTGTAATTCTAGTTTCTCTTGAGCCAAGCAACTATCAATTGATAAGTGCATTGGACTAGGATTTGTTTGTAAGGGTAGTTTATCACCAAAGCTTTAAAGCACGAGTGTTTGTCTCTTGATTGAAAGCTTTGAAGCGAGATCAAGATAGTTTATTGAAGTGTGTCTTCACAATTCAATTAGTCAATAGGTTGATATCACCGTGATTGAGGGGAGTGAGTAGGTACTCGATCTAAGTAGGACTTAGGTTGAAGTTGCATTGGGTAGGTTTTAAGTGAAGGAGATAAACTGGTGGTTTATTCCGAATTAATTCTACTAATAGTGAATTTCCTCCCGGCTTGGTAGCCCCTGATGTAGGTGTAGTTAGACCGAAGGTAAACAACTTATTGTGTTCTTTATCGTTATTTATATTTACCGTAAATTGTTAACAGAGTGTCGATAGTGTATCATAACATTCTCTCGTGACATCACGTATCCGCCAGAATTTCAATTGGCATCGGGGCACCACCTGTTATTTCGGGTGAGATCTAGGGATAATAGTTTCGCGTAATGGATAAAGAAGGAGGATTTGGAGGAAGACCACCTATTCGGATGGGTCTAATTATGATTACCGGAAGCCTCGTATGGTTGCCTTCTTAAGATCATGGACATTAAAGCTTGGAGAGTCCGACAAAGGATGGAAACATCCCACCAAGCTTGAGAAAGATGGGACTCTGTCTTGAAACCCGAGGAGGAATGGAGCAAAGAGGAAGAAGAACTAGCTCTAGGGAACTCTAAAGCATTGAATGCCCTATTCAATGGCATTGAAAATATCTTGATGGTTCATCAATGTGAGCTGGCCAAGGATGTTTGGGACACTCGAACTACTCATGAGGGACATCCAAGGTGAAGATGTCAAGACTTCAGATGCTCACTACCAAATTTGAGAATTTGAAGATGAAGGAAGATGAGACTATTCATGAATTTCACATGAATATTTTGAAATTGCCAATGCCTCAGAGCACTTGGTGAAAAGATGTCGAAGAGAAGTGGTGAGAAAGATTCTCGATCCTTGCCTAAGAGATTTGCAATGAAAGTCACCGCAATAGAGGAGGCTCAAGACATCAAGACCTTGAAGGTTGAAGAACTTATTGGATCCCTTATGAATTTTGAGATGGGAATCAAGAAATGACAAGAAAAATAAGAGCATAGCACTTGTATCCAACATCAAGAGGGATGCAAGGTGGAAGATGAAGAGAAGATATCCAAGCTATAGCCATGCTTGGAAGACAGTTCAACAAACTGATCAGGAGGGTTGATCCAAAGTCAAGGTCAAATGTCAAGGACATTCCATCTGACATTAGCAGATCTTATGACTCCAGCAGAAGATCCAAGTCAGAGGAAAAAGGAAGTCAAGGCAATAGAATCCAATGTCATGGATGTGAAGGATTTGGACATATTAAAGCTGAATGTCCTACCTTTCTTAAGAAACAAAAGAGAGGAATGAATGTTACTTGGTCTGATGGTGAATCAAGTAGTGATTCTGAAGAGGAATCAGCCAAACTTGTCACTGCATCTTCTGAAAGTGGAAATCCTGATAATGACTCTAGTGATGAGGAAGTGACCTTTGAAGAACTTCGATACTTACAAGAAACCGTGTATCGTGGTGAAGTATGTCAAAAATGAAAATGTAAAAGTCGATTGAGAAGTTGGAGGCGAAAATGTGAAGTCGAAGTCGAGAAGAAGGAAAATACAATCACTATAAGTCATCTCAACAGTGAGATTATAGTGTTGAATTCCAAGCTTGATCATATGACTAAGTCTGTCAAGATGTTGACAAATGGGACTGATAAGCTGGAAGAAATTCTTCAGCTTGGACAAAATGCTGGAAATAAGCATGGTCTAGGATATGTGGCTGAAAAGGAACCTGTTAGTGACAAGAAAAAGAAGAGGCATGGGAAACCAAAGCCAGAGCAGATGTCACAAAAGAAAACAGGAAATGTTCCTGGCTCAGGGCATGTAGATGCAAAGAAATTTGCTAATAACAGGAAGAAGACCAGACCTAATAGGCCAATGTCAAAGAAGATGTCACAACATTGGGGTCAACATCAAGATCAGAGAAACATGAATAAGAAGTTTCCCAGATGGAGATGTCACCATTGTGGAAGGTTTGGACACATAAAACCCTTCTGCTATAGGTTACATGGGTACCCTAATCATACTCCCTATGTTAAGCCTAAGAACATCAAAGTACCCTACACTCAAAAGTGGAAGAAGAGGACTGCAGCATTGATAGCACACACCTCTCTTAGAGTGTCTGCCAAGGAAGATTGGTACTTTGACGGGTGTTCCAAGCATATGACCGTATAAAAACCTATTGAATAATGTCAAACCTCACTCTACCTTTGTTACTTTTGGGGATGGAGCTAAAGGAGAAATCAAAGGTGTTGGAAACTTGACCGCTCCGAGTTCCAAATCTAAATGGAGTGTTCTTTGGTAAAAGGATTGATCGCTAACCTCATAAGCATAAGTCGCTATGTGATATGGGATTTAAAGTCAACTTCACCAGGTCTGAATGTCTTGTAATCAATGATAAACAAGAAGTAGTTATGAGAGGAGTCAGATCAAAGGACAACTGCTACATGTGGGAATCTGAGAACACCAACCTCTCTTCTGTGTGCTCTACAGACAAGGATGAAAAGGAGGTAAAGCTATGGCATCAAAAACTTAGACATCTGCATCTCAGAGGAATGAAAAAGATCATCACTATGGAGGCTGTCAGAGGGATACCAAAACTCCATATTGATGAAGGAAGAGTCTGTGGTGAATGTCAGGTTGGAAAGCAAACCAGAATGTCACACCCAATGTCTAGACATCTGACCACTTCCAGAGTGCTAGAGCTGCTACACATGGATTTGATGGGGCCTATGCAGGTTGAAAGCCTTGGTGGAAAAAGATATGCCTATGTTGTTGTGGATGACTTCTCCAGATTTACCTGGATAAACTTCATCAAGGAAAAATCTGATGTGTTTGATGTCTTTAAGGAGTTATGTAAAAGACTTCAAAGAGAGAAGGAAAGTTGTATTGTCAGAATAAGAAGTGATCATGGAAAGGAGTTTGAGAACAACAAATTTGATGAATTCTGCTCCTCAGAGGGAATTAATCATGAGTTTTCTTCTCCTATAACACCTCAACAAAATGGGGTGGTGGAAAGAAAGAATAGGACTATACAGGAATCTGCCAGAGCAATGATTCATGCTAAGAAACTTCCTATTCATTTTGGGAAGCTATGAATATTTGCTATGTTCACAACAGGGTCACCCTAAGAAAGGGATCTTCCTCCACCCTGTATGAACTATGGAAGGGAAGAAAACCAACTGTGAAATATTTCCATGTATTTGGCAGTAAATGCTATATTCTGACAGATCGTGATCAAAGGAGAAAAATGGATTCTAAGAGTGATGAAGGCATTTTTCTGGGATACTCCACTAACAGCAGAGCATATAGGGTATTCAACTCCAGAACCCAGGTTATGATGGAGTCTATTAATGTCATTGTTGATGATCATCATTAGGAACACAATGTCCCATATGATGTTGAGACATGGTTTGAGACATCACCTCAAGTACCTGATAAGGAAGATGTACCTAATCCTTCTCCTCCAAAATCTGAACCAGAGGAAGTCAACAAAGATCCTTCCATCAAAATTCAGAAAGATCATCCAAAGGATCTCATCATTGGGGACCTAACCAAAGGTGTCGTTACAAGATCCAGAGAAACTGTCTCAAACTCTTGCTTTGTGTCAAAGATAGAGCCAAAAAATGTCAAAGAAGCTCTAAGTGATAAATTCTGGATTGGAGCAATGCAAGATGAATTGAACCAATTCAAGCAACATGAAGTATGGGAATTAGTTCCTAGACCAGAAGGAACAAACATCATTGGCACAAAATGGATCTACAAGAACAAGTCTGATGTAGAAGGGACTGTCACCAGAAATAAAGCTAGACTTGTTGCTCAGGGTTACACTCAGGTTGAGGGGATTGACTTTGATGAGACTTTTGCACCAGTGGCTAGACTGGAATCAATCAGGCTTCTTCTAGGGGTTTCTTGCATTCTAAAATTCAAACAATTTCAGATGGATGTGAAAAGTGCCTTCCTAAATGGCTACTTAAATTAGGAAGTATATGTAGAACAGCCTAAAGGATTTGTGGATCCAAGTTTCCCTGATCATGTCTACAAATTAAGGAAAGCCCTATATGGACTAAAGCAAGCTCCTAGGGCCTGTTATGAAAGGCTAACCAAGTTCCTTATAGACAAAGGCTACAGAAAAGGAGGCTTGGATAAAACTCTCTTTATCAAGAATGAAGGAGGAAAGATAATGGTGGCTCAAATTTATGTGGATGACATAGTATTTGGTGGAATGTCAGATTCAATGGTAAAACACTTTGCCAATCAAATGCAAGCTGAGTTTGAAATGAGTCTTATGGGAGAGTGACCTACTTTCTTGGACTGCAAGTCACACAGATGAAAGACTCAACATTCCTTTCACAAAGCAAATATGCAAGGAATATTGTCAAAAAGTTTGGAATGGAGAATGCCAGCCATAAAAGGACTCCTGCTCCCACGCATTTGAAGTTGTCCAAGGACACAAGTGGTGAAAAGGTTGATCAAAGTTTATATAGAAGCATGATAGGAAGCTTGCTATACCTAACATCCAGCAGACCTGACATTGCATTTGTTGTTGGAGTATGTGCAAGATACCAAGCTGAACCTAAAGTAAGTCACATTAACCAGGTGAAAAGAATCCTGAAGTATGTGAGTGGAACTTGCAACTATGGTATCCTGTATTCCCATGGATGTGAACCAATTTTGTCCGTTATTGTGATGCCGGGCTGGTAGTCTGATGATGAAAAAGTACTTCGGAGGATGCTTCTGGGAAACAATCTTGTTTCTTGGTTCAGAAGAAGCAAAATTGTGTGTCCTTGTCCATCCGAATACATAGCAGGGTAGCGTTCTCAAATGGTCGGATGAAACAGATGTCGTCGAGTACAATGTCACACGATGTCATGACATTGTAATGTGACAACTGAGTGCTATTAATATATCAAAGAATCCTATACAACACAAGGGACTAAGCACATAGACATTAGACATCACTTCATCAGAGACCTTGTGGAGGAGAAAGTGATTAAATTGGATCATGTATTCACAGAACTTCAACTGGCTGACATTTTTACCAAGGCTCTTGATGCTAGTCAATTTGAAAATTTAAGGAGCAAACTGGGTATTTGTCAGTATGAGGAATTGTAGCAATTAAGATTGCTTCCAAGAAAGGGAAGAGACCATTTATTAATTATAAGTGGGTCATTCGATTATTTCCCTCCTATTTTTATAAGGTTCAAGAATGTGAAAAGACTCCTCCATATAATAGCCTTTTCATGTTGTCATACCCCAAATTTTGACCTAATATACCACCTTACATTTGCATCATTGCACAACTAACAGTTCAGATAGCATTAACCGGGTATAGCATTCACAGGTCAAAATTAGGGTTTCATCAGATTTTCATCTGATTCAAGAGCTAACCAATTAGGGTTTGATATTTTCTCTCTCCATTTGATCTATCTTGATCAAATCATCAGCCTTCAATCCTCAGATATCCACTTTTCTCATAGATCAATCGAGGATCGACCAATTAGGGTTTTGGTCGAGCATAGGCATTCTCTGATTTTTTGAGCAGTAATTGACTTTTTTGGATAGAGATTGGTCATTATATCTTAGATACAACATCTTAACCTAATTTCTGGATTCAAAACATCACAGAGGTTCACAGACTTCATCAGTCAATTTTAGAAACGTCTGATGAAATTTCATCTGCACAGAAAAGTCAAACTTTGACTTTTGGTCAAATTTTTCAAAACAAAACTTTTCCATCATCAAAATACTTCAAATGATCCATCATGATCATAAAAATCAAAGAATTTGGAAAAGTCAACAAAAAGTCAAAATTTCTATACTTAGAAAAATTTCTAAGTGTTGAAATTTCACATTTTTTTCCAAACTTCAAGCCATTTTTTCACCCAGTTCCAATTGGAATTTGAAAAAACTCAAAACATGAAAGTTGTAGATCATGGAAAAATCTTTCCAAAATGTCCAAGAACTCCAAAATCCATGAAGGCTAGCTATGTCTTTGAAATTGGAACAAAAGGGTCCATGAAACTTGATTTTCAAAGTTCAAACATCAATTATAGGTCATTTTTTTGAGTTTTCTTCATCATGAAGTAATTCAACCTTGCCACCTTGCCAAAATGAGTCATCATGGACTGATAAATATCAGCTTGAAGGTATGATTGAAGATAGGATCAAATTGAGGATTTTTACACATGGTGAAAAAAGGAAGGTTCCTTTTGCTTTCCAAAAGACTATCTTGCCCTTTAAGTCATCCTTGAATCACAAAATGCCATGGACATTTGCCTAACATTTCAGAACTCTATTGCCTATAAATTGATCACAAATTCAAGAGAAATCGACACCAAAGCATTGCAAGAATCATGCTTTCTCTTTTCTTTCTTCCAAATCAAGAAACATGATGAACTTTTGAAAAACTTGCAATTTATAAAATCAGTGAAAATCATGAAGTTCTTTGGTGTCAAACATGTTGCATGATCATAATTAAACTTGTTACAAGCTTAAAATTAACCTGAACAAAGCTAAAAACCAGTTTTCATTTTCCATTTTTTCAAACTTGCAAAACTGCCATGGAATTCGAAACTGAAGCTAGGCTTGATTCCTTTGAGTTTTGATCATCCATACACAATCCATAGACATCATAGAGATGATTCAAAACAAGAATAACAACCTGTAACACGATTTACACCAAAATCCAGTTTCTATTTTCAACTGATGCAGGTCGACTTGGGAAGGATGAGCCAGCTTGATTCATGATGCGCAGGCCATCCACAAAGCTTCCACACATGCTGCTGGTGCTCAAATGATTGAGAAACAATAACTGGAAACACTTAAACCCAGAAATCGATCTCAACTTTTCCAGGTATGCATATGAACTGAGATATCATGATTCCTTACACCATTTGAAAAAAGCTCACGGCCAATTGTTTTCTGCACCCCTAACGAACATTAACCCTCAAAAAAATCAAACAATCATGAACAATCCATCATTTAATTTGAAAACTCAGTTTCTAGGGTTCTTCGAGTTCCCAGAAATTCAAACATGATTGACTAAATATAAATGAAATTAACAACCATGTTCATGTTCGGGATGAAAAAACGATCAAGTTTGATTTTTATATCACTTAATTTGGTTGAGAAACGAAGATTTGAGCTGGGATTTGGCAATCTGAAAATCAAATGAGAAACCCAGAATTACGCGCGTGTTCTTCATTGTTCTTCATTTTAAATTTTCAAACTTTCCAATATCATGTCTACACGTGCTCCTGGTCCACTAACACTCAGCGCGTTTGGCTCAGTTGGTTGCTTGCTTGCTCTTAAGGCTCTGTGACACGCGTCCCACTCAAAGGTCATGGGTTCAAAACCCAGCAAGACCATTTTTTTCATTCTTTTTCACAAAAACTTCCATATTTTCATGTTTTTTTATCAAACTTCAACAATTTTTTAACCAATCAAAACTTCTCATTTTGAGATGATTTTTCGTACACTTGTCATTTAATATATATATTTTATGATTATGTCAAAAAAATCCAAAAATATTTTCATTTGATTAATTTTTAATCGAGCCGAAAACGATGTTCTGAACACTTTTTCAAACCTCCTTAAAAGGTGAATTTTTTCAAATTTTCGACTTCCGGTTTTTTTCAAAACTTCTCACAAATAAACTTAACATTTCAAAAACATTTTCAAATCATTTTTCAAAACTTTTTTCATCAAACTTGCATCTTTTACCATAATCGATCCAATTCAAAACGATAAAACTGAATTCGTTTCTTCTCGAATTTCTCGATCGATAATGGGCCACCCTTATGGTGTAAGTCCCAATCCTTTATGTATATACTTAGCTTTATTTGTACATATTCAAAACATCTTTGTCAATATTCAAACATAAACAAATTTCTTTCATTTGTTTTTCATTCGTTTGTCTATACGCCGAATCCATTGGTTTTTAAAGGAAGAATTCTCCTGAGTAAAACTTCTTTCAAACCAATGGGCCTCCATCACGGTGTAAGTCCCATAACATTCTTTTATGTACATAATATTTCCTTGTACATATCAAACTTTTGTCAAACATTTCTTAAACAAACTTTTTATCTGTACATAACACAGATATTTCAAAAACAAACTTTTTATCTGTACATAACACAGATACTTCTTTTTCAAAACTTTTATCCGCATATACATGATCTTTTGAAAATACTTTTTACGATAAACTTTGATCAATCATTTCATTTCATCTACATTTTACATGAATACCATTGGTATTGAAAGGAGCATTATTCCCTGTGAAACTTTCAAATCAATGGGCCTCCTACGGTGTAAGTCCCAACCTCCTATGTACATCCATCTTTCCCTGTACATAAAAACTCGTTCGTGTACATATTCATTTCCTTGTACACAATTCAAACTTGTAAATAATCAAGTTACGCTGCTTTAAAACGTTCGTTTCACGACACTTGTTTATATTTCATAAACTTGTAAATAAACATCATTGCATTGTTTATATTTCCTTCATAAACTCCGTGAATACATATCACACACACACACTGTTTATACAAACTGCCTAATAATAACATAACAATTAGACTAATCAATAGGTTTCCGAGTTTAGCCTCCTTGGGCTTCATACAAGATAACTTATCCCAGATGGGTCACCTTTTCTTGGGCCTTGTACAATGAAACTCTCCCACGAGTTAGCCTCCGCTTAGGCTTCAGTATAAGACAACACTGCTGAGTCACCTCTTGGGCTTCGCTCAAAAGAACTCCTCATTGAGTTTAGCCTTCTCTTGGGCATCATACAATGAAAGAGATAGGAAATCTCTTAATGACCTCCTATTGGGCTTCCAATACAAAGAATCACCCGCTAAGATAGAACCACGAAGGATGGTTTCCGGTGAAATCACTTTCAAATTCCCAATGAGTAAAATTTCCGGTGAAATTGCTCTTATTCGAAAAGGATGATTTCTGAAATCCCTTTCAAGCCAAAGCCACCATACCCTATAGCTTCCTCTTGAGCTTCATACAAGGACCCTCGATGACCCTCGATGACCCTCGGAATGCCTCCTCTTGGGCTAACAATACAAGGACCCACGGGCTTCTTAAAAGCA
Organism: Vicia sativa; assembly: GCA_021764765.1. Classification (NCBI taxonomy): domain Eukaryota; kingdom Viridiplantae; phylum Streptophyta; class Magnoliopsida; order Fabales; family Fabaceae; genus Vicia; species Vicia sativa. Next base: position 306,934,832 of record CM038792.1, read on the forward strand.
TCCCTTTAATCCAATCAATTTCTCCTTGAGATTTAGACATCTATCATCTCTATGGAAGAAGTATCTCATCCATTACATCACATACAGTCAAAAACTTTTCAAAAACTTTTTAAACTCTTTTCAAACAAAAACATCTATTAATTGTAAGTGGTAACGCTTGTACACTCAAGCAAAACACCCAATACTTACAGTTAAAAGATTCAAACATCTTTTTCAAAACATCTTTCTTAAACATGTAAGTGGTAACGCTTGTACACTCAAGCAAAGCACCTAATACTTACGATGAAAGATTTTAATCAATCAAACTTTTCAAAAATGTATGTGATGAAATAGATTAGATACATTTTTTCATTAAGATGACATTAAATGTCTCTTAAACTAACATCCCGTTGCTTTCCACTAGCATAAGTGGGAACTACGATTGCTCTGACTTTCTCAACATCCTTTTGAGAATACGTAGGCACAAGGTCTCATCCTTGCCGAGCAAATTTCTATCTCCCTCAGACCAAACAAACCATAGAACCTTGTAGATCCGAGCTACAAATGCTCTGATTCCCACTAGGGATATGTATGCGAAGATCCATGATCTTTGCGAGCACAATAATAACAAAAACCTAGAATCCCACATAATCTCCTGTTTCTTAAAATCCAAAGGAGAAACTTTCCCAATCATAGAAATAGCAATTAAAACACACAAACATATCAAATATATTCATATATAAAGCAGATAACTACATATATTTAGGGTGCTCCATCTATTCCTTTATATACCAACCCCTTACTCGAATCTCCCAATGCGTTATGTCTAGTTTGCGCTAGTCGTTACGCATACCAATATCAATTGAGGGTATTTCCCCTTTTCATAATCATTAAATCATCTTTCTTGTGTTGAAAATAATAAAGCTTGATGCTCGCGGCATCTTTATAAACAAATCAAAAGATTTAAATCGTTGCGTACCAGAAGATTCGAACTCACGTTCGCATCCTCATGGCGCGTCACCTTTTAACGCGAACACATGTGAAAGTATCATATCTTCTCCATCCAAAAGATACTCTCAACTGCTTCGTCATTCTTGGGCTCTGATTCTCAACTTTTCTCAGCAAAACATGTCTTCCTCATCCTCTTCATCCCAAGACTCTGACTGTTCATCTCCCACCATGGCTGAGATTAGGGCAATCGCTGCAGCCATGAATGTTGAACCTGTGAAGGTCTCTCCTCAGCGTTCAATGGCAACTGACTCTCAGAATCAGCATGCACGGAATATCCAAAGATCATCAGTTTCCACTGGTAAAATTTCTGGCTCATCCTCATCTGTTCCCCCTGAGATAAGAAATAGGGAAGGTACCATGTATGTAGAAGAAGCCATTGCTAGGATAGTCACCAGAATCCTAGACGAAAATCACACTGTTCCTGGAGTTTCTGTCCCCCTTAACCAAGAAATGGCTAGCCCTAGTTCAGCAGCTGATCAAGATGTCACAAAGAATGTTATGACATCTGAAGATCATGTCCAGAAAACTCCTGTGGTTTCTGGCAATACTACCCGTGCTAATTCCCCTGTCAAAGCAAAGGGTGGTATCTCTGGCTCTCAAGTAGAGAAGATGACCAAGGCTGGCACTGTCTCTAAGAAGTATAGAGTTAAATCTGTAGGTAACACAAAACCCAAGAGGACACAAATTACCAAGAAGAGAAAGGCTCCTGAACCTGCAAAGTCTGATCAAGGTTCTGGCTTCAAGATTCAGGCTGAAGAGGTAGCTGGTAAAGTTGTTGATGGTGTTGCTCACCATGATGATGATCACAATGCTTCTTCAAAGAAGGAGAGCAACTGATCTGTTGCTGTGATGGTCCTTGTTCTTGTTGATTTTGTCCTGTTTTGTTCTTGTTTCTTGTTCCTATATTTTCCCAATCTTTGTTTTGGATGATTGTAATTGCCTTCATTTGACTGCTTTGTAATGCCTTAACAGAAATGTACCCCTAAACAATGTTGGTACTTAATTATATGTTGTTTGTTTGGGGCAATTGTATTGTTTCCTTTGGCCCTTTATGGCTAAAAAGGGGGAGAAGAATCTGTGTGTGGAAAACTATGAGCAACTGTGTGTGTGACAGTGGCTGGGACTTTGGGGAATTGTATGGCTGTTTAAATTTTGTATGTGGGAAATTGTGGGAATTGTGGGATTTCGTATGGGTAGAATTTATCTTATCTCTAGGTTCTAGTTTATTTAAGCTTAGAACTAGTTTGTCTTCTACGATATGTACGATAGGTTAAGTAGTTTTAGCCAAAATGTACCAAAGGGGAGTTTGTTAGTGTTTTAAGTTGGCATTATTTTGGTAAAACTAGGCTTTAGCAATGTCATGATAGATGTCATGACATTCGAGATTGAAGATAAATCCTACCGCTAAGGATGTTAAAAGACATTTAACGGAAGCTAAAGTTGAAATTTGAAAATATCGATGTCATAAGATGTTATGACATTCAAGATGACATTCTGCTCGAATGCTTTTTCCCGAGATTTTTCGGAAGTTTGTTGAGCTGCTAAATATTGTTTTTCTGTTATTAGAAAGCATGCTCACGTGGCTGCTAGGTTAATCTTAATTAAACCTAAATTGGTGTTGAAAAGACCATGTTTTTAGGATTAAATTAAGTGAACCCTAGCTATCTTTATGGAAGCCCAAATGAAGTTTCGTGGATCTTTATAAAAGGAATTCAACCTTACAACTATGTTGCGCCTTGGAATGTATTGAAGAGATAGACTTGTTTTTGTGTATGTTAGGATTAGTAACAATTGGTATTTGTAATTTAGTTTCTCTTGTGAGCCAAGCAACTATCAATTGATAAGTGCATTGGACTAGGATTTGTTTGTAAGGGTAGTTTATCACTCAAAGCTTTAAAGCACGAGTGTTTGTCTCTTGATTGAAAGCTTTGAGCGAGATCAAGATAGTTTATTGAAGTGTGTCTTCACAATTCAATTAGTCAATAGGTTGCTATCACTGCTGTGATTGAGGGGGAGTGAGTAGGTACTCAGATCTAAGTAGGACTTAGGTTGAAGTTGCATTGGGTAGGTTTTAAGTGAAGGAGATAAACTGGTGGTTTATTCGAATTAATTCTACTAATAGTGAATTTCCTCCCGGCTTGGTAGCCCCGGATGTAGGTGTAGTTAGACGAAGGGTAAACAACTTATTGTGTTCTTTACTGTTATTTATATTTACTGTGTAAATTGTTAACAAAGTGTCAGATAGTGTGTCATAACATTCTCTGTGACATCACGTATCTGCTGCCAGGAATTTCATCATCTTTTAAAGTCAAGAGAAAATTTTGAGTGGAAGATCATTTTTGAAAAGAAAAGAATTTATGTCATTTTTAGAAAGTGGCATGCTTGACCAAGGCTTGGCCAGAAAAATCAATATTTTTTCAAGAATCCTAAAGCATATACATCTCTTAACTCAAGCATCCATTGGATTTGATTATTTTTTCATTGTGTTCTACTCTTTGAATACTTCATTTGGCTCAAAGAAAATCAGAAAACGTACGAGGGAATTGGATTTGGCCTCAGTTCAAAGTTTGTATAAAAATATGTTTGGAGCTCACCATCAGTTTGTGCATTTGCGCGCGTAACTTGTTTTTGAGCCAAGTTAAGCCTTGATTTCATGACTAATCATGTTTAGAAGTTGTCCCGAATTAATTAGCACCTTGAAACGTAAGTTTTGGCTGAGTTTTGATGCACATGAGGTCACACTTCCTTCGTGCACACACCTTTCATGATTTCGCTCCAAATCTCACAATTCCTCCTCACTCTCATCAACATTCACTTATCCTATAAATAAGCAAGTCATTTCACTCATTTCCTCAAGTTTTGATATCCAGAAAACCCCTGCCAAACTCTCTCTCGAACCAGATTTTTTGCAACTTCGTTTTCACTCTCAAAGCCATTCCAGTTTGAAATTAACCATTCATTCTTCTTCCTTGAACCTCATTGAAGCTAACAGAACAAGAATCGTGCCTTGAAGCTTCCTGGATCATGTTATCCAAGTCCATTTTCAGAGCTCTGAAAGTGAACTTCTTTCAGGTAGGAATCTCCATCAAACCTTGTAAAATGAAGCATCATTGCATTCTCCTCATCTCCCTGATCCTTGTGGTCTTCAACATTTCTGTTTTCATCAAGTATTGACTGAGAATTTCTGGAAACAAGTGCTCATTATTATTTCTGATTTTTCCAAATTGTTCATGGTACAAGTGAAATAAATTCTTCGCTAGGGTACCATTAGAATCGTCTTGAAGAGACGAAGCGAATGACACCAGTCTGAAGAATTTATTTCATAGTTTGAGGATCGAGTATGGATGATGGCTGGAGGTTGAAGACGACCTACGTGTCGGTCTTCAACCAATGAGAGTTGGACATGTAATTTATTTTGAATTTGATCCGGTGCGTTGGTTGTATCATGTGCGCATTATAAGAGCCCTTGGATCTGATTACTTTTATTAGTCATCATCGATCCAACGCGTGACATTATTTCTGGTTTTATTTTTTAAATTTGTAACTCAGTGTGAAAACCAAGGAGGTCCACATTTTTTTGCCTTTTATTTTATTTTCTGATTTTATATTTTAATTGTTTTAAACTTCAAAAAATCATATAAAATTTATTTTTGACTCAAAAATTATGAAAAAATTCTCAAAAATATTTTGAAATATTATCTTTCTGAAATTTTTTTCATAATTTTTTTTTCTTCAGATTTGGTATTTTTTATTATTTTTCACTTTTATTTGGTGTTTTTAATTGTTTTAAAATACTTTTTGACATTTTAAAATTCTGAAAAAAAAATTATGGAAGTATCCAATGGTCATTTGACAAATATTGGTGACCTTATTTTATTTTTATTTCTGATTTTACTATTTTTTTTCCATTTTTGGTTTATTTCACCTTTTATTTTATTGTTAAAAATATTTTCTGACTTTAAAAAATTTTCAAAAAAAATTGTCAACACTTGTTGACCTCTGTTTGACTTTGGGTAATTTTCTTCGAATTTTATTTTGATGCAAAAGTACTATTTATGTATTTCGTCAATAAAGTCCAATTAAATAACCTAATTTCAAAATTTATTTTTAATCTTTTTATTTGATTTTATTTTTATTTTTATTTTGCTGACTTTTGAATTTATTTTAGAGTCACAATTTCCTCAACATCAATGGAATTTGGGTGTTGATAGGTCTCTTGACCAAATCCACCAAAAAATTTGATTGATTTTGACGAAGTTAGACTGAATAAATTCATCTGATGCAAAATAAACTTGGAAATTATTTCTTCTTCTTCTTCTTATTTTTCTTTTGTCCCGATTAAGAAAAAGCGATCAATTGGTGGCATGAACTTTAATGTTCTAACATAAGCCCCAAAAGATGACTTGAGTTTTGATCTTGGTTCAACACCTATGGTACTTGTCGTGTGGTCGCATTGATTTTTTAATCAAGCTTCTGGCAAGTTTCCACTAACCTTGTCCATTTGAAATTCTCAATCATCTTTGATCAAGTGATATGATAATTTCAAAATCGATGATATACTTGAGAGAAAAACAATTGAAACTTGTTGTGTGGTCACGTTGGTTCTATCAAGCTTCTGACAAGTCTTCATGCGTAAGTTTTAAGATGGTCACCTTGCTGACGACTAACAATTAACAATTCGATGATATACTTGGCAAGCTTCAAGATGGTCGTCTTGCTAACCTTTATTAATTGTTTTTTATTATTTTCCGCTCTTTACTTTCCGCATTTACTTTTATGCTCTTTATTTTTACGCACTTTACTTTTAGCATTTACATTTCATATCATTTTTTCTTTGCTCACTTGAGCATTTTACTTTCTTGTTATTTTGAATTTGCTCACTTGAGCTTTATTTTTTCTTTTCCAAAACACTTAATAATTCAACTTAAACATAAAAAAAAAACTCTTAATTGGACTTGGTTACTATCCTTGTGCTTGGAGCTTGATCTTTGGACTTAGGATTAGGACCCTTACCTCAGCTTGGAGATCTTTGTGCCCTTGGTGTTATCATGTCTTGTCTGGTTATTATATTTGTATGCAGGTTATTCCGTTATACTCGATTAAGAGTGAATTTCCTCCAAATACATTCGTTACTCTACCCATTTTGAGGCAAGAGAGTTCATCCGAGGCATCGACTTATCTGAAGCTTGGTTTTTTTGTCTGGTTATTTGTTGTTTATGTGGTAATCCAAAGGATGGGATGTGGTATTGGCTCTTGATGTCAAGTACTAGTTTTCTCACCCGGTTAGATCATTTTTTATCCTTACCTTTTACTTTATGCACTTAGGTTAACCTCTTCATCTCCTCCTCATTCTTTAATTTTCAAAATCTTCCCTCTTTTTCAAAGGATTCTTGTTTTCAAAATTCGAACCGCTTTCATAAAAAACTTGGACTTAGGTCCAAGAATTTTTCAAAATTTCTTTTCTTGATAAACTTTTAATCCATTTAATAATACTTTGACTTTTCTTTTCAATAAGACTAAAAAACGCCTAACCTCATTCAAACTTTTTTGAGCTCATTGTGGCTTTTTTAACAAACATATTCTTAAAATCAACCAACACACAATTTTGGTCTTTTTTAGCTGAACTACTTGATTTTGATTTCAACATTGCACATTGTTGGTATGTAGGCCTGACACTTATTGAAAGTTCTATCAAACCAAAAATTATTTAAAAAAATACTTCTTTCCTCCCCCCACTATCCATTTTGTACACATACCCTTTTTTAACACACATACAAATTTTCAAAAAGGTTCCTGCAGAGTACCGTAGATGCTTTGGGTGCCTAAAATCTTCCCTTTGCATAACTAACCCCCGGTCCCAGATCTCTGATCTTTTTTTTTTGGATTTTATTCACTCTTTTTCCTAGTCCTTTGGATAAAATAAAAGCACAGTGGCGACTCTTTTGTTACTTTTTGAGTTCAGTCAAGGCTTATACTCGCAGTTTTTGCCGCTACACTAACTACACTTGTATCTCAATAATAGCTCCCTCTAGTGTGAATCCACTCACTATTCTCTCCCTCAAGCCAAAACACTTTCATTCACATACAATTGTACCTCCATTGACACCCTTACAACATCATGAGCACTTCAAGAGGACATGTAACCTGGCCACCATCATGTCAAGAAGACTTTAGATACAATGAGTCGGTCCCTTATTCAAATCATCGGTTCTAATATGGTTATTAGGTCTTCACGTGGGGAACCATTCACATTGGGTAAAATACTCACCTAAACAAGTGAGAAAAACCACCTATTCATCCAAAATTTTAAGGCATTTGGTGTATGGATCCTCTTACTTATTATTTATTTTTTTTCTTCTTCTTTTCTTTAGTTTGCGAGTGTGTTTCCTCGTGCACAAAAAAATGTTTTTTTTTAGTTTTCATTCAACTAGCATCAGAGTTAATGTTTCGATCAAGGGAGGAAGAAAGAAAAGAAAAGGTTTTAATTAAGAAAAGAATGAAGAGTAGAAAAATTTATGATCGATTGAGTAAGAAGAGAAGAACAAAAGATTGCAGATTAATGAAGTTATAAATATGGTCAATCATTATAGTGATCTTAAACCCTTTGAATATGAAGTTGATGACAAAGTGAAGAATGTGAGACTTTGGATGAAGTGAGGACATGTTGGATCAAAAAGTGTATGCATCCAAGTTCCACATTGGATAGTGAGAAGAAAAAAGAACTTGAGTATTAAGATAAATAGAAAAAGCTAGTTTATGTTTTCTTCACCACAACAATTATATCTTTGTGAGTGGGGTTTGGGTAGTTGTGTATGATGTATGGGTCTAGAGAGGGTTTACAATTTTTCTGTTCAAAAATTGTAGTTGAGAGGGTTTACAATTTTTCTGTTCAAATTTTTTATTGAGATGGTCTGTAATTTTTGCGTTCAAAAATTGTAATTGAGAAGATTTGCAATTTTTCCATGCAAAAATTGTATTTGAGAGGATTTGTAGTTTTCTGTTTAAAAATTATAGTTTTAAGGATTTGAATTTTCTCCTGAAAATTTGCAATTGTATGAGGGTGTTTATAATTTTGACATTGTAAAAACTAAAAGTTGAGTAATAATTTTTGTGGGTTTTATATTTGAAAAAAATATTGGGTCTTAATGAGGGGAAACATGCTCATTTAGTCAAAGATTCGACTTAATAAGTGAATGATACACAAGATATTTACTATAAATCTTAAGACATTGATTGGGTATATGGGTCCTCTTGTAAAGTGTTCAATCTTCATCTTTTATTCAATTCCCTTACTTCCAACTTACACTTGTATCTTAATAATTTTCCCCTAAAGTGTGAGTCCATCCAGAATGTTCCCCCTCAAGCGCAATCCACATACAATTATACTGTCGTTAACACTTTTACCACATTATAGACACCTCAATGGGACACACGCCTGACCACCATCATGTCAAGAAGAACATTCATACAAAGAGTCAGTTCGTTACTTGAACTTTGCTCTGACACTCTTACCACATCATAGTCACTTCAATAGGACACATCGTCTGACAAGCATCAAATCAAAAAAACTCTTGATATAAGGAGTAATAGGTCCTTAACTAGAATTTTGTTTCTGATACCAATATTGGATCTTGACGAGAGAAAAGATTCATATTAGATCAAATACACATCCAAAAAAATAAATAAAATGCTACGTATTTACTCAAAATCTAAAATATTATTTTCTCTTATAATAAAATGTTCAACCTTCATTTTTAAATCAACGTGAAAATTCTAATTATCTCTCTATCTTAATCATATGGATACCTAATCTAAGGTTGTGAGGTTACCCAACCAAGAACAACTTATATGATTATCCAATTTATGTTAGAAAGTGCCTCAAAAAGGAAATATCATTTCATGCGATTTACAATTTTGTCTTTATTTGATTCCTTTCGATCCTCAAACGACATCCAAATCGGAATATTCACGCTTGTGAGGATACTAGTTCTATTATATTTAGTGTGAATGTTTGATATAAAAACAAAACATCAATGATAGTTTGAGTCACCATTTTCTCGTCTTTCGTTAGAGTAAGGGTCATATGATATTCTTATTTCAATTAACCTGATTTTATAATAAATTATTCTTCTAACATTTCAAAATTACTTGTTTCAGAACAGAATCAAACCAAGATTATACGAAATGAGTTTAGACTTTATTTTAAGCAAACTATGTCCACAAAATCATGTGTTAGGCATGTTATAAGTTTGTTGACGAAGCAATCACAATGTTAGGTATAAAAGACCTTAAAGTTTATTCAATATTGATTCAAGAAGCTTCCCATATTGACTAAGATAAACGGCAGTTATTTGAGGAGAAAAAAAGTGAACGATGAACATAAAATCTATATCTATTAAACAAATAATAAACACTAGATTATAAAATCTACATCTATTAAACAAATAATAAACACTAGAGAGTATAAAATCTATATCTATTAAATAAATAATACGAAGAATAAACATTAGAATAAAAAATTAACATTTATTAAACATATACAAACACTAAACACCAAATAGTATAGAAACTACATCTATTAAACAAACAATATAAATAATTAAAAATGATAAAACAGATCAGTCCTATCGAGTTGGACCGTTTAATCTTTCATTTTTTGCAAAATAAATTGAAAATTTTAATTCAGTGTGTCAAGACCCAACCTAAGGGGTAGACGACCTAGGCCACCGGCTTAGCCTTCTAAATTTTATTCTTATATTTCTGCTACTGCTTGTGTTTTTACCAAATTACTATTTCCTTTAAATTGATTGATCACGTGCATAGCTCAAGGTGGCTTTGCCACTTCATAGTTTAATTGGACTTTGGGTAAATTATGAATAAAAAATTTAAATTAATATAAACAATAACCGTAAAAATAAATAAATTTAAAGCATGATATTTAACATTTTATTTTTTTATCGCTCAATATTTTCTTCAATCAATATATTATTTATCAATCAATGACGATCATATATTCTATCAACTTAAATTATTTTTATAATTTGACACTTTGAAATATTTTGATTGAATTTATAGAAAATACTTTTTTATATATCAAAAAGTCTCGTTTTAAAATTTGTCTTGGGCCTCAATACGCATTGGGCCGATCTGTCTTAAGTTGGCATGTTCCGTCTAATCTATTTAAAAAACGGGTTGAGACAGATTTTTTCCGTAAACTTTTTCTTTAAAAAATTTTATACTTAGAATAAAAATTAGATAGTGCATTGAAGAAGTCAATCCACTAAATTTTTACTTCTTTTTATTGATAAAAAAGCTGGAATTTGAATATGTACATCTAACATCCTCATAAATTAGAAAATTTATTTTTTATTGTTCTACTTACATTGACGGTGGATACAAGCATGAAACTCAATAATTTATGAGACAGAAATTACAAAATATAGAAGTAATGAAATAGTAAAAAAATAATTTATTATATTAAATAAAATACTACAATTTTTTATACATATTTTATGATTGAGTAACTCTTTAAGATGTGTATTATTTTTAGGATGGTAATAACATATGGTTTAAAAGATAATAAATATAGTAAATAAAACTTTAATAGTAAATTATTTTTAAAAATTCTATATAAAGTAGTAAATAATAAAAAAATTATAAATAAAATAATAAATCTAATTGATAAACATTATAAATTAAAAAATGACGGGTCCGACTGTCAATCTGCCAACTCGTTAATAAACAGAACGGACTTGACTTTTGATCTCGGATGTCTAAGTTGGTCAACCCATCCCCACTCCGCTTTTGGAAGGACTTAAACGGAGTGAGTCTAAATGGGATGGGTCGCCCTCTTTGCCACCCCATAAACGATAAACGTGATACATATTGGCCTAACTCATTACTTCAAAACCAATTTGTAGGGTAAAAATTCCCCAACTTATAAGCATATGGTCATGTCATATATTTTTCGATGTTAGACTCTTAACATATTCTGTCACGCTTAGGACTAGACATATTAGCCTATAAATAAATGGTGGGTGGTCCGATAGCATAAATTTGATAATAGGTATGTCTAACTCAACCCTACAAAATCGACTTATAAGGTTAGGATTTTTCCTACTTATAAACACATTTTCAAGCCATATATTATCCAATGTGAGGCTCTTCAAGCTTTAGATAGGAAGGACCTAAATAGTAGGTGAACTTGGCCAGTTATGACCTAAAAATTCACAATAGCACAAAGCATCATTGTTCCTGGTAAGTGTTGAAGTGTAATAGTTGATTCTGCCAATTTTAAGAGGTGGAGTATTTGCCAAAATTTCAGAATGCCTATCTAGAGACGTTGTCTCGTCAGCTTGCTCGGATGTTTGTGATGTCCATCTTCCAAAGTACTCTTCAAACTCATACTCTCATACCATATTAAGAAATGTGGTTGAGTTTAACTTAAACCTACCAAATTGGCTTTTAAGGATGAGTTAGGCCAATCACTATTCTTAACATTGTATCAGACCCATCTTTAAGATATGTTGGGCAACCTACTATTAGGTTTCTGCTATCCGACTACCCACCATTAAATTCATATGCTTTATATGTCTAGTCCTGGGCGTGAAAAGGTGTGTTAAGAGTCTCACATCGAATAATATATTAGTTGAACACGTGTTTATAAATGGGGGAAAATATCACCCTACAAGACGGTTTTGTAGGGTTGAGTTAGGCCCGACCATAATTTTTAACATGGCATCAAGAGCCTTGTTTAAGATCCAATAGGCAACCTGCTATCAGGCTCTTTTATTGGGTGACCCACCATTTGTTTCGACGCTTCAGATGTCTTGTTCGTAGATGTGAGGGGTGTGTTAAAAGTCTTAAATCAAATAATATATGACTCAAACATGTGCTTATAGGGGGAAATCCTCACTTTACATGTCATATTCGTAGGGTTGAATTAGGTATAATCATATTTTCTTAACATGGTATCAAAAGCCTTATTTAAGATTCATTGTGCCACCTACTATCTAGTTTCCTCTATCGGGTATCCCACCATTTATTTCCACACTTTAGATGTTTTGTCCTAGGTGTGAGACGATGTGTTAAGAGTCCCACATTGAATAATATATAACATGAACATGTGTTTATAAGTGGGAGAAATCATTACCCTACAAGCACATTTTTTAGGCTGCGTTAGGACCAATCAATTTTTTTAGCATACTTCACCTACAAGTCGGTTTGTAGGGATAAATTAGGCTAAACCATATTTCTTTAAATAGTATAAGATCCTGGTTTGAGATCTGGGTGAGCCATCTGCTACGAGGTTTAATCTATCAAACCACTTACCATTTATTTTCACGCACCTAATTTCTAAGCCTGGGCATGAGAAGGTGTGTTAAAATTCTCATATAATACAATATTTGGCCTACACACATGCTTATAAGTTCAGGAAATCATCAATTTTATAGGGATGAGTTAGGACAAACGACATATCTTAACACTAAAGTGATAGATTTAACTAAATCATATAGACACAAATTATAACATATTATATTATAGAATACTCAAATATTATAAGAACGGTGTACCTTATCAGATTGAAGAAATTAACGGTTGAGGAGAAGGAGTATGAGAGTATTACTACCCTCATTGCCACTTAGGGTTTTCACTGCATGTTAATCCTTTAATGGGGAAACACTTAAATAACTAAAAGGATGAGGGAATGGACCTCTCATTGGGCTTAACTGAATGGTCCAACCCATCACGGTCCATTCAGAGACAAAAGCTCAATCAGATAATTCATCAATAAATGCTTAATAACAATAGACCATAATGTATATTAATAATAATTTATAATAATTGATTATTGTTAATCCATAATTAATTAATTAAATAATTAATCCAACAATCTCCCACTTGTATGACAATAATCAATTATTAAAATTATATAAATTTAATATTACAATTTTAATTATGGTCAAAACACTTGTTCACAAAATAAAAGTAAACTTCAACTTTGTAGAAATGAATCTGATAGGAAAAACATATCATACAAGCCAAAGAAATACATTTTATATTAAAAAGATGAATTTAGACAAACATATTTCATATGAAAAAATATGTTATTAAACGATGGCCCAATCATATGAAAATGCTATTAATAAACTTTCACTAACTCAACATATCATAAGAGTTACTCGCGTGTATAAGTCTATGGTTAGTGATTTACTAATGAGTTTTCAAATTATTCGTCATAAAATATCCACATAGATTCAAGAATAGTAATTACATATATGCATTACCCTATTACGGGAATAATTACATTTAATTATAAGTACCTTCATAACACAATATCATACTCGATAGGAGTATTGATATTTACTTGTACTTTCATATTATGACCTCAAAAATGGACTATTGAAGATAAAATAACACAATATTATTGCATGCCAAAGAATTATTATGTCTTTTTAATATCGATCTAAACATCAAATTATGATGCTTCTTGAGATTAAGAGAATAATATATATCTCAGTATAATATAATAAGACTTTTTAGAGTATAGTTTGAAGTCTTCTTAGAATATGTCATATTTAATAGTGCACACAGAATATATGATAATAATAATCTAAATTGTTTTAGATTATATAATTTTGTACACATGCACTTCCATTGATCCAACATGTATAAAGATATTTCAGAGCCCATTAGTATTATATACTCTAATTATACAATGAGATACTAATTACATTCATTGCAAAATAGAAAATTTCACTTTGTACCCCCACATTTCAACTTGTACCCCCGCTACAGTAATTTTTTGACGAAAATACCCTCATATAAAAAGCATAAGATTTTTAAAAAAATTTATTTTTCACATCTATTCTAAAAGTGTTCCGAATTCTCTCAAAGTACATTGCATTCCGGAACAGTTTGGCCAAGTCTTCCGGTTCACAAAAAAGCACTCCGGAACACTTTTAGAAAGTGTTCCGAAAATTTTACCAAACCGGAACACTTTTAGAAAGTGTTCCGGTTTTATTTTTTTGTTGTCTTTTTTCGGAACACTTTTAGGAAGTGTTCCGGTTTGCAATATTGCATTCCGGAACACTTTCTGGAAGTGTTCCGGTTTGGTAAACAATTTGGCATTCATTCCGGAACACTTGCACAAAGTGTTCCGGAATGGTTTTTGTGAAATCCGGAACACATTTAAAAACTGTTCCGGTTTGTATTTTTACATACCGGAATACTTGTTGGAAGTGTTCCGGAAGTGTTTTTCTGGACTGTTAAATTTTGTCTTTTTCGTAAATGGTAAAAGTCAAATAGTAAAATAATTAAATTATATTTAGGGTAAAATTGTCATTTTTAAAAAAGTGTGGGGGTACAGTATTAACTGTGGGGGTACAAAGTACAGTTTTCTGCAAAATAATATAGAGAAGTGGTTGTATAATATATCATCAACTAAGTTTTACAAACACAATTACACATTTTGCACATAAATATAACGGATCGATTAACACAAGTGGTTACAGAATAATAATATAAAACTCAATATTTATCAATGACAATTTTAATCTAAATTTGAGTTTTACTGTTAACCACATATTCTGCATTTAGAATCAAGGAGAATATTAATTTTCACTTACATTTATAATGTAAAATCTCCTTATAACAAATAATCTTCTTAAAATATTTTTCATAAACTAAATAACCTTCATATAAAATAGCATGATAATTATATAAAACAAAAGTATCATCATATAAGTGACATTAAATCCCATTTATTTTAAACTGCAAAATGGGATTATATGAATTATTTTTAGCCCACTCAAAACTCAGGTATTATAACTAAAGTCACACATGCTTGAGACATAATTAGGCTACACACAGCAGAAAAATATGAGACTTAATTTTAACTATTATTGAAGATATAACACAAATAGTCATAAACTTTTATTACTAACATATGACTTTAATATCCTCAATATAAGTCTCTATAAAATAATATTATATCAAATAAATAATATTTGTTTCTCATTTATAATATAATTCACATGCTAAATTCTCCCACTTGATAAATGATAATAGTTGAATTATTAACTCAAGAGTTTAGAAAGTATTTTAACTATTTTAACTATTTTCAACTATTTTATCTATCACACAATTATCATGTCAAGTAACGTCACACCGATAGGGTATGTCCATCACTTACATAATACAAAGAGAATTGAAATTCATTTAAAAAAATATTAAAAATAAATTATTGAATTTCATAAAGCATTACATGTCCTTAAAAAATAATTTCTTATTTCTCAAATAATAATTCCAACAATTCTAAATAAGAAATATATCAATGTACAAATATTATATCACAAAATTCTAACACCGATAAAATACTCGAACAATAATTTACATAATCCTAAATCTCAAGTATATTGAACAACACAAATTTTATTAATAATAATATACCGATAGGGTATAACTACTATGAATATAATATTTATAATTATTAAATTTTTTAAATATTTTACTAATAAAAATTTGTATAACTGTATCCACGATAAGTGAGTTACAATCATACGAATTATGAATACCTAAATTTTATATAAAATACGAAAAGTTGTATAATTGTATCCACGATAGGTGAGATTACAATTTTGCAAATTCATAGTGATTACTTAATTTTCCATAATAAAACTCTCAAAATAATAACATTTTTAATATACTCATAAAATTTAAATTTTATTTATTTATTTTTGAGCATATGACAAGAAATCGACACAATAAATAAGGAGTTCTTTTTTAATTCAAAATATTTTGAAAAATTAATAATTTTATATAAATACACATTTTATATTTTTCAAAAGGAGTAGATAATATCATAAACAATTTCTCCTTAAATACAATTATATAATTAGTCACAAGAGATTAACAAATAAATTATGACTAACCTTTGAGAAAATATGACACGTTCATCGTCCTTTTAAATAGAGTTAGTCAACATTTTAATAACGGGTAGGATATTACGGTGTCATCTCAAAACTCACAAATCAACAATAAATCGTTATATCAAAATATAAATCAATATTTTAAATTAAAATAATGTAAAGATAAAATTATTAAATTTCCTTTAAAATAGCTCAAGATAATTATCTTATTTTACCAATGAGCAGGTATATAATTAGAAAATATATAATTTAATAATAAAATTATTATAAATTCAACTAACACAATATACACATCATTTAAATATTTGAATTTATTATATAAGAAAATTTAGGATACGTATGGTATTTAAATTTATTCCAAAATTATAAAATATTAAAATTATTTATTATAATATAATGTCAAAATCAATTATTTGATAACAATTTATATTTAAAGATTGAAAATATCACAATATTAAAGAATATATTCTGTCATAATAGTCACATTATTTAATGCTAATTATTTGACTATAAGATTAGAATAAAATATATTAAATTAATTGAAGAATAATCATATACTCATACTCATTCAATTTCACAACAATAAAAAGACAATTGGATCAATATTATGCAAAAATAACTCTAATATTTAATTTGGCCAATATAAACAGAAACTGGAACACGCTAAATTGTTCGTAACACGTCAATTTTAAAATATGTGATTTTAAATAATAAATGATTTTAAATAATAAATGATTCTCAAATTAATTGATTATCAAATATCTAAAGATTTTATAAAATAATTCAAATTTAAAAAACAAGAATTCAAATTCATAATCAACCAAGTATTATTGATTTTAATATATAACGAAAATCTAAATATAAATGAAATAATGATTTTATTCTATAAATAATTTCATTCTATAAATAAAATAAAATATCAAATTTATTTTATAAAATGAAACCAAACTTTAATATGGCACAAGAGAATGGGGTAAAGTATCATCAAACATATAATAAATATGTATAGAAATACGTATATGAGATACGAAAGAAAATCAGCGTCCTATATTTACTAGGATAATGAAACTTCAGAAAAATAGAAAGAAACCTCATTCGAATTTTGTAAATGTGAATCATTAAATCATTCATGAGAATGTTTAGATAACCTTTATTTTGTTGTACCAGAATCCTTATAAGAAATTAAAAGAAATTGATACAATAATAACCGAAACCAAAAAAAGCGAGCAATGAAAGCATGACAATAGTACACCTAAATCACACATATTAGAATCTACACATTTTCTAATTTCATCGTGCAATATAATTTTATTTCAGAATAAATTTATAATTCAAATCATAGCTATAAAATGTTTTTAGTAAGCTCTGATACCAAATGATAAATTTAACTGAATCATATAGACACAAATTATAATATATTTATATTATAGAATATTCAAATATTATAAGAACAGTGTATCTTATCAGATTGAAGAAATTGACGATTGAGGAGAAGAAGTATGAGAGAATTACTACCCTCATTGTCATTTAGGATTTTTACTGCATGTTAATCTTTTAATGAGACAATGCTTTAATAGCTAAACGACTGAGGGCAGAGACCTCTCGTTGGACTTAACTGAATGGTGCAACCCACAACCCATCACGGTATAGACAAAAGCCCATCAGATAATTCATCAAGAAATACTTAAAAACAATAGACCATAATTTATATTAATAATAATTTATAATAATTGATTATTGTTAATCCATAATTGATTCATTAAATAATTAATCCAACATAAAGAGTATAAAATATATATCTATCAAACATATAATAAACACTAAAGAATATAATGTTTTTCGTCTGTTTAAATTCTTATACCTAAAGTTTCATCTTCCTCCTATGGTTTATATTATTTTTGCATATCATTTACCTTTTGGATGAATTTTTCTGTTACTGAGTCTCTTCACTTGATTGCGTACTTTAAGGTTGAGTTATTTATCTATTTTTATGCATAGATTAAAAAAATTATTTGATTATAGTCCTAGTCACGTGCATTTAGTCAATTTGTCAATGTTTTGAATCAATATGCACATCTGAGAATGGTTTAAGTCATGTCAAGGTACAATTCTAAATAGCATTTATGATTGAATTAAAGTGTGCAAAGAAACCAATAAGTTGTTTTTGTGAGTTTGATTCGAATAAGAGAAGTTCCTAAATCGAATCAAATATATTACAGAAAAGCAATATTTGCTTTTGTTTGTTTGATTTGAACCGCGATATTCCATGACTCGAATCGAGGAGGTTTAATTCGAATCACAAATATTCAAGACTTGAATCAAACACAAATAACATATTTTGGCTTTTAGTTCCGTCAATCTGATTCGAATAAGAGGTTTTGTTAACTCTAATCACATGACTTGAATCATAAAACGGGTTTATTCAAATCATGGGAGCACTTTTTCTTGGTTCTTGGATCTTGATTCAAATCATTTACTCTCTTGACTTGACTCATACATCTTACTTGTGGCTCGAACTAAATAGCATTTTTCTCTCATTTTTATGTTAGATCTTCAACACAATCTATAAATCTTTTTATAAAATCCTTTTCTTAATGTGCATAAAATACACATCCACTTTATGATTTTGAACTCACAACACACATTTTCTCTCAACTTTCAAAAACAATTTTGAATCTTATTTTAAGTTTTGTAAACAAAACCTATTCATTTCTAACCTATTGCATCATCCATTATTGTTTGGATTAAGTTCTCATTTTATAGTGTGAAATTTGTGAGGAGTATCGTTATTGTGATTAATCTTTTGTGAATATTTATTGAGGATTTTGTGGATTTACATTTATGTGTATGGTTATGGTTGGGATCAACAAATCCAATAGAAAAGGAGTAGGTTATTATCTCTAATATTACTTTGATAGACATGTGTGGAAGCCTACATACAAGGTTGAATTTTTTTCACATCGTCAAATAGTTTAAGGCTCAATAAACCGATAGGAACAAGTAAAGGTCATTGCATAACAAAAGTTTTGAACAACATTCTTGAAGCTGGTAAATTTAAGAAAAAGTCGAGTAAATATTTAGTGAGAGCTCAATGTCACATATTGTGTACAAGTTATAGAGGATTCAAAATCGAATATAGTTATTTTAAGAATTATTCGAATTGTGATTGTACAAAAAAAAAACTCTGTGTAAAATTTTCAAAATCACAGTGGAAGAAAAAGAACATTTCAAAGAACAATCATTGGAGAGTGGAGTACGCAGAGCAATGACGAATTTCTAAACCACCAATACATCTGGCGTAGTATATTCTTATCTCTCTATTTCTAATTTGATTATAATTGCATGTTTATGTTTAATACTATCTTATAATCACATGCGGTTAGGGTTTATCGTATTGATAGTCATTTTGTTGATAATTTTAGGTTTTGTGTTGAGACTTGAATCGTTATTGTTGTTGATTAAGTATCAAGAGTATTATGTTATATTTATTACTCAATTGATTAAAATCAATTTACACACCTTGTTTAGACTTGATTTCCATTCAAGAGATATTGATTATAATGGTAACCTTTCATCTATCATCTATCTTGTATATATGGTGAAATGTTCGGTCAATTTTGTCGAAAAAGCATATAAATTTTGTACATATATTTTCTGTCACGCAAAACCATTTTCAAACTATAATTTTCGAAACAAAAGTTTTCTTAAATCAATTAGTTATTAAGGAGGTCTATTCATCCACCCCTTCTAGATAATTTAATTTGCATATTCTCGCCAAACAATTGGCCTTAGAGTAGTTCTTTTGATCATGTCTAATGACTCAAAAAGTTAATAACATAGGTAACAATGCTCTAAAGGGAGCATACAATAGAGACACAATTTCAAAGGTGAAAGATATGCATATTGGAAAGACAATATCTACGTTCACTTAATGTAAGTAGACAAAATATTTTGAATTTCATATTAGTTATCACCTTCACATCGAGGAAGATCCGAGTATACCTCTTATCTTAGGAAGATCCTTCATCAGTACCATGAGGATGGTAGTAAACATTTTCTCAAGTACAATGCTAGAAAATCTATGTGTGACAAAATACAAGAGTTACTTTTTGAAAGGACATTGGCACAAGACAAGCATGGCTTAACAAGTTTTGTTCAACATCACAGTTGAAAAACATGCCAACTCACTTATCACACTAGAATAGGATGAGAGATCGTCTATTAGGAAATACGATCAATAATACATTGTTGATGCAAACATGATCTATGACGTAGATCGATGGGAAGTAATATTAATAGCTTATTAAAATTTCATATTGCTGATAACAATAATACACAAGGACACGACGATGAAATCTAACCCCAACAAGTTTTCTCGACTATTAAAATTCCAAAGTTCAATTTTACTTTTTGTTATTGTACTTTCTATTATTTCAAATTTCATAAAAAAACAACATTAGTAAAATTATTCTTAATATCTTAGAAACTATTGAACGATATTTTAACCACAGCTAGTCCATGTGGAGACGATAAAAATACACATATTTTTTATATTACAATAGACATGGCAATAAATCTCTACACCTTAATTATTTCATGGAAGGTTGTATTATGAGAAAGATATATAGCATATTTTCTACCATAGTAAATAGAAGTATGGTAAATGATTAGAATTCAAGTATCTTGAAGTAAATGAAGGAATGATCGAATTTCACATGTTAGAGAAGCTAAAGTCTAATATTTAGATTCAGTGGGTAATTTGTACACATTTTTTTGCTTCTTATATTTTTGAGAAATAAAGAAAAAGCCAAGAAAAACATTACAACTTGCGATCTACTTTATGGTAACAATACACTGTGACGAGTCTAAACGGGAAAATCTATGTAATTTAAGTTAAGCATGGCTAGATAAACATATGCATGTACCAAGAGAGAATTTAAGATACCTCAAAATATAAGTGATTGTTGGTGTGCAATGTTAATATGATAAAATATATTATAAAGAATAGGAAATATTGTTAATTAATCATTAATTTGTATTAAAAACATATTTAGAGTGGAAACCTTGCAAACATATAGGTTTTGCAATCATTCTAGTAGATTTCCTTTGGGCCAATAGACTGGTACATGAGTCAAGTGTTAGACGATGGCGTGTATCTAGAGGGGGTGAATAGAGGCGCAGAAAATCTTCGAGACAAAAATCTAGAGTTTGGAAGTTTTCAAAATGTTTTTAATCGTGGATGCATGTTTGGATCGGTCGTCTAAAATTTTTTATTTGGAAACTCGGATATGAAATTCAATAAAGAGTAATCAATGGAATGAGATACACAAAGGATAATAACAAAACACAATTCAATAGTCAACTTTTTTATTGTTTGAACAATGTCACTTTGCAAAACTATATCCAAGGCTAATGGTAAAAGAACTAGCTTAATCGTTTAATCAAACACTTGGCGTGCAAGTGAATTTTCAAAAAAGTTCCTTAATAAGTGTTGATATATAAAACCACTTATAATCAAAATAATTATAAGCTATATACCCACCTAATTCAAAAACAAATTTGAGAGGAAAATTCTTACAATTTAACTATTAGCTCAATGTTATTTGATCAAGCAATTTGTGAAATAAAAAGCGAGTAAATGCAGAAAACTAAGAACACACAAGGAATTTGTTTATGCAAGTCCCTATTGTCGCCCTCATGTGTGGGTACGTCTATGTCTAATGCCAATCGGAATTAGAATAATTCTTAAATGAAAAATTGTTTAATACAATAGAAGAGTTAGAACAACAATTCAAAAATCTCCAATTTGGTGTTGATGCTCCTTCTTTCACCTTTGATCTTAAGCAAGATCAAATTAACTAATAGTTGCAACCTATTCGCCGCTTAAGCTACTTCCTTAAAAATATTTTAAACGCTCCAAGGTTCCTTGCAAAGATTTCAAACACTCCAAGGGATCTTTTCACTCGAGTAAATCCGATTGCACACTATCAACATAAAATCACTGATTCTATCACCCAATCCTTGATACTTTCTTAAAAAGATTTCAAACGCTGTAAGATTCCTTGAAAAGATTCCAAACACTCCAATGGATTTTTCACATGGATTAACTTTCGAACGCTCTTGCACGAAAACCCCAAATTCAACAAATGATCTTGGAGGACAAACCCGTTGGTTTTTACCGGATGAAGACCCTACAAATCTCAACCTAGACCAACTAGAAATCTTCAATTCTTCGTCTAGATGGCACCCCTACGGAACATCATCACAATGTAATGTTGGTGTGTATGCATATATTGGAATGTTGAAGAAGAAGAGGAAATATAGGCTAATTTTATGGTATCATCATGTTTAGAATGATGCGTGAATGGGTATTTATAGTTTGGTAATATTTGGGGAAATAAGGACAATTTTAGAATTAAAAAGAAATGAAATTTTGACCAAGTCAGCTCGTATGTGTCGACCTGAAATTCGTGTGTGTCGACACATATGCTAAAAAATGAATGCATGTGTTGACCTGAGAAACATGGTGTGTCGACATGTGACTTACAAACTCTAAGGGCTTTAAAAATGAGTTACATGTGTCGACACATAAAATAATAATTTATTTATTTTCAAAAAACCTTCAGTATGTGTCGACCTGTATGGATGCATGTGTCGACCTATGACTTACAGAAGCCACAAGCTTTAAAAATGAGTTATATGTGTCGACAAATGCAAGTGAAAATCATGCAAAAACTTAATTTTAAAAGCCTGGGTCAATTTCAATATTCTTTTTAATGATTCCTAAGACCTATAATGCAAAGGAGTGCCACATAACATAGGGATACCATTTATTTCACATTTGTGCCACCTTTTTTTTGGTTTTGACATCATGCAAAACTTCTTGAAGTGAAGTTGTACTCACATCAAGATCACCATGCATGGAAATAGTAAGTTCATGATTGAATGTATCAAGGGAAATATGTAAAAGAAAGAACATTATTGTCACTATCATTTTTGTTTTGGAAGGAAGAAAGAAGTTCTGAACTAGATGGATGTGGAACAAGGACATTAATAGTTTCATATGATAGGGGGTGATCCTGATGGTGTGAATCTATAAGTGATGTGGTAATAAAAAATGGCATTTCAAGACATAGAGAAGTTATGAGAATCAATATCATATAAAATGAATTTTCTAGATCTAGAATCAAATTTGGTTCTATGAGTTTGTAGTGTGATGGCATAACACAAGCATCCAATTACTTTGAGATGAACAAAGGAATATACTTATTTATATAGTAGTTCATAATAGATTTTGTACTTAAGTTATGGAATATGTAATCTACTAATAATTTGGACAACATGTTGAGTGCTAAAGTTCCACGTGGATAAAGGGAAAATATGTGTCAATGGTTTGACTAGTCCTCCAACAATCTATTGTAGCCTTTTGAAGAGCCGTGTCATTTCCACCTATTGCTTTATTTGGATTTATCATAGTGAAAGTTTGCCAACAAAATTGTGGAAGACTCGAAAGAATATAAGGCAACAATGATACTCAGATTAATGAGGATAGTTTTTAACTTTATTTCTTGCTGAATAATCAATGAGAAAACAATGTCAATACGAGGCAATGTTTATACCATTGATATGCAATTTGATGAATGTGAACTTCATATTCGATCCATTAAGAAATCAAATCACATAATCTTTCTATTTATATGTTTTGAGAGATGCAAATGCATGACTATAGCAAGGAATGGAGAATTTTCAATAAGGAACAGGTCATTAGTTTTCCAATATATCCTCCAAGGCCTTAATCTTGGTAAAATAGTCTAAAATATCAAGATTTCCATGATGAATATTGTCCAATTCTTTATAGTATAAATTTTTTTGAAGACGTCAATATGTGAGAAACATGCCTTTAAATTTTTTCATATGCTAGTTGTCATTTCGATCCAAATAACAGATCATACAATTAATTCATTGATAAATTGATGGATCCAAGTTAAAACCATGGCATTATATCGAATCCGAGGAGATTAAAGAGGATCACATGCATTGGATTTCAGAAGTGTCACATCAACAACCTTTTTTTCTTGGAGATCAATGTAATGCACATAGATCTTGCTTAAGAGTGCTAATTTAAGTGATTCAAATAAGAAGCAACAAAAGTAAAGGCAAAATTTTTATTAGGGTGTGGATAGTAATGATTGGTAGAAAAATATGTGTTATTAGAAAGATGTACAAATTTTTCTATTGATACCATGTTAATATTGGTAACTTGTCAAGGAAGAAATTTCATATTCATTGAAAAGATGGAATTATCAGAGTTTCATAATCAAACCCAATATAGACTTTTCTCTCTATATACTGACAAAATAGTTAGATAACTAACTCTATCCAATTCTATGCAAAAATAAATAGAAAACTCAACTAACTTGTTAACCAAATAACTAGCCATTAACCAACTATAAGGTTAACTAACAACATTGTTTAATAAGTAACAACACAAATTTTACTTTACTAAATTGTATCATCAAATATATAAATAAAAACTTATAAATATTTCAATTACTCCACTTCAGTGTTTATGTTCATGTAACTATAGCGGTGAAAAATTGAGATTAAGCTATTGATTAACTTAAGTCAAAAAGCAAGATTCGCCATCACACTTTATTGTTTCCAAAAGAATGAGAATAGAGCGAATAAAACCCATAGAAGTTTGCAAAAGCAAAAAACAAAACAAAAAGATCTAGGTACGGGGGTTGGTTATGCAAAGAGAAGGTGTTAGCACCTTAAATATGCATTGTGGATATGAGAAAAGAAATGGGTTTTAAAGATATTTGATCTGAAAATACTTCGAGGGATATGTGCCTACGTACCTCTAATGTGCAATGGAGAAATAAAAACCATGTA
The DNA here is from genome assembly GCA_021764765.1 of Vicia sativa. Taxonomy (NCBI): domain Eukaryota; kingdom Viridiplantae; phylum Streptophyta; class Magnoliopsida; order Fabales; family Fabaceae; genus Vicia; species Vicia sativa. Next base: position 306,959,647 of record CM038792.1, read on the forward strand.
GTTCTTCTAAAAAAGAACAAAGTTTGTTGGTTGATTTTAAATTTAAGAGACAAGTTTTCATCTTAAGGAGAATACTCAATTAATCATCCATAAACATGAGAAAGATAGACCATTGCATCACAAAGAAAGAATGACTCCAACTTGAATAAAAATCAACAAGTGTGCCACTAACTCTTTCAAGTGGAAAAATAATCAACATCATATCAATTAATATTATAGAGATAGGAGAATTACATCTCAACTATGAATAGGATTCATGTCTAATCTTTATGGAAATATTTAAAAGGTAAAGCCAAAATGGCAAAATGGCAAAATGGTTTGAATGATTTGTGCTTTTTTAAGTCTTTTGAAATTATTTTAATATGCTTAAGTGTTTTAGCATTTATTAATAAAATAAATTTTGAAAATCACTTGAAAAAGTCAAGGTTTATTGAAAAAGTGGTTTAAGTATACAAACAATAAGATTTGTAAAAAATAGAGAAGATTTGAAATTTGAAGAAGATGGACAACAGATGAAGGGACTATCCTAAAGAATAAATTAAAAGCAAATGTAAAAAGTTCTTACCAAGCTAGAGAAATCATATTGACATAAGTCAAATCATACTACATTCCCTTTAGATTAAGCCACACAAAATCAATTAATAAGTATCAGATGAAAATTTAGTTCCTCGGGTGCAAACGCAGCTTCAAATAAATCTCAAGGGTGCAATGAATTCTCATGCATCAGATGAAAACTTTAAGCTTAAGATGAAAGTTCCTAAACAAAGTGTGATGAAATTGATTGAAACTCATACTTGGTCAGGATAATTCAGAGCACCTTAAGCCTTGGGAATGGTTGTGTTAGCTTTAGAGCAGAACGATGAAGCTCACTGAAATGAGAAAACGGATTGAGAAGGCTTTTAAAAGGGAAAACCAAACTCACGATTTGGAGGTTGAGGTATGATATGGGCAGGGTGTTTTTATCTCTCAAAAGCTTGTAAAATGATGTAGTGATATTGATCTGTTTATAGGGAAGTGATTGGTGATATCATACATGTGAATTGCTTACAGAATCGTGCAAATCAAGTTTTGCTCATGAGTGAAAAAAGTGTGAATTCATGTGCATCAAAATACATCCTAACTTGGAGATTTATGAGTTATTTAGATTAATAACAATATCAGAACACAATGTCAAGCCAGGAAGGTAATTCACTATGATAATATTATTTAAAAGCTAAATAACCCTAATTTACAAATTCTCACCTAATCATTACATTGTGTTATTTCTACATAGAAACCTTCTATATATGAGATCCCCCTCTCACTTACCACAATCGCCTCAGTGATAAAACCAATCACAAACCAGTGACAAGACCAAAAGCATAAGATTACACTTCCAATAAATAATACTAAGTTTTGCTTAAAAACTTTTAACTAAGAACAATAACTTGACACACAATCAACTTTTTACTTAAAAGCTCATGAGTGATTTCCAAGTAACAATGAACAATCAGTCTACCAAAATGTATTAGATGATACAAGGGTGACATGCTAAATACACAAGAGACTCTCAAAACTTAATACTCTAAGCTTCCCCTTATTTTTTTTAAATTGTGGAAAGCGAAATTACATTAGGTTTAGATTTCTCTTTATATATTTCTAAGACTCAAAATATTCTCTGTAATACCCGGAATTCTAGATTAATTATTTAATTACTTAATTTAGCATAAATATATGTGTCTTTGTGAAATGTTTGATATATATGATGTTTATATATTTTGATGCTTATATATATGATGCTTTGGTGCTTTGTGTGAGTCCTTGTGAAAGTATATGATGTGTATTCGTGATGCATATATGATGCAATAGAGATGACTTGATGAATAAGATGTTTAATATGATGAGTTATGTGGTGTAGGATGAGATAGTAAGAAGGTTTAGAATTTAGATAATTATTTTAGAATTATTTATATTTAATAGTGATTAATTGGAATTATTTGGATTTAAATAAATAGAATAATAGAAGTGTAGATAAAATAAGGACAAGATAATAATTAGTGGAGAATAAGTAAGGACGAGGTGGGAAGTTTGATATTAAGGGTACAAGGGTTAAGAAATAAAAAAGACAAATAGGATTTTAGAAACGCTCATTTTGTATGATAGTTCTTGGGAAAAGAGACAGAGGCAGATGCCAATGCTTATGGTTCGAGAATTAGAGATGATCGAACAATTCTGAGATATGATCTTGGTGTGTGTAGAATCTCCTCACAGTGTGAAGTTGGGAATATTGAAGCTGACTGGTGGTATAATAGAGGAAATACGAGGAGGTTAGAAGTATGATTTAAAATTGGTTGATCAATTGACTTTAATTAGCCAAGGTAAAGGAGATAAGTTTATAATCGATGAGAATGATGTGATGAGGTTTCATGATAGAGGAGGAGGTCATAAGTTTGATTTAGATTCCTCTTAGTGTTCTACAAATTCCTTTTTGCCTCCTTGTCTCATTGTGCCCTAGCTATCCATCTACCTCTTTCCCCAAGAACTATCATACATAATGAGCATTTCTAAAATCCCAATTGTCTTTTGTCTTTCTTAGCCCTTTGACCCTTAATATCAAACTTCTGCCTTATCCTTACTTATTCTCCACTAATTACCATCTTATCCTTATTTTCTCTACACTTTTATTATTATATTATTTTATTTATTTAAATCCAAATAATTCCAATTAATCACTATTAAATCTAAATAATTCCAATTAATCACTATTAAATCTTAATAATTATCTAAATTCTAAACCTTCTTACTATCTCATCCTACACCACACAACTCATCATCTTAAATATCTTATTCATCAAGTCATCAATATTGCATCACAGATGCATCACGAATACACATCATATACCGTCACAAGGACTCACACAAAACACCAAACCATCATATATATAAGCATCCAAACATCATATATATAAAATACTTCACAAATACTCATATATATAAAACACTTCACAAATACTCATAGAATTCAGGGTGTGACAACTCTCCCCCACTTAAAAGAATTTTTTCCCTCGAAAATCATCTGAAGAAAACAAGCTCGGATAAGACTCTTTCATATGATCCTCGTGTTCCCAAGTCCAAATCTCACCAGCTGGTCCACCCCACAACATATTCACTAAGGAAATCTCTTTTCCCCACAATTGTTTCACTTCCCGACCTTCTATCCATAATGGAAATGTCTCAATAGTCAGGTTATCTCTTACCTGTACATCATCCAACTGAATCACATGAGAATAATCTGGGATATACTTCCTCAACTGCGACACATGAAACACATCATGAAAATTTGTGAGTGACGACAACAAAGTAACTCGATAAGCCACCTCACCCATCTTTTTCGATATCTAATACCGTCCAACAAATCGTGGCATAAGCTTCCTTGGTTTCAAAGCTCTACCAACACCAGTTACCGAAGTAACTCTCAAAAGCACATTAACATCTTTCTTGAACTCGATGTCCTTTATCCTCTTATCATGGTAACTCTTATGACGATTTTGATAAGCCTTCATCTTCTCTTGGATCATCTCTATATTATTAGTAGTGTCTTGCACAACCTCAGGTTCGAGCACACCCTTTCTCCATATTCATACCAACACAATGGAGTACTACAACTTCTACCATACACGGCTTTGTATGGTTCCATCCCAATACTAGAATGGAAACTATTGTTGTAGGTAAACTCAATAAACAGAAAGTGGATGTCCCAGGCACCTCTTTGTTCTAACACGCAATCCCTCAACAAATATTCCAAATATGGGATAGTCCTCTCCGTCTAACTGTCCATCTGTAGATGATATTCGGAACTCAACCTTAACTTAGTAGCAAAAGCATTTTGCAAACCCGTCCAAAATTTTGAAGTAACCGCATATCTGTATCTGACACAATACTTGAAGGTATTCCATGAAATCTCAGAGTTTCCTTAATATACATCTAAGCTAACCTTTCTGTCCAGAATATGATGGAACTTATTCTCAAGAAGATCTCTGGCCCAAAACCTTCTTTTTTCCAGTTATTTGATTCCCATAACTTATTTACTCTTGCCTCTGAATAATAGAAACTTTTGTTGATTAAGAATTTTTTAATGATGTTTTAGCTACTTTTGTTCTGTTAAATTAAACAATGTCCTCTTTACCTTTTAATTAAATAAATTCTCTTTTTTTATTTATGTTTTTCACATTCTTAAAACTTTTTGATTATGACAAAACGGGGGAGTAGTTAAAGTAAAGTAATTTTGATTCTAATTGGTAAAATTCTCTGAAAAGAGCTGCTTACGTTCTAACCAATATAAATGTTGTTTCTTGGTAAAAGTGTGTTTGCTTCTTTATTTCAGGATTATTTTTTTATAAGAATCTAAACAAAGCTGAAGAAAGTTATGACGCCTGGAACCAGACTCTGAGAGAGTTAAGTTCTAAGTCAAACTCTAATTTGAGAATCTAGAATTTATCTGAGTAACATTATAAGTTCAACATATCAATTAGAAAGATGTGTATCAAATAATCAAGACTCTTAAGATCCTTCTATCTGAGCTATTAGAATCAGAGGGAGTTTCTACTTAAATGGTCTTTAGTTAGAAGTTCTGATCTTCACCAAGTCTGTGATTCTGGAGGAGTATCAATATAAAGGTTAAGTATTCCTTACCTTTCTTATTTTTACTTTCTTCTGATTTCGTACTAAGTTGTCTCATCAAAATACATGGTTTTGTCATCATCAAAAAAGGGGAGATTGTTACTACAAGATTTGGTTCTGCAATTGTTTCTCTGAGTTTTGATGATAAAAAAGAGTATGTTTGTGTGAACAATTTTGATACTATAATGTTTGTTGTGTTTGAGAATTAACAAACAGGTTATGGTTCTAATGAATGGCATGTCCAAGACGTTAGAAGAGAAGATGTCCCGCTTCTAAGCTACATAAGTTCTGATAAATAGTAGCAAGAAAAGCTTAAGAAGAGTCTGAAGATTTTAGTGATTCTGATATGTATTGTCTAAAAAAACCAGTCTGAAGATCTAAAGACATAAATTCTGAGTGAACGAAGTCTAGATGCTGAAGACTCAAGTTTCAGAAGACAAAAGGTTCTGAAGACCAAGTGCTAAAGACTCTGAAGATGTAGTTTTGAAGACTCTGAAGACTTGAAGTTTTGATAAACCAGAAGTTATGTTCTCTCTTTCTTGCTCATGCTCGCAGAAGCCTCTGAAGAACAAAAGGGTTAGAAGATAACGTTAACGTGGTACAATCAGTACATGGTACAAACAAAACATTTCATTCCACTACCATGAAGGACGGACACTGTGTAAGATCTTGTCTCCCGCATTCTCTCAAGCCTCCATAATTTATGATAATTCCAGATGTAACCTTCAACTATCACATCTCATGTATGGCTCTATTTAAATTGCTTGAAGACTTAGAGAGAAAGCTGCTAATTCACTACCATTCTCACGCTTATACGCTTATTCACCATTTATGTATATTGTTTATAAATTTCATATTTTCTAAGTCATTGTACTAAAAATATGTTTACATATTTAGCTTGTGTATAAGCAATTTACTTGTAAACAAAACTTGTATTCGAACAGTTGTTTGATTGTTCCTTAAGAGACCGGTTAGGTCAGTATTGTTGAGAAGTCTAGGACTAATATGTGTTAGAGATTGATAGTTAATCATATACAATTGGTGTGTGCAGGTGTCAGTGTTGTACCCCAAAATTTACCCTCTTCATTTCAATATTTTTGGCTTATAGTTTCATTGTCATAAACATATATGCACAACATTAATCATATGACTATCAGGTTCATGGTATCTCAAATTGAAAAAGAAATTATGCATTTCGGCCATCTCAGATTATTTTGAGCCAAAATTTATATTTTTTGTTTCGTATAGTTGATACTTGAAGTTTGAAAAATCATATCTCGCTCAATTTTTATCGAAATGAGGTGGGACCAGTGCCAAAAGTTCACAAATTCTATTGGCTTCATTTGTTATTGAAACTCCAAGTTCAGATTTTGATCAGAAGACCCTTGTTCAAGGAAATTTCTCCTAAGAGCGCAATAAAAATTCTGCACGTGTCAGACGCCCGAAAAGTGTGCTGAAACTTCAAAAATTTGTATCGCCTGAACCGTTTGTCCGATTGAGTTGAAATTTTGACTTTCACAACCAATTACGCGTTCCTGACATTTTTTGTTTAGCGTTACACTTCAAATTCTGTACGAATTTGACTGTTTTAGACTGTGTACGGAAATAATTCGGATAATCGTGATTTGGGATTAATTGTGGATCCAAGGCACTCCAAGGCCCAATTTCTCACACTATAAATTTATTTTGTCCTTCACAAAATTGGTAGACTAAATCATATGCGAAACTTTGCTCTCAAATCTCAATTTTCTTCTCCTAATTCTCTCAATTTTCTCTCCAGACAAAAAGAAAAAAATCAAGAGCAAGCCAAACCTCTCCCTCTCTCACGACCGAGCTCCACCGTCGACCGCCCTCTTCCCAACTGCGCCGCCCTGCCTTTGCTGTAGTTCCGGCCACCCATCTACCGGACTAGCTTTTTCGGCTGATCATCCTCCAATTCACTCCGTGACCGATCAGTCACTCTCTCTTCCTCTGTTCGCGTCACCGGCCGGCCTCCTACCAGACCGGTCTTGCTCCGATCTTCCTCTACTCTCTCCGTCCAGCTCTCCTCCCTCCTTGAACAGCTCGGCCTCCTCTTTGTCTCTTCTCAACTGCTCAGTCAAGCCCTTCCCTCTCCATATCTTGCTCGGTTTGCCTTGGAACAAGTCTTCCTCACCAATTTTTCTTCAATTCTCATCAAGATTCAAGGATTATCATCAATTGCAACTTGATTTTGGTATTTTATTCAAAAATTCAACTTGATTCTTCAAGATCAAGTAAGTACTTATTCAAATAAGCACTTATTTCAATTGAATTTTCTGACTTCGACTTTTATTAAAATTGATTATTGGAATTGAGTGCATTTATTGTGTTGATTTCGATTATTGAATTTTTGATTGGAATTTCTTTTATTTGAATCTGATTTGTGAACATTATTGTGTCGGTGTGAAGGAAAATTGAACATAGAACATGCATACACTTGTGTGATTCATTTTCTTTGCATTTAAGCCTATTTAATTGCTCAATTGCACTACATATCACATGCTCATGCATTAGATTGTATTTAGGTTGATTAGTTAGTTTGAATTCATGTGAATTAAGGCTTAATTAGTGAACGCAAATGTGTCGAAATATAGTTTTAGGTGCATTTTAACTTATAGGTAGCATTTGCATTGTATATATGCACATTTAGGCTTGCATTTAGGTCACATTTTGTATGTTCATGCATTGATATGGAATAATTGATTCATGTTTATGTGTCGGTGTTTGATTTTAGTGACTCGAAACACGTCGATGTGGTGTTTTTAGGCACTCTCTCATTTGTCAATGATACATTCTTAGTTGTATGAAATTAATGCACCACGACACATCGCATTCTTGATTTTATTTGACTTTGATCCATGTCTTGCATCACTTTTTAGGTGTAGTTTACATTGAGCATGCATCGATTACATATTGCATGTCATTCATTTGCATTTCATTCATTAAAACATCATTAAATGTGTAAATGAACATGCATTTTCATGCATATTTTTGCATTCTTTTTTATTCAAACAACTTTGAATTTGTGCATTCTTTTGCATTTTGTTTTGTTTTGATTTGTCTGCTACATGTATACGAATTAATCTCCAATTGTACTTCATTTTAAAACCAAAATAAAGGAGAATTGGAAGTTAATTCGGTAAAATAGAATGCATATCAAGAGGGCATTACATATTTTTCTTTCAAATAGAAACAATACATACACTGGTCATAATCATAACACATATTTGAATCTCATGCTTTAAAACAAATCATGCATTTTACATGGGATCATTTCTTTTTCAAGGTCAACCATGTATGCATGTGCAATTCATCAAACACCATATGCAAATTAAGATTATCCACCAACCTCAGTTATCCAAGAATATCACGATAAATTCACCTCATGTGAATTATCTACCAATTACACAACATCATGTTTCAACAACAACAAGCATTACATGTAGCATATACATGTCACCACACGTAACAAATAGCATATATCATATCATTCCATCAATGTTATTCACAATATTCCATCAAATAAGATTCGCACATACTATACTCAAGTAATCTAGCATACATTGAAATAGTATTCAAAACAATCCAAAGCGCATTTAATTTTAATCGGATCAATTAATCACATATATGAAAATACTACAATAAATATAATCATATAAGGTTTCATGTTAAAAGATCCTAAACATAACATTTTTCATTCCAGGTCACGTTAAGCCCGGCCTATCGCGCTAAGAGCCCTTTCATGAATAGGCAAAACCAATATTACAGAATATTTCGTGCTAAGCCCAGTCCTGATGGCGCTAAGCACAGTCTGCGAAACATCACTTTTTCTACTACGAACCAACTTCTTTTTCCCACGAAATTACCACACAAAACATATTTCAATTAGCCAAATAACATCATTAAAGGGTATCCTAACATGTTTCTAGTCATGGGTCATCATTCTAAGTTGAAAAACACAATTTCTCTTCAAACCCTAACATTCAAAGATTCTAGAAATTGAAATTAAACAATCTAGCATGTTTCTAACCACTAATCAACAACTTACAAGTAAATAATAACATGGATTTTCCCCCTTACCTCTTGAAGATTCCTCTTCTAGGGTTTCCTCTTCTCTTCTCTTCTCTTCTCTTCTTCTTTCTCTTCTTTCACCAAATGACAATTCTAATTAGGATTTCCTTCTAACTCTTTGCTAACTAGGATTATCTTATTGGGCTTAATTTTTAACACCTCTTCATTACTTCTACTCATAATCTTAGGCCCAATACCAAATAACCACAATTTTACTCAATTATTTAAATAACACACATATTCAAATAATTCAATTTTCATTTAAATCACCAAATGAAATTAATTATCACATAATATAATATATAATAATAATTAATAATTTGCTATTAAAATCGGGATGTTACAACTCTCCCCCACTTAAAAGATTTTCTCCCTCGAAAATTACCTCAAGCGAACAACTCAGGATACAAATCCTTCATCTGTCTCTCAAGCTCCCAAGTCATATTAACATTAGCAAGACCTCCCCATGCCACTTTCACTAAAGCGATTTCCTTCCCTCGAAGTTGCTTAACTTCTCGATCCTCGATACGTATCGATAAAGTTTCAACCGTCAAATTATCTCTAACTTGCACATCATCTAGCAACACAACATGAGATATATCTAGCGTATATTTCCTAAATTGAGATAGATGGAATACGTCATAAAGATTAGCAAGTGAAGGCGGCAAATGAATTTGATAGGCTCCTTGACCAACTTTCTCAACAATTTGATAAAGACCAATAAAATGCAGAGTCAACTTCCTTGACTTGAATGCTCTACCAACACCAGTCACAGGAGTAACTCACAAAAACACATGATCTCTTTTCTCAAAGCTAATATTTTTCCTCCTCTTATCATGATAACTTTTCTGACGACTCTGGGTAATCTTCATCTTTTCCTGAATCATCTTAATCTTATCCGTAGTCTGCTGAACTATCTCAGGTCCAACCATATAACTCTCACCTGATTCATACCAACACAAAGGCGTCCTACACCTTCTTCTATACAAAGCTTCAAACAGAGCCATTCCAATACTCGAATGAAAGCTATTGTTATAGGTAAACTCAATCAAATGAAAATAACTATCCCAAGCCCCTCGATGCTCTAGGACACAAGCTCTCAAAATATCTCCCAATGATTGAAGCATCCTTTCAGTCTGACCATCGGTTTGAGGATGATACGCTGAACTCAAATGCAACTTTGTACCCAAAGCACTTTGCAAACCTTCCCAAAAATGCGAAGTAAACTCGGATCTCTCTCTGAAACAATACTCGACGGAACACCATGCAAACTCACAATTTTCTTAATATACAACTTGGCAAACTTTTCCATAGGATAATCCATCAAAATTGGAATAAAGTGAGCATATTTTGTCAATTTATCCATAATAACCCAAACAACATCATGACTATTCGGAGTCCTTGGAAATCCAGAATCAAAATCCATAGAAATGCTATCCCACTTCCACTCAGGAATGGATAATGGGTGCAATAAACCAGACGGTTTCTGATGTTCAATCTTGAACTTCTGGCATATTAAACAAGAATACAAAAACTCAACAATATCCGTCTTCATACATGACCACCAAAATAATTTCCTCAAATGTTGGTACATCTTAGTAGCACCAGGATGAATACTCATACCACTACGATGTCCTTCATCAAGAATTCTCTTTCTCAGATCACCAACATCAGGAATGCAAACTCTATCACGACACCTCATGATACCATTCTCATCAATGCGAAAATCACCACCTCAACCTTGATTGATCAACACCAACTTATCTACCAAAACCAAATCAGATTTCCGACCTTCTCAAATCTCATCCAAAATATCACTAGTAAGCTTCAACATACCAAGCTTAACACAAGAAGACGACACTTCACAAACCAAACTAAAATCTCAAAATTGCTCAATCAAATCCAATTCTCGCAACATCAACATCGACATTTGCAAAGACTTCCTACTTAATGCATCAGCTACAACATTCACTTTACTCGGATGATAATTCAAACTAAAATCATAATCCTTCAAGAATTATAACCATCTTCTTTGCCTCATATTCAATTCCTTTTGATCAACCAGATACTTCAAACTCTTATGATTGCTATACACTTCAAATCTCGAACCAAATAAATAATTCCTCCAAATTTTCAAAACAAACACAACTACAACCAACTCTAAATCATGCGTCGGATAATTCCTCTCATGAAATTTACGTTGCCTCGAAGCATAAGCTACCACTTGCATATTCTGCATCAGCACACCTCCTAAATCCATCAATGAAGCATCACAATACACTAGAAATGGTTCTTTCGGATTAGGCAAAATCAAAATAGGAGCGGTTGTTAACCTTCTCTTAAGCTCTTGAAAATTATCTTCACACTGCAAAGTCCAAACAAAAGCTTGAACTTTCCTCGTCAACTGCGTCAATGAGAATGCCAACTTAGAAAAACCTTCAATGAACTTACGATAATAACCTGCCAAACCAAAAAAACTTCTAATCTCAGAAACAAATTTCGAAGCATCCCATCGAGATATAACCTCAACCTTAGAAGGATCCACAGAAATACCACCACTTGAGATCACATTCCCAAGAAAACTCACTTCCTTAAAACAAAATTCACACTTAGATAGCTTAGCATACAACTTCTTCTCTTTCAACACCGACAAACAAATCCTCAAATGCTCAGCATAATGCTCTTCACTCTTAGAATAAATCAGAATATCATCAATGAACACAACTACAAATTAATCCAGATACTCATGAAAAATTCGGTTCATATATTCCATAAATACACCCGGAGCATTAGACACACCAAACAGTGTTACAGAATACTCATAGTGACCATACACTATCCTAAAGGCAGTCTTCTGAATATCCTTAGCTTTCACACAAATCTGATGATAACCAGACCTCAAATTAATCTTATTGAAAACACAAGAACCAACCAACTGATCCATTAAATCATCAATCCTCGGAAGTGGTTACTTGTTCTTAATTGTCACCTTGCTCAGTTTCCTATAATCAACACACAACCTCATAGAACCTTCCTTCTTCTTAACCAAAAAAATAGGTGCACCCCACGGAGATACACTCCGACAAATAAGCCTATTCTTAAGCAAATCTTCAAGTTGTTTCTTCAACTCTTTTAACTCAAAAGTAGACATCCGATACGGAGCCATCGAAACAGGACTAGTTCCAAGAACTAAATTAATTGAAAACTCAACCTCACACTCTGGAGGCAAATCACTTACATCTTCAGGAAATACCTCAGGAAAATCACAAAGAACAGTCAATTCACCCATAGCTTGTTTCTCACCGAGATCCAACGATGCCAACAAAGCAAACAACACAATACCATCTTTTAAAGATTCATCCACTAGCTTAGCTGACAAAAACAAATTATTCTCGACACTAGAATCAAGAAAGATAACCGACTTGTCAAAACAGTTGATAAAAGCATGATTGAATTCTAACCAGTTCATACCAAAAATCACATCCAATTGATCTAACGAAAGACAAACTAAATCCATCCAAAAATCTCTACCAAAAATACTCAACGGACAATTCGAACATGCAACAGAAGTACAAACAGGAGTATCAATAATCATATTTCCATCCATATCAAAAAATTCAAGATTCAACCTCTTAACACAATCCGCAGAAATAAAAGAATGCGTTGCACCAATATCAATGATAGCAGTCAAATGTGTACCATTAATAAATCACGTACCTCGGATAAGCCTATCCTTAACCGAAGTCTCAGCACCAAAAAATGCAAAACTTCCCCTTTATCTTGCTCTTTCTTCGGCTTCTCACACTTAGTACTAACATGACCTTGTTCGCAAGAGTTGTAACAAGTCACATCCGCACTAAATCTACAATCAACAATTTTGTGACCCGCCTTGCCACACCTAAAGCACTTTCCAACATCCTTTCTGTCATACCCCAAAATTTGCCCTCCTACTTCTCAAGAAATTTCATACATCCATACTCAAGGATTCCTCAAGGGTTGATTAGACAAACCCTCTCCTAGACAATCAACCCAAACTAGGGTTTGGCAATTCTCAGATCAAGATGGACTCCCAACATCTCCAACGGTCATCATGCCTCCTCATATGCTTCAAAGATTCTCCATGTCAAGTTTCAAGCCTCACAAGTCAAATTTCCTCAGGCAATTGCTCAGATGGTTGAAAATCAGTTGTATTGGACAAAAAGTCAACTGTGGTCAACATACAGTCAAACTTCCTGATTTTCGGTCAACATCCTCATTTTGAAGTCACATTCATCATTTGATCAAGGTTTGATCATGATTCATCAAGAGAACTCAAGATTTGCTCAAAAGTCAAACTTTCCAAATTAGGGTTTCTCAATGAAAAGTCAACTGAACTTTGACTGAGCATAACTTCTTCACACTTTCTCAAAATTTTTTCCACCACGTCTCATTTTGAAGGAAATTCAATTCTATACAACTTCATGTCTCACAAGAATGTTCAAAAAATTCTTCATTTGGAAAGTATGGGTCAAAATATTACAGGTCCTTTTCAAAGTCAACAAAAAGTCAACTTTTTGTTTTGAAGTTTTATTGAGCATGGAAACACCAATTGAGATGAGACCAAAGAGGTTGTTTAGAGGACATCTAGAGCTTTCTAAAAAGTCCAAGAACACTCAACAATGTAGAAAATTGAGCAAAATACACCTTGCACAAGTTAGGCATTTTTGAAGAGGTGCACAAAGAGAAATACTTGTCAAAATCCAAAATTTTGCAAATGGGCCTAGTTTTTCTTGGTTTAAACTTGTTCCTTATCTTATTTGGAACCTTCAAGCCCAATTCCACGAATTTTGTCTTTACTTTTATATTTAATTTGGATTTTATTCATTTAAAAATAAATTAAATTAAAAAATAAAGTATAAAATCAAAATTAAATGCAAAATTGATTTTTCTCTCATACTTGAGATCCAAGTAAACTCATACAAGCTGGCAAATTTCGAAATTTGCATTGATTTGGCAAGAAATTGATTAAAATTGGATCAAAAAAGGAAGATTTGATTTTGTACAAAATCAAATAATTTTTGCATTGATTGATCAATATTTGTTCTTCAATTCAGCCCAAAATCCATCTACTATAAATATACAATGCATACAACATGAAAAAGAACAGAAAAATTGCTTGGAGGGACCCTAACCTAAGTCAAAAAATCCGTGCCTCTCAAGAAACTTGCAGCCATAGTTGTGCTTCGATTCAGCCAATTTCAAGCATCCAAACACGTTCCTTGAAGTCTCCTGAATCATTCCAGACCTTTACAACTCTCAAAAACATCAAGAATCACGAAATTCAGTTTTGGTTTGTTCTTACTTTTTCAAAATTCGAATTCTGTTATTCATGCGTTTTTAACATGTTTTGATGTTTGTTTTGTGTTTAGAACAAAGTTTGCAAGCTTTCTGGGTGATTCAATTGCATTTTAGTGGCCTAGAACGAGTATCACCATTGTTAGGGTTTCATGGTTCGATTTAGGGTTTCCCTAAATACGTAAAATTGGACAAAACTGATGCCACCAGTGTGTTTAGAATCTTGTTTGCAATCGATTCATGTACTCACAATTCATTTATATTGCTTGTACGAAGTTTTTGAAATATGCAGGGGCCATAGCGTCGAACTTAGCCGACACTAAGATTCAAGAAATTCAAACGAAGAAGAAGGTGTTCTTCGCGCGTGATTTGAATTCCCAGGGAGCAAAAACGTTTAAAAACAATTCGTTTCAATTCTTAAACACGTGGACGCTCTAGCTCAGTTGGTCAAGGCGCGTGTGTGTGAAAGAGAGGTCTCCGGTTTGATTCCCAGCCATGACATATATTTTTTACAAGTTTGAAAACTAACATATTTTTTATTTATTATTCTTCAATATTTTTCATGCTATTTAATTTATCTTTAATATTTTTTATCATGCATCTAAAAAACTCCAAAAATATTTCTTTTTTGCATAATCATCAGAAAAATACTTATTTAAATTTTAATATAAAAATTATTATTTTTGCATGCATATTTAATTTAATTACTAATTAATCGTTTAAATGACTTTTAATTGTTTTTAAATTACCAAATCGATTCAAAAAATTACCAAAAATTTATCTTATCATATTAATGTCATTACTAACATAAAACCTTTTTCCTCATTCAAAAATATTTCTTTTTACTAACATTTTCTTCTTATGCAATTTTCTCGTATTTCCGATTATGTATCTGTTCACAGGTTGTAGCGTTTCGGACGATTTTTCTCGCTTTCTTTTTCAATTATGTAACTACCTATGGGATGTAATAGTTTAATTAGGACTTTTATTTTCCGCACTCTTATTATGTAACTGCCCCAAAGCCATGTAATAGTGTAGGACTTTATCTTTCCGCACTTTACATTTTCGATTTACTACGCTACCCTATGCTAGTAATTAGGTGTGTATGGCAAGATAAAATTGGACATAGATCACTCATAACTCCAAGATAAAACATCTGAATTGAATACACTCATTTCACACATGCACCCCTTAGGGTAATTCTCTCTCGTTGCCTTTACGAATACAAATGGTCAAGTCCCTCGAACGTAGAGGTATTCTAGCACCGTTGCCTACAAACAAATCATCATAGTCCCTTCGATACAAAGATCATAGACCCACGATGTCGCCTACGAATACACGATCTTGACCATCGATTGTCGCCTACGAAAAATGATGATAGTCCCTTCGAATGTGCTAGGATACTTCCTACAAGTTGCCTTCTATGACCATCCGATGTCCCTTCGAATGTCCCGCTTACATCCAACGAATAGGGTTACCTATCAACTAATGATACAGATAGCGCTATTCTAAAGGAAACAAAAACAACACGAAACGACCATTCTGAGTAGGTAATAAGACTTTTAGTTGCTTGCTCAAACAAAATACTTTTCACACCTCACACTTTTTTTGTCAAAGTTCAAACTCTTTTCAAAACGAAACATTTCCGAACACTTTGTATACATTCCTACATAAATCATTACAAAGTCAAAGCGAAATGCCTTTTCAAAACATTTTTCAAACACACAGAAAGCACTTTTAAAAAATGATCTAAGAGCAACTAAGAGCCCGTAGATAACTACGGATGAAAAGGGGTGCTAATACCTTCCCTTTTCATAACCTTCTCCCTTACTCAGAATCTAACGAAAGTCTTTTCCTGTTCTTTTCACCTTTCCTTAATTGGATAAAAGAAAAGTCGGTGGCGACTCTTGCTATCCGCACATTTGCGATACAAAAATCTCAAAGTCAGTTCACCGTATTACACTTTCCATAATCAGAAGCTCGATGTCCTTCCACACCACACTTGTAACACTTAAGCGGAGTAGATGATCCTCCCCCACTTGGCTTCTTGCCACTACCATATTTCTCCTTATCATCATACGGTTTCACATGGAATTGACCTTTTCCTTTCCCATCATTCACATTCTTGTAGTAAGAAGCACTCTCCCTACTATCCTCATCATAAATCCCACTTTTATTCACCAACTCAGCAAAATGAGTAATCTGCTAATATCCAATAGCCTTCTTGATATCAGGTCTCAAACCATTCACAAACTTCAGACACTTATATCTTTCAGCATTCATAGTATTGTAATGAGGACAATACTTAATCAGCTCTTGAAATCTTGCAACATACTCAGCCACAGTTCCATTACCTTGCTTCAACTCAAGGAATTCTACCTCTTTCTTTCCATGCACATATTTCGGAAAAAAGTTCTCCAAAAATGAATCACGGAAAAGAGCCCAAGAAACTTCAACACCTTCCTCATCAAATCAATGAACAGTGTTGCTCAACCAATATTCAGCTTCCTTCTCCAGCATATGTGTACTAAACTGCACCTTCTCTGCATCAGTACAATTCATCATTCAGAAGATCTTCTGAATTGCTTTAAGCCATTCTTGAGCCTTGTCAGGTTCATGATCACCCTCAAAGATAGGAGGATTGTTCTTATGAAACTTCCCCAAAGCACAAAATTCATCTTCCTTTCCTCGATGTCCAACATTCGCCTGCAGAATCTGCCCAAGAGATCGAGCCAACAATCTCAATGCATCAACAATAACATCATCATTTCTCCTTGCAATCATCGTCCTAAGACATCCAACAATAGACAAAAACATTGATTGTGTCAGATACACAAATCAAATACAACAGGAATTAAGTCAATTAATAACCTGGCCAAATAAATCAGACCGACCATTGCACTGATACCACTAATGTAACACCCCCTAATTCCCCCAGATAAATACATTGCAAAATCGGAGTAAAATAAAATGCATATCAAGAGGACATTACATATTTTTCTTTCAAATAGAAACAATACATACGCTGGTCATAATCATAACACATATTTGAATCTCATGCTTTAAAATAAATCATGCATTTCATAGGGGATCATTTTTTATTCACAGATACTATCAATGATTACATCCCATACTATAACCATTGGATGAAAAAGAGATGAATCTATAACATAATCAAGTCATCAAAATTCATACGTCGGCACCAAGGCCACATCAGCATAGTATCTCAACATACAAATTAAAATAGATGAGAATACATAACAAATATCTCATCAAAGCAGAAATTCAGATAAATCCCGTGTTACATGACCAGAGCAATGACTCAACTACCTAGTATAGAATAACTAGATAAACTCCTCAACTAGCCTTGTGCGAAGTACCGCTATCCTCGGAACTTGCACGTTACCCACGTAGAGGAAACATCACATAAGAAGTGTGAGATTTCACATCATTATCCAAATGTATATAATTAGAAACAATATAGAAACAACATTTATTCAAGAATCCCACACACTTCAAGTGATATTCCAAAAATAACATGATTATCCAAACATTCCAAGTATAACATATTCACATTTATCACAAATAGCATAAATGTCATCAATCCAAACAATTCAATAATTCATATAATCAAATATCAAAATTCCAATACACACATCACATATTCATCAATGACTCATGAGACAACAATGCAATGTGACTCAATATGCATGTGGTACCGTTTGGGAACATTCCGTTCAACTCACTTCTGATTCAATAACTTAGAAATCAAAGCCACGCTTCCGATCCGGACAAGACAAAAGCCACCAATGTGAACCCAAAGTTTCACCGCTACTTATCCATTTAAGAATCAAGCCAAATGTGAACCCAAAATTTCACCACCTCAATTTTCAAGGTCATCCATGTTTGCATGTACAATTCATCAAACACCATATGCAAATTAAGATTATCCACCAACCTCCATTTTCCAAGAATATCACGATAAATTCAACTCATGTGAATTATCCACCAATTGCACAACATCATGTTTCAACAACAACAAGTATTACATGTACCATATACATATCACCACACATAACAAATATCAGATAGCATATCATTCCATCAATGTTATTCACAATATTCCATCAAATAAGATTCGCATGTACTATACTCAAGTAATCTAGCATATATTGAAATAGTATTCAAAACAATCCAAAACACATTTAATTTTAATTGGATCAACTAATCACATATATGAAAATACTACAATAAATATAATCATATAAGATTTCATGTCAAAAGATCCTAAAAATAATATTTTTCATTCTAGGTCACGCTAAGCCCGCCATATCGCGCTAAGCGCCCTTTCATGAACAAACAAACCCAATCTTACAGAATATTTCGTGCTAAGCCCGGTCCTGATGGCGCTAAGCGCGGTCTGCAAAACAAAACTTTTTGTGCTACGAACCAGCTTATTTCTCCCACGCAATTACCACAGAAAACCCATTCCAATCAGCCAAATAACATCATTAAAGGGTATCCTAGCATGTTTCTAGTCACGAGTCATCATTCTAAGTTGAAAAACACAATTTCTCTTCAAACCCTAACATTCAATGATTCTAGAAATTGAAGTTAAACAACCTATCATGTTTCTGACCACTACCCAACAACATACAAGTAAACAATAACATGGATTTCTCCCCCTTACCTCTTGAAGATTCCGCTTCTATGGTTTCCTCTTCACTTTTCCTCTTTCTCCTCTTCTCTTCTCTTCTTCTTTCTCTTCTTTTACCAAATGACAATTCTAATTATGATTTCCTTCTAACCCTTTACTAACTTGGATTGTCTTATTGGGCTTAATACTTACACCGCTTCATTACTTCTATTCTTAATCTTAGGCCCAATACTAAATAACCACAATTCTACTCAATTATTTAAATAACACACATATTCAAATAATTCAATTTTCATTTAAATCATCCAATGAAATTAATTATCATATAATATAATATATAATAATAATAATAATAATTAATAATTAGCTATTAAAATTGGGATGTAACAATATGTTCCTAACGTTTTGGCACGTTCTAAAACATTTCTCGATGCCTAAAACACTATCGCTTCCATGTTCCTTTAAGGTCCGAAAAACGTCATTTTCACTCGGAATTAATTAAAATCGATCATATTTTTGAATTTGTTGACGTTTTTGCAAGCAACCATGCGATTTTAAATTGATTCCGAAAAGTTAACTTTTTCGTACCAATTTCGGAAAGTGCTTTTCCAAGCCAATTTTTGTGATTTTATTTCACTTTATACATGCTTATAATAGTTTATTATCATATGTACAATTTGTTTGCGTTTGTTATTTTATTTCTAGTACTTGCTTTGTTAATTCTGACACTTTATTTCATGTACGAGGTACATTGAGCCTTTTACACTTGTTTTTGATATGCGAAGCACTTATCTTGCTTGCACACATGTGTGTGCATTCTATTGTTTGCACTGTTAGGGTTCTCCTTTCGTGTAGGTGTTCCATTTGGCTAAGATGCGCATGATGCGTATCTCCTTGCTTGAACACATGTGTGTGCATTCTATTGTCTGCATTGTTAGCGTTCTCCTTTCATACAGGTTTTACGATGGATTTAGATGCGCATCATACGTGTCTTCTGGCTTGCACACATGTGTGTGCATTCTATTGTCTGCACCGTTAGCATTCTCCTTTTGTGCAGGTGTTCCATTTGGTTTAGATGGGCATGATGCGAATCTCCTGGCTTGCAAACATGTGTGTGCATTCTATTATCTGCACTGTTAGCGTTCTCATTTCGTCCAAGTGTTCCATTTGGTTTAGATGCGCATGATGTGTATCTCCTATCTTTCACACATGTGTGTGAATTCTATTGGCAGCATTATTAGCGTTCTCCTTTCATGAAAGTTTATGTGTATCTTACTTGCACACATGTGTGTGTATTCCATTGTCTGGAATGTAACTTCGTGCAGTTTTATTTGCCTTAGATGTGCGACGTACATATTCTGATCATGCTTTGATGCCTCTGTGCATTACTCACTAGTTTCTTTTATTTCTTGATGGCAATACTTGAAGTTTTCTGGAGTATTTCTAGCTTTCTTTAGCTTTACGGGTTGTTATCCGTTTGGTATTTGCTATACTTTTTTATTGCATTCCTTTACCGCTTTTCTAGAGAGCATGAGAAGTAGGGTTTTACCTCTTTCTTTTGCCATGAGATGTAGGAATAGACATGCATGATGGGGATTCCGTATTTGGAGCATGTTCAGGAACCCCTCTAGTTTATTTAAAGACCCGTTTAGGGAGATTCTGTTTACTACTTGTGTTTGGTTTGTTTAAAGTCCTCTTCCATTCATAGGGAGGCGTTTTCGGTTGTGTGTTTACTTTTATGCTTGTATAGGTCAAGAGTGGTTAGGAAAACCGCTAAGCGGCACCACCAGGAAAAGTCCCGCTTTGATGAGATCTACAAGTTTTGTATGTGATGATGATATGATGGGCACACAGAAAAGGTTCGCAATCGACCCCCGCATAGTTCTAGTCCATGTCAACTCAGCACACGCGAATCGTGTTTCTTCCTTTATCGAGTCAATAATAAAAGTGGAAAGAGTCCCCTATCTGACTCTCCACGCTTTCTCTTGGGGTTCGCACTTGTTGCTTTGATACCCATACTCATATGCTCTTCACACTTGATAATTAATATCATGTTGTGATACCTTTCTCGAGAATCGAATGGTCGGATCCTGGTTGACTCCGGTATGCTCGTTACCATCGCAGGATATGGGACTTCTTTCGTCTCTTGCGCATGTGTGAATCATTTGCTTGTGCATTGCATCGTGTGTGCTTCTGCCAAAGCACTTGTTTGCTTAATCCCTTCGCATCCCTTGGTAGTCCAACCAAGGTGGATGTTAGGATAGTTTTCCTAGGTTTGATCGGTTAGGATAGTCTTCGAGCTTAGACTTTTATCCTCAACCATAAGGCCATCTTTGCATGATAACATTAGGGTAGAACTAGTTAGTTTCTCTTCTTTGTTTCCTAGTTTCTTTTGCATCCTTGGATGTAATAAAACTAAAACTTGTTTTCTTTTCTTTTAAAATTAAAACATTTAATAATGGTTCAGACTCCTTTTCAAAGGTAAAAGCAACCAACCTCACTTCAAACCTTTTTCGCCTCTTGGCTCCTTTTATGTTTAAAACCTTTTCATAAAGGGTGTTCTCTTTCAAATCTGAGAAAATTTCTAAGAGTGTGAGTGTTTCACCCCAAATTTTACACTGATATTTTTCTACTCGCATTTTGTTTATAAAAAAAACATTCATTCACTCATTGCATTTACATCATTACGTCGTATTTAAATTGACCAAAAGTCACTTTAAATCGATATTTGGATCGTTTTATAATTGTAAAAATATCCGTTATTTTACTTCATTTAATTCTACTTCTCTGCCTATTTATTGCATCGTTCTAAATTATTTATATGTCGATGATATCGATATTTCGGTTTTATAAACAGACTGTTAAAAGCGATTCGATACTGTGCGAAAATTAGCGGGGAAAATATTTCAAGTTTTCATCTTTTAGTTACTGTTTTATAAATTTAAGTATTGCGTAAATCATAAAAATGTGCTCTCCCTAATTTTTTGATACAGTTTGAAGACTCGTTTTTAACTGTAAGTATTTTACAACCGGGTATTCTTTGTTATCATTTTATTTCAATTTTGAACATTCTAATAATTTTTCTTTAATCTTCGAGATTCGTAGTTTATTTTAATGTGCTCATTTTATTTTTTGAATAATTTATTGTCCGAACTTTTACCATTTTTGACAATTTTAGGTGTCCAATTTTTATCTCAAAACAATCAAACAAAAATACTTTTGGGCTTGTTATTTTTTTAAGTGACCCATTTTTGTGGCCCGTTTAATCATGAAGGGCATTTTAGGCATTATTAAAAAATTGTTAAACCTAGGTTTTTATAATATATATATATATATATATATATATATATATATGTGTGTGTGTGTGTGTGTGTGTGTGTGTGTGTGTGTGTGTGTGTGTGTGTGTGTGTGTGTGTGTTATAATTGGGGAACGGAGGATATGAGAAACGGAACAAAACAACAGAGGAGGCCAAACAAAATCTAAAAAAACGCATAGGAAGAAGTTTCTTCTTCTTCATCAAGAAACTCCCTCACAATTTCCTCCCTCTGCCACTCAATCTCACCTTCCTCTCACACATCTCAACCACAACCACACCCTCCATTAACAACCCCTTCCACTTTCGTCTCTCACAGCAACCCCAGCCGTTACATCCTTCTCTAAACTCCCTCTGTTCTTCTCCATACATATCTCCACCGGACCACCACCTCACCTACTCATACTTCCATTTATTTTTTTCTCCGTTACATACCACCCTCATCCTTCTCCTCAACTCTCCGAAAAAACCATATCCTCCACCTCCGTTTCTTGTCTCTCCAGCCAACCACCGCTGCAACCTCTTCACAGAACCCGCCGTGACCTTCCATTTACCACCTTCACCAACCCTCGTTCCTCATCCATCTCTCCTTCTCAACTCACCTTCCCTCACAACCACCGCTTCACTCTTTTCCGTCTCCATATCTCCGGCGAACCCCCTCCACCTTCCAATCTTAACCGATTACGGTTTTTGTTTCCATCTTTCATTTCCATCCACCACCGCTATCGCCTCTCCTTTCCTCCTCTCACTGTAACATTCAAACAGTGGCTTCCTTCGCCGTGTCCAATACTTACTCCATTCTCATCGTGACCCCCCTCTGAGCTACTCCCTTTGTATCGCTGTTTCACTCAACTAATCACCACTTCTCATTGTTTTTCCGGAACCTCAACACAGAAGCAACATACTCTCCGCCGTTTCTGCAACTCAACACAAACATCATCGTAACAACAATGGCTAATCAGATTTGTCAACAATCATCACCACCGTTTCTGTTCAATTTTCACGGCGTCATCGACTCATCAATTCTCAGCTTCATTCGGTAAGTTTAATTTCACTTTTAGTCTGTGTGTTATGCTGCCTAAACTACTTTGGATTGTTGAAGGAAATAATTGTGTTCATGTTGATTTTTTTTCTGAGTTTAGAAATACACTGCAATTGTTCTGTGGAATAAGTTTGAGTTTGATATAGTTTTCCAGATTGTTGATCTTGCATTAAGTTTAAAATGAATGATAAAGTTCTGTTGTGGATACCTATTATGCTGTCCAAGGTCAATTTTTAATTAAACTTATGCTGGTTGTGTCAAGTTTTCTTTCGATACTATGTCGTTTTGTTAGATTTGAATATTGGAATGGTCACAGTGTGTATGATATGTGTGTTGAACTGGTTAGATATTGTGGTCTGGTTCTTGAGTTTTATTTTTTTTCATTGAAATCTATGAAGATAGCTTGGTTTCTAATTGTCCTGATTCTGAAAAAATCATCATAAAAAGCACTATGTTTTGATTCAATGCGTTATAATGTTACTGTCCATGTGTGATATAACCCTAATTATTGTTTTACAACCCAAGATGAAGTCCACTCTTGCATCTATATAATCTCACATATCCTAATGTTAAAGTGGGCGTTTTTTTGTGAAGAAAACCAGAAGAAGAAAGCAGACGAGCATAATTCTTCATCGTGAGTTCAAGACATTTTATTTGTTTTAGTTTTCTTATGAGCCAAGCAATTATCACTACGATAATTGTATTGGAGTAGGATTTTCTGTAAGGGTAGTTTTTGTCACTCAAAGCTTTGAAGCACGAGTGCTATGTCTCTTGATTAAAAGCTTTGAAGAAAGATCAAGTATGTGTGTTGAAGAATATCTTCATAATTCTGTTAAGTGTTAGTTTATAATCACTACTGTGATTGAGGGGGAGTGAGTAGGTTCTCAGGTCCAAGTGGTTCTTAGATTGAAGTTGCATTGGGTAGGTCTTAAGTGATGGATATAAACAGTTGGTTTAGTCCAGAATTAATACCTCTTATAGTGGATTTCCTCCCTGGCTTGGTAGCTCCCAGATGTAGGTGTAGTTACACACCGAACTGGGTTAACAATTGATTGTCTTATTTACTATTTTTACTTTATTATTAAGATTGTTAAAAAGTTCGTCAGATACCAGTGTCATAACATTCTATTTGACATCAAGTATATGTTGCCAGAATTTCAATTGGCATCAGAGCAGGCACCCTGCCTGTTTATCTGGGTGAGATCTAGGTACAGTACTTTTTGGAACTATGGACAAGAAAGGAGGATTTGGGAGCAGACCACCCATTTTGGATGGATCAAACTATGACTACTGGAAACCTCGTATGGTTGCCTTCTTGAAGTCACTGGATAATAAAGCTTGGAGAGCTGCTGATAAAGGATGGAAACATCCTATCAAGATTGAGAAAGATGGAACTACTGTTATGAAACCTGAGGAAGAATGGAGCAAATAAGAAGAAGAGTTAGCCCTGAGCAACTCTAAGGAATTGAATGCTTTGTTCAATGGAATTGATAGAAACATATTCAGACTAGAGCATCAATGTGAACTGGCCAAAGATGTTTGGGACACTCTCAAGACCACTCATGAGGGTACGTCCAAGGTAAAAATGTCAAGACTTCAGATGCTCATTACCAAATTTGAGAATCTGAGGATGAAGGAAGATGAGACCATTCATGAGTTTCACATGAAAATTCTGGATATTGCCAATACCTCAGGAGCCTTTGGAGAGAAGATGTCTGAAGAAAAATTGGTAAGAAAGATTCTTAGATCTTTGCCAAAAAGATTTGCAATGAAGGCGACTGCTATAGAAGAAGCTCAGGATATTTTCAGCTTGAAGGTAGATGAACTCATTGGTTCCCTCCAAACATTTGAGATGGGCATTAGTGACAATGTTGAAAAGAAGAACAAGAGCATAGCCTTTGTATCCAATGCTGAAGAGGAAATTAAAGAAAGTGATGAAGAGAATCTATCAGAAGCTATAGCTGTGCTTGGAAGACAGTTCAACAGAATCATAAATAGAATGGACCAGAAGCCAAAATCAAATGTCAAGAACATCTCCCCTGACACCAGTAGGACTTATGATTCAAACAGAAGAGAAAAACCTGAAGAAAGGGCAACCAAAGAAAAGGGATTCATTGTCATGGATGTGAAAGCTATGGACACATTAGACCTGAATGTCCTACCTATCTAAAGAAACAAAAGAAAGGAATGTATGTTACTTGTTCTGATGGTGACTCAGAAAGTGACTCTGAAGAGGAATCAGCTAAATTGGTTACTGCACTAACTGACGTATGTAACTCTGATAATGATTCAAGTGACGAGGAGCTGACTTTTAAAGAACTTGCTGACTCATACAAGAAGTTATGTATCAGAAGTGCTGAAGTACGTTAACAAGGTGAGAAGTAGAAGAAACTCATAGTGAAGTTGGAAGCTGAGAAAAATGACCACATTGCAACTATAACTCACCTCAAAGGTGAAGTCCTCGTGCTAAACTCCAAACTTGATCAGATGACAAAGTCTGTCAGAATGTTAACCAACGGAACTGACAAATTGGAAGAAATCCTTTAAACTGGATAAAATGCAGGAAATATGTCTGGGATAGGCTTGTGGCTGCAAAGGAATCTACTTTTGACATCAAACAACCAAGACCTGAAAAATAGATGTCAAAATAGATGTCACAACATAGGACTAAACATCAAGGACAAAGAAACATGAAGAGAAAATACCAAAGATGGAGATGTCATTATTGTGGAAGGTTTGGTCACATAAAACCATTCTACTTCAGATTATATGGATACCCTGATCAGACTCCACATTTCAAATATAAAATTAATGGGCCAACCAAGAATCAACAATGGATGAAAAAGACTACAGCCTTGATAGCTCACACTTCTCTTAGAATCTCAGCCAAAGAAGACTGGTACTTTGACAGTGGATGTTCTAAACACATGACTAGAATCAAGAATATATTGAGTGATATCAGACCTCACACTACTAGCTATGTAACTTTTGGAGATGGAGCAAGAGGTGAAATCAAAGGTGTTGGAAAACTAGACTGTCCTGGAGTTCCAAACCTAGAAGGTGTGTTACTGGTAAATGGACTAACTGCAAATCTCATCAGTATCAGTCAACTATGTGATCTAGGATTCAAGGTCAACTTCACAAAGTCTGAATGCCTTGTTACTAATGAAGAAAAGGAAGTTGTCATGAGAGGAGTCAGGTCAAAAGATAATTGCTACTTATGGGAGTCTAAGAACACTAACTACTCCTCTATGTGCTCTATAGCCAAAGAAGAAAAGGAAGTGAAACTGTGGCATAAAAAACTTGGTCATTTTCACCTTAGAGGAATGAAAAAGATCATCTCCATGGAGGCTGTCAGAGGGATTCCAAAGCTTCAAATTGATGCAGAAAGAGTCTGTGGTGAATGTCAGGTTGGTAAGAAAACTAGGATGTCACATCCAAAGACGATACATCTAACCACTTCCAAGGTTCTGGAACTTCTACACATGGATTTGATGGGTCCTATGTAGGTAGAAAGCCTTGGTGGTAAGAGATATGCTTACGTTGTTGTGGATGACTTTTCCAGATATACCTGGATAAACTTCAATAGAGAAAAATCTATTGTGTTTGATGCCTTTAAAGAATTATGCAAAAGACTTCAAAGGGAAAAGGAAAGTAGTATTGTCAAGATCAGAAGTGACCATAGAAAGGAGTTTGAAAACAGTAAGTTTGATGAGTTCTGCTCTTCAGAAGGAATCAATCATGAATTCTCCTCACCTATAACTCCTTAGCAAAATGGAGTTGTGGAAAGGAAAAATAGAACCATACAAGAATCTGCTAGGGCAATGATACATGCCAAGAAACTTCCCATTTACTTTTGGCCTGAAGCTATGAATACAGCATGCTATGTTCATAACAGAGTCACATTAAGAAAGGGAACCTCATCTACCCTGTATGAAATATGGAAAGGGAGAAAACCTACTGTGAAGTACTTTCATGTCTTTGGAAGCAAGTGTTACATTCTGACAGATCGTGAGAAAAGGAGAAAAATGAATCCTAAAAGTGATGAAGGAATATTTCTGGGATACTCTACCAACAACAGAGCATATAGGGTGTTCAATTCTAGAACCAAAGTTATGATGGAATCCATCAATGTCATTGTTGATGATCATCATGAGGAAGCTAATGTCACATATGATGTTGAAACATTCTTTGAAACTCCCACTTAAGGGTCTACAAAAATTGATGATTCAAATCCTACCTCCTTAGAGTCTGAGTCAAAACCATCTAACAGGAACCTTCCATCAGAATTCAGAAAGATCACCCTAAAGACCTTATCATAGGAGATCCCAACAGTGGAGTTGTTACTAGATCTAGAGAAATTATCTCAAACTCTTGCTTTGTATCCAAGATTGAACCAAAGAATGTTAAGGGAGCCTTGACTGATGAGTATTGGATTAGGGCTATGCAAGATGAATTGAATTAGTTCAAACGACATGAAGTATGGGAGCTAGTTCCTAGACCTGAAAGAACAAATATCATTGGCACTAAGTGGATATACAAAAACAAATCTGATGCTGAGGGAGTTGTCACTAGAAATAAGGCAAGGTTAGTTTCTCAAGGCTACACTCAAGTTGAAGGGGTTGATTTTGATGAAACTTTTGCTCCTGTTGCTAGACTGGAGTCAATAAGACTACTCTTAGGAGTTTCCTGTCTTCTAAAGTTTAATTTTTTTCAAATGGATGTGAAAAGTGCCTTTCTAAATGGATACTTAAATGAGGAAGTGTATGTGGAACAGCCTAAGGGGTTTGTGGATCCAAATCTTCCTGATCATGTGTACAAGTTAAGAAAAGCCCTATATGGTCTGAAACAAGCTCCTAGAGCTTGGTATGAAAGATTGACCAAATTCCTCACTGACAAAGGATACAGGAAAAGAGGAATGGACAAAACTTTATTTGTGAATGATGATGGAGGAAAAATCATGGTTGCACAAATCTATGTGGATGACATAGTGTTTGGTGGAATGTCAGACAGAATGGTTAAACACTTTGCTGATCAAATGCAATCTGAATTTGAAATGAGTCTCATGGAAGAATTGACCTATTTTCTTGGGCTACAAGTCACACAGATGGAAGACTCTAATTTCCTTTCTCAAAGCATGTATGCCAAGAACCTTGACAAAAAATTTAGGATGGAGAATGCCAGCCACAAAAGAACTCCTGCTCCCACTCACTTAAAGTTATCCAAAGATACAGGTGGTACCAATGTTGATCAAAGTTTGTACAGAAGTATGATAGGAAGTTTGCTATACTTAATAGCCAGCAGACCTGATATAGAATTTGCAGTTGGAGTATGTGCTAGGTATCAGGCTGAACCCAAAGTCAGTCACATAAATCAAGTAAAAAGAATTATGAAGTATGTGAGTGGAACGTGCAACTATAGTATGTTGTATTCTCATGGATGTGATCCTATCTTATCTGGTTATTGTGGTGCTGATTGGGCTGGAAGTGCTGATGATAGAAAAAGTACCTCTAGAGGATGTTTCTTCTTAGGAAACAATCTCATTTCCTGGTTTAGCAATTAGCAAAACTGTGTCTCTCTATCCACTGTTGAAGCTGAGTACATAGCAGCTGGTAGTAGTTGTTCTCAACTTGTTTGGATGAAACAGATGTTAACTGAATACAATGTCACACAGAATGTCATGAGATTATATTGTGACAACCTAAGTGCTATCAACATATCCAAGAACCCCATACAACACAGCAGGACCAAGCACATTGATATTAGACATCACTTCATAAGAGACCTTGTGGAAGATAAAGTGATTACATTGGAGCATGTTGCTAGTGATCTACAGCTGGCTGACATTTTTACAAAGGCTCTAGATGCAAATCAGTTTGAGAATTTAAGGGACAAGTTGAGAATTTGCGAGTATGAGGAGTTATAGTAATTAACTTTGCATGAGAGAATTAATGAGAAATTCATTTATTTGAAGTTAATTTTGATTGGGCTAATAACTAATTTCCCTCTTTATTTCCGGATATATCAGAAGAGGAATAGTCTTATTCATATACCATATCTCACTGTTTGGGTTTTCACTTTTCACTCTCACCAAAGAAATTATACTCCTCACCTGCGCATAAACTTTTTGTTCATCAAGATGTCTCAACATGCACGATCAACATCTTCTCAGAAGATGACCACTTCTTCATCAACCGATTCTGATTCTAGGGAAAACATGAACCCTAATGATGTTCTAGAGGTTGCACCTCTACGAGTGATTGCTGTTGACCCTTCAAAAGTGAAGAAGCTAAGAAATTTACATGCAAGAAGATCACAGAATGTTCCTACTGGTAATTTTGCTCAAACTTCCTCTTCCATTCCCCCTGAAATAACTAATAGGGAAGGTTCTGCATATGTTCATCAGGCAATCTCTAGAATAGTGACTAGAATCTTGAATGAAAACCATGCTATGCCTGGAGTGTCTGTGCCTCTGAACCAAGAATCTGTTAACCCAAGCATAGAGGACGATCACAATGTCACACAAGAAGTTGAGACAAAGGATGATAGTGTTGAGAACTCTGCTGACAAGTCTGATGATCCTCAAACTGATGTTGGTGAAAAGACTGGTCACCAATCTACTGATGATACGCCCATTGTGAATTTTGATGAAGACTATTCTGACAATGATCTTATTGCTACTGTTAATCCAAGCATTGCCAAGAGGTTGATGAAAAGAAAAGGGAAGCAAGGAGCAGGTCAAAGTCTATCCAAAGGGAAGGCTAATGCAACATCTTCTAAGAAAGTTGTTGCTGAAGGAAAGGCTGGTGTTAGTTGTACAAAGAAAACGGTTGTTGGTCCTTCAAAAGGAAAGGCTAGTGTTAAATCGTCAAAGAAAGTTGTGGTTATCCCTCCAAAATCTTTGAGCAAAGTGGTCTCCAAGAAGAGAAAAGCCACTCCATCTTCTGATTCTCGTGATAGTTCTGATTTTGATATTGAGAGCGATGTCCCTGACATTCCTCTCAGGAAGAAGCCCACCACTAGCAAGCTTGCTACTAAGGTACCTGATGTTCCTATAGACAATATCTCTTTTCATTATCCTGAAAGTGCAAATAGGTGGAAGTATGTCTTCTTAAAGAGAATAGCTTTGGAAAGACAATTGAATAGAAATTCCCTTTCCTGCATGGAGGTTATGGATCTTATCCAGTTTGCTGGATTGTTGAAAACTGTTGCCCATTTCTCTAAGTATTATGAAATTCTTGTAAAAGAATTCATTGTTAACTTGACAGAAGAGTGTGCTGATGGGAAGTCTGAGGACTTCAGGAGAGTGTATGTTAGAGGCAGGAGGGTTACATTCTCATCTACTGTGATAAACAATTTTCTAGGAAGATCTGATGAAGCACAACCTAAGCTGGAAGTTACTGACAATCAGGTTTGTCAAGTGATCACTGCAAAACAGGTGAAGAACTGGCCATTGAAAGGAAAACTGTCTGCTAGCAAGTTAAGTGTGAAATTTGCTATGTTGCACAAGATAGGAGCAGCTAACTGGGTTCCTACAAATCACAAATCTACCATTTCAACTGGACTGGGTAGATTCATCTATGATGTTGGAACAAAAGCCAAATTTGACTATGGGACTTACATATTTGAACAAACTATGAAGCATGCTGGAAGTTTTGCTGTCAAAGGTCATGTCGTTTTTCCCTCCCTCATATGTGGTATTATTTTGAATCAGTATCCTGATATCCTTGTTGAGAGAGATTCTGTTTGCAAAAGAGGCTCTGCTCTTAGCTTTCATTATAAACTGTTTCAGGTAACTCATGCCCCTGACATTGTTATGACATCTGGTGAGACATCCAATGTCAAATCTGCTTCCCAGAAGGCTGATGTCATTGTTGTGTTAATGGAAACTTGCAAAGAGCTTGAGAGAAGAAAAAGATCTCTTGAAGAATTGATCACTGCGCTTGAACATGATAGGAATGATGTAGAGGTTGAGGATGAAAAGCGGGATGAGGATGAAGATATGAATGAAGAACAACATGATGGAACTAAAAGCAGTTCCACTAAAAATGATGATGAAGATAGTGACACCTCAGGAGATGATTCTACATGAAGATTGCTGGTTGTGTTGTGTTTCTATTGTAGATTGCTAGTTGCTGGTGTTTGCAGCTTATTATTTCTGTCTGCTGTTTCTGTTCTGATGTTTCTTTTGTGATTCATTTTATTTTGCTATACTGGCCTCTAACTAATGATATTTTGGGATCTTGTACTAGTACCTTTGTCCCCTTTGTGGCTAAATAGGGGGAGAATTAATTAGGATTAATCTATTTAATCTGGGTGTTTGCTAGATTTAGTTTATTTATTTTATTTCTGCTGCTCTAGTTGATCTCTGATAGTTTAGTTGGTTTTAGCCAAAAATTTTCCAAAGGGGGAGTTTGTAAGTGTTTTTGTGTTGGCTGCAATTTTTGTTAAATCCAAATTTGTGTGCCAATGTCTTGACCGATATCATGACATTCTGACATGAATATAATTCTGCAGAAGGAGTGTATTTACAGGTGCAGCTTAGAATCTTTGCATAACAGATGTTATGCTATTTTCAGAAGAACAGGTTCTGCAAGAGAAGTATGCATGATGTGTGATATCACATCCAATGTTAAGACATTATGTATAAGTGAATTATGTAGTTTTATATTTCCTGAGAGTTTTCAGGAAAGTTAGTTTTCTGGGCTAGATTATTTCAAGAGAAAACCATACTTAAGCTCATATGTTCACGTGGAAATTAGGTTAACTTTGATTAACCCTAATTAGTGTTTTGCAATCCGAAGACCAAGTCCATAGGTTAACTTTGGTTAACCCTAATTATTATTGTACAGCCCAAGACGAAGTCCACTCTTTCATCTATATTATCTCACAGATCCTAATGTTAAAGTGGGCGTTTTTTTGTGAAGAAAACCAGAAGAAGAAAGCAGACGAGCAGAATTGTTCATCGTGAGTTCAAGACTGTTTATTTGTTTTAGTTTTCTTGTGAGCCAAGCAATTATCACTACAATAATTGTATTGGAGTAGGATTTTCTGTAAGGGTAGTTTTTGTCACTCAAAGCTTTGAAGCACGAGTGCTATGTCTCTTGATTAAAAGCTTTGAAGAAAGATCAAGTATGTGTGTTGAAGAATATCTTCATAATTCTGTTAAGTGTTAGTTTATAATCACTACTATGATTGAGGGGGAGTGAGTAGGTTCTCAGGTCTAAGTGGTTCTTAGATTGAAGTTGCATTGGGTAGGTCTTAAGTGACGGATATAAACAATTGGTTTAATCCAGAATTAATACCTCTTATAGTGGATTTCCTCCCTGGCTTGTTAGCCCCCAGATGTAGGTGTAGTTACACACCGAACTGGGTTAACAATTGATTGTCTTATTTACTATTTTTACTTTATTATTAAGATTGTTAAAAAGTTCGTCAGATACTAGTGTCATAACATTCTATTTGACATCAAGTATCTGTTGCCAGAATTTCACACACCTTATGGGCGTTAGACGAGTCTTCTCCTTTAAAAAATGACGACTTGTCTTTTCATTTAAAATCAATAAACAAACAATCATTTTCTAGCTGAACTACGACGCTCTGACTTTCCCATTGCACGAGGGAGTACGTAGGCACTAAGTCTTACGACCAAAGGCGAGCAAAAATAATAAAAACATTTCTTCTCCCTTTCTTTCTCCTTTCAAAACTTAGAAGATTGTAAGTTTATACACTAACACACAAACACACTTTGAAATAAATGGGTACCATCGAGTACGATGGATGTGAGGGGTGCTAATACCTTCCCCTTGCATAACTGACTCCCGAACCTACATCTCTCATGGGTTTTATTCGATATTTACCCTTTCCTTCTTGGAATAAATAAATCTCGGTGGCGACTTCATTTCATTTTTTGTGTCGATATTTATCGAATTTTTTCGATAGGCGATCGACAGTGAGCTACCGAGCATAAGACTTCTTATAGCTGCAACGCCAAGCACGATTTGTAATTCTAAGGATGCGGAATCAAACTTCCCCTAAAACAACTACAACCCACCAAAACATGTGAGCCGGACTACGACGCTCTAACTTTCCTATTGCATAAGGGAATACGTAGGCATCTAGTCACAGGGCTCGATCGAGCAAAACTTTGTAAATACTTCCTTCTTTTCCCTGTTTTTTCTATATTTTCTTTATTTCACATGAATTGTAGTGATTAAGCGATAGATATATATAACACACCCTTTAGATAGAAAATATAAGTGGCTACCATAGAGTACTACGGGAGTGTGGGGTGCTAATACCTTCCCCTTGCGTAACAGACTCCCTTATCTGATCTCTTGGTCGTAAGACCATGATTTCTACCCCTCAGGTTTACTCGATGTTTTATGTTTCTCTCACGGGATAAAAAATGTTTGATGGCGACTTCATTCAGCCAGGTAGTTTCAGCTGGCGACTTCACTGGGGATTGTCTAGACCTCTTGCTGGTCCGATCAGGAGTCGATCCTAGATTTTATCTTCTTTTCTATTGGGTGTTTATCTATTTACTTGGTTTATCGCACCATCATTTGTATGTTTACATTGCATCCTATGTGACATTTTATCGCTTCCATATATTGTATTTGTTGTTGTGTTGCGATCTGTATCTGGATTGGATAGGTGTTACAAGAAGTAAAAGGCCCTGTACCCCAGCCATAGAGACCTATAGGAACACATAGGACTATAGTGGAACATGACGGCTATGGATTTAGATATAGTAGTGCGGTCATGTCGTCCATTCTCAGGGGAGGTTACAAATAGGGTGATATTGTCATCACATAGGTGTTACGATGGTAGTATTCCTGGGCGAACCTGACCCTGGAGTTACCTTGACCTTACCCAGACCTTAGTTTCACCCGTGAGTGGGGCGAGATCATCATGATTATTACAGGTAGTGATGGTGACAGTTGGTGACTTGATATAGTTGGTGACTTGGTATTTTCTGTTGGTGACTATGGTTTTATTCTATGGTATTTTCTAGCCATTACTTTGCTCGTGATCTCTATTTTCTTCGACCAGATCAGAAATAGTACAACAAATGATACAATGTCATGGAAGTAGTAAACCCATGATCAATGCATAATCGTACTTGCGTCATAACATGTTTATTTCCTAAAAGAAATGTCAGAAAAATATGTTATTTATCTAACCCTGCATGCATATCATTTCCAAGATTTTCTGTGATCATTATCAGCATCGGGATGGATAGTGACAACCAAACCAACACCGAATTTCTCAAGAAATCTACGGTTTACTATTTCTTCTCATTTGATATTTCCGAAGTGAGATCCAGAGTTTCTCTTGTGGGCGGACCAATTGAGAAGAGTTTCATAGATACCTATGGGAACATTTTTCCGTTGTTAATGGAGGATTATGAGTTTTTCTCCATGCAATCTCTGCTTCAGTTCTATGATAGTGAGCTCAGATGTTTCACTTTTCAAGATTATCAGTTAGCGCCTACTCTCGAAGAGTACTTTTTTTCTCTTGGGTCTCAATATCACAAGCAATATGCCTTTTGTCCGAGTGCCTGATACTCCTGATTTTGAAGCCATTTCTAAAGCGCTTTATTTGCAAGTTAGCAATGTGAGAGCTAATTGGATTCCAAAAGATCGCACATGTAGGATCCCTTTGGGATTTCTCTTGTCCAAAGCTAATGAATTTTCTAGGGATGGCTATTGGGGAAACTTTAATGGTGTTTTAGCTGCCATGTCTATGGCACAGTGATCTTTCCTGTTGTCGAAAAGTTCGTGGATTTTGCTGCTATATCCGTATTCATGAATACCAATACGGTTCCCACTATCTTAGCTGACACATATTATGCCATTCATTCTCACCATGGCAAGAAGGGGTGTGTCATCCGCTGTATACCTTTGCTTTATCAGTGGTTCAACGCACACTTGTAGGAGAAGGGTGCATTTGTTGATTGTGTCAAATCCATGAAATGGTCCCGCCGGATTGTTGCAGTCACATCCTATGATATAGTGTGGAACACGATGTCAAGTGGAGTCGAGATCATCGTCAGTTGCAGAGAGTTTCCAAACATGCCTTTGATGGGAACTAAAGGATGTATCAACTATAATCCTCTATTGGCACGTCGCCAATTAGGATATCCATTGACACAAGCGCCTACTGATCGTGAGATGACAAAAAATGTTTTCTTTGAAAAAGGCGATGATCCAGTTATATTGAATAGGGTTGTTGTTGCATGGCCCTACTTTATAGAAGGGGAATAATTTTCTTTGTCCAGAAAGGAAACTACGTGCTTGATCCTTATGTGAATTGGTTCAAAGAGTGAGTCACAAAGGTTTTGTTAAACTTTCGAAGGGAGGCACCATTATACCCTCAATCTGATACCATAATTGAAGATTTTGCACCAGATGTTGCTTCTTCTTCTTTGTCATTTGTTACTACTATACTAGGGTTTGTACGCTCTGAGCTCTACAAGCAACTCCAATCGGAGAAGTTAGCTTTGAAAGCACAACTGCAAGCTCAGGCCATGGATCTAGCATTTGCTTGGCAAGGCAAGAAAACGTTATCCGCTGAGATTGAGCAAAAAGGCTAGGTTTTGAGTGCCTATGTCTTACTCGAGAAGACCAAGAGGGTTAGAAGCGGCTGTTCCTCCTCTTCCGACCAGTTGACCGAAGAACTTGAAAAGACCTAAGAATGGTTGGAAAACTTGCAAGTGGCCAATGGGAAGATGAAGACCAAGCATAGTGAAGAGATTTGAGCCTTGAAGAAGAAGCTCCTCAAAGAAGAATCTGATGCCAAAGAGTCCCTCAAACAAAAGAAAGAACTTGAAGCTGAAGTCCATAGTCAACAAAAGCAGATGGCTATCCTTTCCAAAGAGGTTGAAGAGTTTAAGATTCATTTGTAAACTTCCAAAGATGAAGGATACGCGGTGCATTCTATGCTCAAGGGTCGAGATATTCATATGTCTAGGTTGATTGTTGAGATCCAGGAGCTAAAAGCGTGATTGGCTTCTTATCAAACTGATGCAAGCATTATCTGATGTTATTTGTATTTGATTTGTTACGAATCACCTCCAGGATTATTGGACGAGTTTCGTTTGACATTATGTTTGTATTAATACTCTCTGGTTGTGGGTTTTTTGTATGAATTTTATTTCATCTATGCAATGAGCAGTTGATTCTCCATCTGATTATGTGATTGGTACTAATGATTATTATTATCGATTATCCTATCATTGTTTAATGATTGATAAAAAATTGCAGGAATGTCCTGGATATGATCATTTCATACATCATGCATTACATTCATTCATGTATATATCATGCATAACAGGTTTTGCTCAGAGTTCTAACCATTGGCTTTTGCTTTTATTTAGCAGAAAATTGTCAATTCAACCTTCCACAGCCACTCAACGTGAAGCAACGAACGTCGTCAAATAGAGTAAATCTAGGAAGATATGGCATCAATGAAGGCGCAGATGGAAGCGCAAATGGCTCAGTTTATGGAAGTGATCACTACCATGAACCGAGGCAAGCAAGAAATGAGATCCCTAGTGGAAAGACATCGTCTGGAGGTTGAGAGTCAATTCTCAGAACCATGATGATTTGGGAGTTCATGATCACCTTCGTGATCAAGGTATGCATATGAACAATGGTCGATTCCCACCTCCACCTCCTCCGCCAGGACCCTATTTCTATGAGGATGAGATGCAGGGGAATCATGGATGATGCCTCCCTCACTCTTAGAGTAATGATGTTGATCGAAATGAGGAAGTATACTCTGTTAATGGCAGTGAGGCCAGTTTTCCCGCTGAGGACTAGAAGTACCGTATGCTGGAAGAGAGACTAAGGGCTGTTGAGGGACAAAAGATGTCTGGCTTGGATCTTTCTGACTTGGGATTGGAGCCCAGGGTTAGGCTCCCTCCAAAATTCAAATTCACAACTTTTGATAAGTACAACGGTGCTACTTGCTCGAAAATACACATCACTGCTTATTTCTACAAGATATCAGTCTATACAGAAGATGAAAGAATTTTTATGCATTTCTTCCAAGAGAGTTTATTTGGAGCTTCTTTGTAGTGGTATATGCACCTTGAAAAAAATCATGTCAGAACATGGCGTGATTTGGTTGATGCCTTTATTTAGAAATATCAATTCAATATCGACATGGCTCCCAACCAGACTTAGTTGTAGAACTTGTCTCAGAAATTCGGTGAAACATTTAAGGAGTATGCCCATAAGTGGCCTGAGCTCGCTGCTAGAGTTCAGCCACCTATGATGGAGAGAGAGAGATGATAGACATGTTTACATGCACTCTTTTTGGGCACTATTTTGTGGCATGTAGTACGTCAACTAACTTTGCTGAAATGGTTAGGTATGGCGAAAGGATTGAGAGTGGTTTGAAATCTGGAAAGATCCAGTACACCGAAGGTGGAAGTTCTTCTGATACAAATAAGGAATTCAGTGGTTATCCCAGGAGTAAGGAAGGAGAGACTAGCGCTGTTTATGATAGGGGAAACTGGGGCAAGACCCAAGTAAATGTTGTGACTACTTCCGCTCCTCAGCCACAAGCCCAACAAGCCTCGCGCCAACAATATTAAAGACAACAGAATAACCGTGAAGTTAGAAGATTTTATGTCGTTCCAATGTCTTATGCTGAGATTTTGACATGCCTGCTTGATCTTAAATTAGTGATTGTAAGACCTGCACCTACACCATATCCTCCTAATAGATGTCCAGCAAACTTTGATGCAAATGCTAGTTATGCATTCCATTCTGGTGTTGCGGGTCACATTATTGAAAATTTCTATGTATTCAGGTGTAAAGTATAGGATTTGGTTGAGTCCAAACCTATCCAGTTTGATGCCCAACAACTGCAGCCCATGCCTAACGTCATTCAAAACCCAATGTTGCAGCATGCTAGAGGAGTAGTTCAAGCTATTGTGGAGGACAGTGAAGTTCTGAATTTGATCATGGATGTTAATTTGGTGAAGACATTGTTGCCTTTTGTCAAGGATTATCTGATCAAGAGAGGCGTTTTCACGGGTTATGAATCTGATTGTGTTGATTGTGAAAATTGTTCAAATGGCTGTGGATGTTTGAAGGTTGGTATTCAGAATTTGATCACCTATGGCGAGCTACAATTTGATAAGATTAAAAAGGGTAAGAAAGGCGAAGAATGAGATGTGTCTATGATTTCCATTCCCTACACTCTGATTGTCATTTATGCACCTGCAAAGCCTGTTCCATTGTTGATCACGAAACCTGGTCATATTTTGTATGTGAGCGACAAAGCTGTGTCATGACACTATAGATCAGATGTTTATTATCACGAAGTTAAATAGGAAGATGGGTCCTCTTCTGAGAAGAAGGATGATGAGTTTGATGTTGCTAATACTGATAATTTCGCTGGCAGTGGTGGAGTGACTAGAAGTGGTCGAATTTTTGTTGCTCCACTTGCACAACCTAATGCAGATGCTTTGGAAAAAGCTAAAGGCAAGCAGCCAGCAAAGGAACCTGAGTTGCAGGTCGCTAACCCTGATTTGGAGAAGGACGTTGAAGAGATTATGTGATACAACCAAAAGAGTGACTTTTGTGTTATTGATCAGCTCGCTCAGACCCCTACTAAGATTTCCATTCTCTATTTGTTGCATGATTCTGAGGCACACAAGAATTCCTTGATGAAGTTGATGAGTACTGCTTTTGTCCGCAAGAGATATTTGTCAGTCAGTTCGAAAATGTTTGTGCAAGCATCTCTTCCAGTATTGGCTTGTGTTTCAACGATTTTGACCTTCCACCAGAGGACAGTAACCATATCAGGGCCTTACACATCTCTATGGAGTGCAAGGGCACTACACTATCTCGTGTTCTGGTGGACACTGATTTGTCCCTGAACAGAATTCTGAAAACAACTTTGATGAAAATGATTATTCTGGACTTGAGTTGTGTCCCAATGATCTAGTGGTGAAAGCTTTGGACAAGTCAAGACGTTCGGTCTTCGGAGAGATGGACCTCTATATCAAGATTGGTCCCCAGCTGTTTACAACTACTTTCTTTGTCATGGACATTCAACCTACTTATTGTTGCCTCCTTGGCCGTCCATGTATCCACAAAGCTAGGGCAGTTACCTCTACTCTCCATCAGAAGCTTAAGTATCCTGTCAATGGGAAGACCATCACAGTTTGTGCTGAAGAAGATTACATCATGAGTCACCTCAATTCATTCAGATATGTTAAAGTTGATGGTGAAGTTCATAAGACCCCGTTCCAGGGTTTTGAAACTATTCATATGCTCAAGACTCCTCAATGGTAAGAGAGGAAAAAAGACAAACCTGAGTCCTCTATGGCCTTCATGAAATATGCAAGGGTTGTAGTTGAAGTTGGGTGCCCCGAAGGTTGGGGAAGTGTGGTGGAGGTGACCCCAAAGTTCAACAAGTTCGGGCTGGGTTTCGATCCTATTTTGCGTTGCCAAATCCTCAAAGCGCCAAATTTGACTACTCCTATCAAGTTCTCGAGTGCCGGCGTCTGTAACACCCCAATATTACCCAAAGTTTTATATGCAAAAATCAGAGTAATTTAAAATTTCATAAATTCAATACTGAGGCATCACACCTTCAAGACCAAATCACTTTAAACAGTTTGCTTTAAAGTATAAATCTCGGATACATAGCATCGTCGGAAATCATAAATTGATTCATAAAAATCAAAACATCTTCTTAATTAAACTTCCTTATCAAATCATGTTTTCATAAAATAAGATTCTGATTCACAAAAGGAATAACAACAAAAGAACAACAACAAGACAACATAAATATTCCCCCCGAGTGCTACGTATCAGAGCGACACCTACTCGACTAACAGCAGCTATAAACTCCGTCTTCAAAACCTGCACGTTACCAATATAAAGGTAACGGCGAAACAAGTAACGGGTGAGATACTCCAAAACATATAGTTAAAGGCATGATAACATATATACATATATAGTTTTAGAATTATAAAGGGTATAGGTTAGTAAGTGCATTCCAACACATATCCAAAACTCACTTACTCTTATCGTCACTCTAATGTGTATAATCTACACTTTATCGTCATAACCTAATCGACATAAATCATCACAACAACACATAAACTTCCATCATCACGAAAATCATCACAAGTTAATACGTTACTAATCAACACGGCAATCAAAAACAACATCATCAAACAATGCTAATAACATAAGCAACATAAATAAAATCCTCACAAATTGGCTAAAGCCCATCGTCGCTTTTGGCATAAAAGCCCATCGTCACAAACATCATCACATCATATTTGCATTAAGCATTTCATCAAAGTTAAATCATCACAAAATTCATCATTTATATTCATCGCCTAGTTATCATGAAATTATCAAGTTATATTTATTTCATGTTCATCATAAATATCATCACCAAACAAAAACATCATATATCGTCGCAATTCAACATCATCCATCAATTAAAATCCAACGCTAAACAACTCAAACATAAACATAACCGACTCCATGAGACACGACTATGTTATGCATGTGGTACCCGTCGTTTTATCCATAATTAGGAACACTAGGCATAAAGCCCATCGTCGCTTGGCATAAAAGCCTCGTCGCTTGGCATAAAAGCCCTCATCGCCAATGCAATGTATGTGACTCGACAATAAAACAACACAACACAAAAACATCATCATCGCTCATCAAGATTGGCATAAAGCCCACATCACCATAATTTATCCACATCAAGATAAATATATCATCGCATCATATTTGCATTATGCAAAACATCACTATTAATTCATCATCATCAAAACCATGCATTCACAAATCAGAAGCATTTATTAACAATATCAATATAATCGTCACATCATCATGTACAAAGACATATATCATTGCATCGCATATCATCAAGTATTCATCAATAAATACATCGTCGCAAACATTATCAATTCATTCACTAAATTCCAAATACGGAAAAATAGTCAAACACCTATAATCGTCGTGAAAGCCATTCCTAATAACCGGCATTACTCATAATCGTCAACATCGCAATCGGATTATCCATACGTGTCTTAAATCTACTAAAACGCAATCCGATTCAATTTAACCGTAATTTGGCCTATTTTGGGTCGTCTCGTAAAAACTCGTAATTTCTAAAAACTAACGTCACCACTACGTTCTACACGTCGAACTTAGCTAGCATGTTAATTTTCGTTGAATTCGGAGCAACTTGCTCCGTCGTCGAATTTACTGAAATTGGAACATAATCGGGTTCCAAATTTTATCGACTAACTTATGTACTAATTATATTTTACTAATACTAACTAGTAGTATATGGATTTTAGGCAATTGGAACAAACAGAAACCACAAGGATAATTATGCAGAAACAATTATGCAGAAACACAGAAGAAGCAGCAAGCAGAAAAGAAAACAGAAAAACCAAAAATCCGTTTCCTCTTCCATGGTACAAGGGGACATGCGTCCCAGGAGGAATGAAGGCTAGGGCGGACGCCTTAAGGGTAGGGGACGGTCGCCATCCCTTGTGGGGTGGGCGCCTCCCCTTGGTCCGTGGCCTTTCATCATCTTCCTCCTTTCATTCCCATTGCAAACAGCCAGTAAAATGTTCTAGTTTTTTCACAATTTTCCTTCCATTTTTAATACTTCTAATTTCTACAATGCTAGCAACAACACACCCATAATCCATGCTCCTAATCCAACTTTTCTAATCTATTTCAACAAACAATCAACCAAAACCCTATAAATCAATTATCAACTTTTCCCCCAAATCCAAAATATAACTATCAAAACCTAGCAATATGAGATGGAGAGTCAAACCCCTTACCTCTAGAGATTGGATGATCCTTGATGATTCCACAACTCCAACCTCAAGCCCTAGCTCTTGCTCTTCTTCTTCTTCTTCTTCTTCTCAAAACCTTTTCTTTTTCTCTCCATGTTTAAGTTAGGCTTGGTGTTGGAAATGGAAAGAAAAACAAAGAAAAGTGTTTTTATGATATTTTTCACTAGTAAACTAAGGGTGTAAACCCAATCCTCATC
The DNA here is from genome assembly GCA_021764765.1 of Vicia sativa. Lineage (NCBI taxonomy): Eukaryota > Viridiplantae > Streptophyta > Magnoliopsida > Fabales > Fabaceae > Vicia > Vicia sativa. The sequence goes on from CM038792.1 coordinate 307,001,810, forward strand.
AATTTCTCCCCACACCCCTAACTTAATTATTAAATAACACATAATAATATCTAATAATATTATTTACTCAATTAATTAAAATAATTCTGAGGAATTAAATATCGGATCCGAATAATATTTTACCGAACCGAACCGAACGTCGCCAAATATATTATCAGATATATTGATTAATATAAATATTCTCGTCGCAAAAATAAATATCGATCGGTAATTCGAAAATATTAATATAATATAATATTAATTAAAACGGGGCGTTACAGCGTTAGTGCTAGACAGGTGAATGTTGTTGATGATTCTGATAGTGAATGTGACATTGACATGTGGATCCGACCAAGCGTCCCAAGTGTGGAGTTGAATAATTGGACTTCTGAAGACTTTGTCCCAGTCACAATAGTCAAAGAGTAATTTTTTGTTGTTTTCTTTTATCATGCAATAATTCCTGTGCTCTGCCCAAGGCACGGCGAATCATATGTAGGACCACCTTGTTTTCATATGCAAGTTTTTATCATTCAATAAAGAAAGTCTTTTTCATTCAAATATTTTGTTCCATGTCTTTCTATTTTACATCACAATTTTAAAACGCAAAATGGCAATGCTTTATTTTTCTTTTATCATCCAAAAATCTAAAATAAACATAAAATCAATCATGCAGATATAATCCCACTATTCTAATGGATCCCTTTGATAACGACTCTGCTATCACTTCTTATGACTTTGATAATCCGATCAACTAAGCCGAAGAAGAAGGTGAGGAAGATTGTGAACTCCCTGAAGAGTTAGCAAGATTGTTGTAACAAGAAGAGAGGGTTATCCAACCGCATCAGGAAGAAGTTGAAAAGTGAATCTGGGCACCGATAATATGGTCAGAGAGGTCAAGATAGGGTCTTCTCTAAAAGACAGTGTGAAGTGAAGACTGATTGATTTTCTCAAAGAGTATTCATATATCTTCTCCTGGTCTTATGAAGACATGCCAAGGTTGGACACCAATATTATTGTGCACAAACTTCCCTTGAAAGAAGATTTTCCTCCAGTTAAGCAAAAGCTTCGAAGAACTCATCCTATGATGTCTAAGAAGATCAAGGAGGAAGTCTAGAAACATGATTCTTGAATGTGATTTCTTATCCCCCATGGATTGCCAATATCGTGCCTGTGCCCAAGAAGGATGGGAAAGTTAGAATATGCGTGGATTATCGAGATTTGAATAGGGCGTGTCCGAAGGATGATTTTCCGTTTCCTCACATTGATGTGTTGGTAGACAATATGGCTCATGCCAAAGTGTTTTCGTTTATGGATGGTTTCTCCGGGTATGATCATATTAAGATGGCACCGGAGGACATGGCTAAGACAACTTTTATCACCCTGTGGGGGACGTTTTGTTATAAAGTGATGCCTTTTAGATTGAAGAATGTCGGGGAAACTTATCAGCGAGCAATGGTGACTCTTTTCCAAGACATGATTCATAAGGAGATTGAAGTGTATGTCGACGACATGATTGCAAAATATCAAGATGAAGAAGAGCACCTGGTGCTTTTACCAAAGTTGTTTGACAGATTGCGGAAATTCAGGTTAAGGCCAAATCCTAACAAGTGTACTTTCGGGGTACAATCTGGAAAGTTGTTAGGCTTTGTTGTAGGCAAACGATGTATCGAGTTTATCCTGCCAAGATAAAAGCAATACAAGAGATGCTTGAACCAAGAACTAAAAAAGAGGTCTGTGGCTTTCTATGGAGGTTGAAATACATCTCTAGATTTGTCTCTCATGTGACTGCTACGTGTGAACCAATATTCAAATTGCTGAGAAAAGATCAAGTGGTCAGGTGGAATGAAGAATGTCAAGTCACATTTGATAAAATAAAGTAGTATTTGCAGGAACCTCTGATCCTCATGCCTCCCGTTGAGGGTAGGTCGTTGATTATGTACTTAATAGTGCTTGAAGGTTCAATGGGGGTGTTGGGACAATATAAAGAGTCTGGTCGAAAAAAGAATGCAATATACTACCTTAGCAAAAAGTTTACCAACTGTGAGACAAAATACTCACTACTCGAGAAAACTTGATGTGCTTTGGCTTGGGCTGCTCGCTGACTAAGGAAGTATATGTTGACTCACACTACCTTATTGATATCCAAGATAGATCCGATCAAGTATATCTTTGAGAAGCCAGCTTTGATAGGACGGATAGCCATATGGCATATGATTTTGACGAAGTATGATATTCAGTATATTACTCAAAACGCAATCAAGGGTAGTGTATTGGCAGATTATGTTGCCCACCAGCCTGTGGATGATTATCAGCCCATGAGATTTGAGTTCCCAGACGAGGACATCATGTATATTAGGGATTGTAATATTCATGGCCCAAAAGAAGGACTCGGACTAGGATCAAAATGGTCATTGGTGTTCTACAGTGCCTCTAATGCTTTGGGTAATGGTGTCGGTGCTGTAATCACCTCCCCAGGTGGTTTCCACATTTCGTTTATAGAAAAAATCTTCTTTGATTGTACAAACAATATGTCTGAGTATGAGGCTTGCATATTCGGTATTGAGGCTGCAATTGATTTAAGAATCAAGCACCTAAAAGTTTATGGAGATTCAGCTCTAGTGATAAGCCAGATCAATGGCGATTGGGAGACTCGTCACCCGAATCTGATTCCTTATCGTGAACATGTGATGAAATTGGTTCCTTACTTAGAGGAGATCACTTTCGATCATATATCGCGAGAAGAGAACAATCTGGATGATGCTTTGGCTACCCTGTCGTCCATGTTTAAATTCAAATGGGCTAATGAAGCGCCCTCGATCATTATTCAGAGATTGGATGAATCGACCTTCTGTTTTGAGCTTGATGTTGAAAAAGATGGTAACCCATGGTTTTATGATGTTAAAAGATACCTTGCAACTCAAGAGTATCCTGAGGAGGCATCTATGACGGAGAAGAAGTTCTTGAGAAGGTTCTCAGTGATGTTCTTCCTCAGTAACGGTGTGTTGTACCAGAGACATCATGATGGGTTGTTACTTAGATGTGTTGATAAGAATGAAGCTGCAAAGATCATTGAAGAAATTCACGAGGGATTATTTGGAACACATTCCAGTGGGCATACTATGGCTAAAAAGATCTTGCGGACTGGATACTACTGGTTCACCATGGAGGTTGATTGCTTCAATCATGCCAGGATATGTTATAAGTGTCAGGTGTACGCTGACAAGGTGCATGTGCTGCCATCGCCTTTGAAAGTTTTAACCTCTCCTTTGTCGTATGCTATGTGGGAAATTGATATGATCGGAACGATTGAGCCAACCGCGTCCAACTGACATCGTTTTATTCTGGTTTCCATAGACTACTTCACCAAGTGGGTCGAAGCTGCGTCTTATGAGAATGTTACCAAGCAGGTGGTTGCCAGGTTTATCAAGCATAATATCATCTATCTTTATGGGGTTCCTGATAAGATCATTATCGATAATGGGTCGAATCTCAATAACAAGATGATGAAGGAGCTTTGTGAGTCCTTCAAGATTAAACATCATAATTCATCCCCGTATCGCCCGAAGATGAATGGTGTTGTCGAAGCGGCAAATAAGAATATAAAGAAGATTGTGTAGAAGATGGTAGTGACCTATCGAGATTGGCATGAGATGTTGCCTTTTGCTTTGCATGGTTATCGGACTACCGCGTGCACTTCGACTAGGGCAATCCTGTTTTCTCTAGTCTATGGCATGGAAGCAGTACTTCCCGTTGAAGTTGAGATTCCTTCATTGAGAATCATGAAAGACCCATAGCTTGATGAAGATGAATGGGTGCAGAATCGACTAGACCAGTTGAGCCTCATTGATGAGAAAAGATTAACGACTATTTGTCATGGGCAGGCTTATCAACAAAGGATGAGAAAAATGTTTGAAAAGAGGGTGCGACCTCAATACTACAAGCCAGGCGACCACGTGCTAAAGAGTATAATTCTTCCTCAAGGTGATCCTCAGGGAAAGTGGACACTGAATTATGAAGGACCATTTGTTGTAAAGAAAGTTTTCTCTGGAGGTGCCATGATGCTTATAACAATGGATGGAGAGGATTTCCCATTACCCGTGAACGCGGATGTAGTCAAGAAAGGAAATAAGAGCAAGCGGATACATCCCGCGTCGGATCAACGGTCGCACCTCACGTCTACATCATAGGCTACTCCGAAGGGCAGGGATCAATCCAGTAACCTTTTTCGGGAAAAGTGAAGTGAAGAGATAGTCGGGGTTATAAAAGTGATAGTAGGGTTGAAACCCGATGAAGATCCATTGTTGCATTGCCATGCGTTTTAGTTTTCCTCTTATTTTACTTTTGCAATTGCCTTATTTCAAGAATTGCCTCTTAATGTACTTGCCTATTTACAGGCCCATTTTCAATCAATAAAACGAGTTTTGTTGGTCATTTAATTTCTTGCATTTTACTAAATTGATTGCGAAAGACGTTCAAAGTTTTGTGATAAAATATTGCATGTAAAAACATTAGAGGTTCTACCATGATGAGAAACTTCTGAATTTACTTTGAAACTTGTGCGACCCAGGTGGCAGCCAAGGTTTTCATATCACACCTAGGGCATTCCACTAACAATGTGTTGCAAGGATTTTTGCTTGATTGCAGATAGTCGATGTACCGGCACGAAAGTCAACAACATTTCTTCCTCAGTGAACACTGATGAGAGATCCCCAAGTAAAGGTGTTTCTGCAAAGGATAAGATGCAATGGTTATCATTAGCATGGTATCCCTGACGAAGTTCCCCACCAAATGTCCGTTGGATTTTCAAGATGCTCTGATAGAAGGATTTAGCCTTAATCCCCAATGAAGACGGTGTTTGAACCATTGGTGAAGGGTTGTTATCCCCAGTGAATTACTAATGAATGAATACCTTTTCTGCAAGATTCCCCGTGAAGTGTCTACCCAGGCGGTTTTTGGATGCCTTGACGGAAGAACCATATTCCCCAGTTGAATTCAAATGGACCACTCATGAATTCCCCAGTGAGGTTGTATCCCCCTTCGTTTCCCAGTTGAAGCATGTGAATGGGAATCTTCGGCAAAGTTGTCGCTCGGTAAAGTTTAAATCATATTCGTCCAGCTAAAGCCATGTTGTGGATCTGATATTCTCGACGGATGTAACAGTGGAAGCGCTTCATCAAGTGTCTCTTATCACTCCTCATTTAATTGCTATCTAGCGAATATTTTCCCCAATGGGTCATTATGCAATGATTGATTTCCCCAGGGAGTCATTTCTCCAGTGTAGCCGCTATGCAATGGTTAACTTCCCCCAAGAAGTTATATTCCCCAAGAATCCATATTCCCCAGGAGTTTTGTTATAACTCCCCAAGTGATCGTCGAATCAATGGTGGTATTTTTGCTCTGATGGCACACTCAACTTATGTGTTCCCCCATGAAGGAAGCTTACAAATTTGAGGCTGATCATGATATGACATGTGGTCATCGGTTACTCATTTTTATCTTTCACATACATGCATCATCGCCTTGAATTAATCCATAGCAAATTCATACATTTTATGGAACTATAATTCAGGAACAATGATCTTTGTCCCCAGTGATGCTCTAGTAATTCCTTGTTAGGTCTGGTGTATTGAATGTCCCAGTGTGATGGAATTATTTGATATGTCTATATCCCCATGAAGTCTAGTGTTCTCCTAGTCTTCTTTTTCTTTGTTGTTTCCACTGTTCTTGGGATCAACATGTTCAGAGTGAGCGAAATGCTTGTTTCTCCTTTTTGGGAAGTCTAGCGTTCTCTTAGTCTTATTTTCCTTGTTGTTTTCGTTGTTCTCACGATCAACATGTTCAGAGCGAGCGAAATGTTTATTTATCCTTTCCATTACACGGAGGATCTGTGTATCCTTATTGAAGTCTAGCGTTCTCCTAGTCTTCTTTTCCTTATGGTTTCCCTTATTCTCGGGCGCAATGGTGTGTTTTCCTAATTGGCGTCTAGCGTTCTCCTAGTCTTGTTGTCCTTGTTGTTTCCCCTATTCTCGCGACCAACATGTTCGGAGTGAGCGAAATTATTGTTTCTTCTTTTTAGGACACGTAGGATCTGTGTATCCTGATTGAAGCCTAGCGTTATCCTGGTCTTTTTTTCCTTGTTGTTTCCCCTGTTCTCGGGTGCAAGGGTGTGTTTTCCTGATTGATGTCTAGCGTTTTCCTAGTCTTCTTTTCCTCGTTGTTTCCCCTGTTCACAGGATCAACATGTCTGAGTTCCCTGATTGAAGTCTAGCGTTCTCCTAGTCTTCTTTTTCCTCAATGTTTCCCCTGTTATCGGGAGAAACGTGTTTGCGTACCGTGTTTGAATTCTAGCGTTCTCCTAGTCTTCATTTCGTTGTTGTCCCATGTTTCCGGGTGCACCATCTTCCTTTTCTTCCGGGGTCTCGTCAGTGTTTCTAGCCCTCGCACTTATCTGTTTTAACAAAAAATTTAGAATTCAGAGTGTAAATATTTGAGTTCATATTTGTATTCAATCACTTTTTACCTTGTCTCCTGGAAGAAGGAACGCCAACCTCGCTCCAGGGTAAAGGATGATTGAATAAGGGCAACTATTTTACCCCAAAATTTACCCTCTTCATTTCTATATTTCTGGCTTATAGTTTCATTGTCATAAATATACATGCACATAAATGCACAACATTAATCATATGACTATCAGGTTCATGGTATCTCAAATTGAGGAAGAAATTATGCGTTTCGGCCGTCTCAGATTATTTCGAGCTAAAATTGATATTTTTCAGTTTGTATGGTTGATGCAAGATTTTCTGGTCGGAAGGTCATTTTGGTTTGGTTCCATAGGAATTGGAATCATATCAATATGTTCTCTAGTTTATCTGTTCAGATCAGAGGCCGTTTCGTCAAGAAAAATATTTTATTTGTTCATTTCTTAATAAAGTGAATTTGGGGGTTTTTTAGTGCGTTTCAAGCGCTCCGGAAGGCATATTTATCAGCTCGTAGGGTATTTTATGATGATTTTCGATTGTAAGGTCCCTCTAAATATTATCTACAACTTTTGTTTACAAGTCAGAAGCAAATTGTGTGAAGAAAGTCCTCAAAGAAATTGATCTTTCAAGTGAAATAAACTGAATTTTAGTGTTGTACCGTGTTCTCTGTGCGCTAAAAAGGTCATAATTCTTGGATGGAACATTGAAACTGAAGGTCTGTTGTCTAAAATTCCGTATCGCAGTCCTCTCCGACTTTCATTCACAAGTCCAGAGCCAATTCCTTACCATTTAAGAGCATTTTTTTAATCTTTGGAATTGATTTTTGAGATGAACCGAGCGTTTTTCATCTGATACGTGAAGTTCGAAAAATCATATCTCGCTCGATTTTTATCGAAACAAGGTGGGACCAGTGCCAAAAGTTCACAAGTTCTGCTGGCTTCATTTTTTATGGAGACTCCGAGTTAAGATTTTTATCAGAAGACCCTCGTTCGAGGCAATTTCTTTGAAGAGCGCAATAAAAATTTTGCATGTGTCAGACGCCCGAAAAGTTTGCTGAAACTTCAAAAAATTTGTATCGCCTGGACCGTTTGTCCGATTGAGTCGAAATTTTGGCTCAAGACAGAAATTTCGCGTTCCTGACATTTTTCGTTTAGAGTCCGACTTCAAATTCCGCACGGATTTGGCTGTTTTGGGTTGTGTACGAAAATAATTCGGATAATCGCGATTTGGGCTTAATTGTGGATCCAAGGCACTCCAAGGCCCAATTTATCACACTATAAATATATTTTTCCCTTCACAAAATTGGTAGACACAATCATTTGCTAAACTTTGCTCTCAAATCTCAATTTTCTTCTCCTAATTCTCTCAATTTTTTCTCACGACAAAAAGAAAAAAATTAAGAGCAAGCCAAGCCTCTCCATCTCTCACGACCGAGCTCCACCGTCGACCACCCTCTGCCCAACCGTGCCGCCCTGCCTTCGCTGGAGCTCCGAACACCCCCTACCGGACCAGCTTTTTCGACCGGTCTTCCTCCAATTGACTTTGTGACCGATCGGTCACTCTCTCCTTCTCCTTAGTTTGCGTCACCGGCCGACCTCCTACCGGACTGGTCGTGCTCCAATCTTCCTCTACTCTCTCTGGCCAGATCCCCTCCCTCCTTGAACATCTCAGCTTCCTCTTCCTCTCCTCTCAACCGCTCGTTCAAGCCCTTACCTCACCATATCTTGCACGGTTTGCCTTGGAACAAGTCTTCCTCACCAATTTTTCTTCAATTATAATCAAGATTCAAGGATTATCATCAATTGGAACTTGGTTTTGGTATTTTCTTCAACAATTCAACTCGAATCTTCAAGACAAAGTAAGTACTTATTCAAATAAGCACTTATTTTAATTGAATTTTCCGATTTCGACTTTTCTTGAAATTGATTTCATTTATTGTGTTGGTTCCGATTCTTGAATTTTTAATTGGAATTTCTTTGATTTGAATTCAATTTGTGGCAGTGTGAAGGAAAATTGAACATAGAGCATGCATAAACTTGGGTGATTCATTTTCCTTGCATTTAAGCCTCCTTAATTGATCAATTAAACTACATATCACATGCTCATGCATTAGATTGTAATTAGGTTGATTAATTAGTTTGAATTCATGTGAATTAAGGCTTAATTAGTGAACGTAATTGTGTCGAAATGTAGTTTTAGGTGCGCTTTGACTTATAGGTAGCATTTGCATTGTACATATCCACATTTAGGCTTGCATTTAGGTCACATTTTATATGTTCATGCATTGATCTACAAGCATATGGAATAATTGATTCAAGTGTATGTGTCGGTGTTTAATTTTAGTGACTCGAAACATGTCAGTGTGGTGTTTTTAGGCACTTTCTCATTTGTCAATGATACATTCTTACTCGTATGTGTCATACCCCAAATTTTGACCTAATATACCACCTTACATTTGCATTGTTGCTACTAGTTCAAACGTGTCGGGTATAGCATTCACAGGTCAAAATTAGGGTTGCATCAAATTTTCATCTGATTCTTGAGCCAACCAATTAGGGTTTGAGATTTTCTCACTCCATTTGATCTATCTTGATCAAATCATCGATATCGATCCTCGGATATCCATTTTCTCATAGATCAATCGAGGATCGACCAATTAGGGTTTTGGTCGAGGATAGGCATTCTCTGATTTTTTGAGCAGTAATTGACTTTTTTGGATAGAGATTGGTCATTATATCTTATATATAACATCTTGACCTAATTTTTGGATTCAAAACATCACAGAGGTTCACAGAATTCATCAGTCAATTTCAGAAACGTCTGATGAAATTTCATCTGCACAGAAAAGTCAAACTTTGACTTTTGGTCAAAAATTTTCAAAACAAAACTTTTTCCATCATCAAAATACTTCAAATGATCCATCATGATCATAAAAAATCAAAGAATTTGGAAAAGTCAACAAAAAGTCAAAATTTCTATAACTTAGAAAAATTTCTAAGTGTTGAAATTTCACATTTTTTCCAAACTTCAAGCCATTTTTTCACCTAGTTCCAATTGGAATTTGAAAAAACTCAAAACATGAAAGTTGTAGCTTGTGGAAAGATATTTCCAAAATGTCCAAGAACTCTCAAATCCATGGAGTCTAGATACACTTTTGAAATTGAAACATAAGGCTCCATGACACTTGATTTTCAAAGTTCAAAACATCAAATTATAGGTCATTTTGTGTTTTTCTCATTTAGACCACTTGCCACCTTTCCAAATGAGTCATCAAACTGATAAATATCAATGAGAAGTAATAATTAAAAGATTGGATCAAGTTGGATAATTTCTCACATGGTAAAAAGAGGAAGCTTCCTTTTCAAAAGCCAAATGCCTTTCTTACCCCTTAAGCAATCCATGATTTATCCAATTGCCATGTCCTTGTGCCTAACATTTCAGACCTCTTGCCTATAAAAGGATGACCAATTCAAGAGAAATTCACACCAAAGCATTGCAAGAATCATGCTTTCTCTTTTCTTTCTCCAAAATCAAGAGACATGATAAACTTTTGAAAAACTTGCAATTTACAAAATCAGTAAAATCATGAAAGTCTTTGGTGTCAAACATGTTGTATGATCATAATTAAACTTGTTACAAGCTTAAAATTAACCTGAACAAAGCTAAAAACCAGTTTTCATTTTCCATTTTTTCAAACTTGCAAAACTGCCATGGAATTCGAAACTGAAGCTAGGCTTGATTCCTTTGAGTTTTGGTCATCCATACACTTTCCATACATCCCATAGAGATGATACAAGCCCTTAAACAAGTTCTGTAACATCATTATCATCATCCTCCATTCAAAAACCAGCCACCTGCAAGTTGACTTGGTTGGAGTAATTCAAAGGTTTGAACAAACTAAGGATTGAAACACACTCGGGAGGTTCAAGGAAGCTAAATCGATCGTTACTTTGCACAGAAGTGGCTTAGCTCGGTTTTTCATACTAAGAGGTAAGTTTTTCAAACTTTGATTCTTCCATTCATGCACTTTTAGCTTTAAAATTGAAAAGAAAAATGTAGATATTCAATCACTAAAGCTATCTGGGTCCTTAATTTGAACTAAAATCAACTGTGTTTAGAGAATTAACAACTTTTGCAGTTAGGGTTCAAATGGGGATTGATAAAATTCGTGGTCCTCTTTGATTAATAATAACAACAAAATACATATTCATAATCGTGGCGAAAATCTAGATGAAATAGCATTTTACACTTTTAAAATTGATCAAGATTTGAAGAAATTCGAATTTCCATGGCCATGGTTTTTTTTTACGGTTACAGCAAAGAGGAAGAAGATGAAGTTTTTGAATTCCAAATTTAAAAGCTAGATTTATAATATATATTTCTAGTTTCATTTAAATTAACGGATGTATTACTGCCCCAGCGGTTGCCAGCTCACTCTTAGTCTCTTGCCTTGCCTTGCCCAATGGTCCCGGGTTCGAGTAGCCTTGGGACCATTTTTGCCAAACTTTTCCATTTTTCTTCATTTTTTTTGCAAACTTTGACTCTTTCAAAACCCAATCAAAACTTCTCATTTTGAGATGATTTTTTGCACACTTGTCATTTAATATATATATTTTATGATTATGTCAAAAAAATCCAAAAATATTTTCATCTGATTAATTTTAATCGAGCGAAACGACGTTAGAACACTTTTCAAACCTCCTTAAAGGTGAATTTTTCAAGTTTTCGACTTCGATTTTTCAAAACTTCTCATAAATGAACTTAACATTTCAAAACATTTTCAAATCATTTTTCAAAACATTTCATTAAAACTTGCATCTTTTTACCATGATCAATCCGATTTAAAACGATAAAACAAATTCGTTCTTTCTCGAATTTCTCGATCGATCATGGGCCTCCCTTATGGTGTAAGTCCCAACCCTTTATGTACATATTTAGTTTTACTTGTACATACTCAAATTATCATTGTTAATATTCAAACGTAAACAAATTTCTTTCATTTGTTTTCATTCGTTTGTCTATGCGCCGAATCCATTGGTTCTAAAAGAAGGTTTCTCCTGAGCAAAACTTCTTTCAAACCAATGGGCCTCCATCACGGTGTAAGTCCCATAACATTCTTTTATGTACATAATATTTCTTTGTACATATCAAACTTTTGTCAAACATTTTTAAACAAACTTTTATCATACATAACACGGATACTTCTTTTTCAAAACTTTTTATCTCGGATAAATAACATTTGACCAATCATTTACATTTACACTAAATACCATTGGTATTGAAAGGAGCATTATTCCACTTTCAAATCAATCTTCTGATGTAAGCTTCCCTCCTATGTACATCCATCTTTACGTACATAAAAACTTCGTTCGTGTACACATTCAAACATCAAGTTCGCTCGTTTTAAGCGTTCGTTTGACACTTGTTTATATTTCATAAATGCGTAAATAAACATCATGCATTGTTTATATTTCCTTCATAAACTCCTGTGAATACATATCACACACACACACACTGTTTATACAAGCTGTCTAGTTATAACATAACAATTAGACTAATCAATAGGTTCCCCAAGTATAGCCTCGCTTGGGCTTCATACAAGACAAACTCATCACCGGTTGAGTTTAGCCTCCTTGGGCTTCATACAAGATAACTTATCCCGGCATGGGTTAGCCTTCTCTTGGGCTTTGTACAAAGAAACTCTCCCCAGAGTTAGCCTCCGCTTAGGCTTCGTATAAAACCTCCTGTTGAGTCGCCTCCTCTTGGGCTTCGTTCAAAAGAACTCCTCATTGAGTTTAGCCTTCTCTTGGGCATCATACAATGAAAAGGAAATCTCTTAACAGTCTCCTCTTGGGCTTCCAATACAAAGAATCACCAGCTAAGATAGAACCACGAAAGGATGGTTTCTGGTGAAATCACTTTCAAAATTCCCCATAGAGTAAAATTTCCGGTGAAGTTGCTCTCAGAAAGGATGATTTCTCGGTGAAATCCTTTCAAGCCAAAACACCATACCCTATAGCTTCCTCTTGAGCTTCATACAAGGACCCTCGATGACCCTCGATGACCCTCGGAATGCCTCCTCTTGGGCTAACAATACAAGGACCCATGGGCTTCTTAAAAGCATCCCTTTAATCCAATCAATTTCTCCTTGAGATTTAGACATCTATCATCTCTATGGAAGAAGTATCTCATCCATTACATCACATCGATCAAAAACTTTTCAAACTTTTCAAACTGTTTTCAAACAAAAACATCTCTTAACGTGAGTAGTAGCGCTTGTACACTCAAGCAAAACACCCAATACTTACAGTTAAAAGATTCAATCATCTTTTTCAAAACATCTTTCTTAAACAAGTAAGTGGTAGCGCTTGTACACTCAAACAAAACACCTAATACTTACGATGAAAGATTTTAATCAATCAAACTTTTCAAAAATGTATGTGATGGAATAGATTAGATACATTTTTCATTAAGATGACATTTATCATCTCTTACTAACATCCGTTGCTTTCCACTAGCATAAGTGGGAACTACGATTGCTCTGACTTTCTCAACATCCTTTTGAGAATACGTAGGCACAAGGTCTCATCCTTGCCGAGCAAATTTCTATCTCCCTCAGACCAAACAAACCATAGAACCTTGTAGATCCGAGCTACAAATAATCTGATTCCCACTAGGGGATATGTATGCAGAAGATCCACAGATCTTTGCGAGCACAATAATAACAAACACTAGAACCCCACATAATCTGTCTTTCTTAAAATCCCAAAGGAGAAACTTTCCCAATCATAGAAATAGCAATTAAAAAACACTCAAACATATCAAATATATTCATATATAAAGCTGTAGATAACTACATATATTTAGGGTGCTCCATCTATTCCCTTTATATACCAATCCCCCTTACTCAGAATCTCCCATTCGTTATGTCTAGTTTAGCTGAGTCGTTACGCATACCAATATCAATTGAGGTATTTGACTTTCCCTTTTCATAATCATTAAATCATCTTTCTTGTGTTGAAAATAATAAAGCTTGATGCTCGCGGCATCTTTATAAACAAATCAAAAGATTTAAATCGTTACGTACCAGAGAATCCGAACTCACGTTCGCATCCTCAGGCGCGTCACCTTTTAACGCGAACAGTATGAAATCAATGTACCACAACACATCGTATTCTTGATTTTATTTGACTTTGATCCATGTCTTGAATCACTTTTTAGGTGTAGTTTACATTGAGCATGCATTGATTACATATTGTATGTCATTCATTTTCATTTCATTCATCGAAACATCATTAAATATGTAAATCAACATGCATTTTCATGCATATTTTTGCATTCTTTTTTATTCAAACAACTATGAATTTGTGCATTCTTTTGCATTTTTTTTTGTTTTGATTTGTTTGCTACATATACTTCATTTTAAAACGAAAACAAAGGTGAATTGGAAGTTAATTCGGTACATGAATTTTGTTGTTCCGTAAGCGTTTTTAAGCGTTTTTGTTCATCGGAACTCACTTTTCCTCAAAGGTTCAAGGTAATGGTATATGTTCCTAATGTTTTGGAACGTTCTAAAACCGTTTTCGATGGTTTCGGAACCGAATTTCAAGTGAAACATGCCTAAAATGCTATTGCTGCCCGGTTCCTTTAAGGTCCAGAAAACGTCGTTTCCACTCTGAATTAATTAAAATCGATCATATTTTTGCATCCATTGACGTTTTTGCAAAAAACCATGCAATTTTGAATCGATTTTGAGAAGTTGACATTTTTGCTCCAATTTCGGAAAAGTGCTTTCCTAAGCCTATTTTTGTGATTTTTTTTCACTTCTTACATACTTATACTAGTTTATTATCATATGTACAATCGGTTTTGAATTTGGTATTTTCTTTCTAGTACTTGCTTTGTTAATTCTGACACTTTATTTCATGTGCGAGGTACATTGAGCCTTTTACACTTGTTTTTTATATGTGAAACGCGTATCTTGCTTGCACACATGTGTGTGCATACTTTTGTCTGCACTGTTAGCGTTCTCATTTCTTGAAGGTGTTCTATTTGGCTTAGATGCGCATAATGCGTATCTCCTTGCTTGCATACATGTGTGTGCATTATCTTGTCTGCATTGTTAGCGTTCTACTTTCATGCAGGTTTTATGATGAATTTAGATGCGCATCATGCGTGTCTTATGGCTTGCACACATGTGTGTTCATTCTATTGTCTTCAATGTTAGAGTTCTCCTTTCATTCAGGTGTTCCATTTGGTTTAGATGCGCATGATGCGTATCTCCTGGCTTGCACACATGTGTGTGCATTCTATTGTCTGCACTATTAGCGTTCTCCAGTCGTGCAAGTGTTCTATTTGGTTTTGATGCGCATGATGCGTATCTCCTAGATTGCACACATGTGTATGCATTCTATTGGATGCATTATTAGCATTCTCCTTTCATACAGGTTTATGCTCATCTTGCTTTCACACATGTGTGTGCATTCCATTGTCTGGATTGTAACTTCGTGCAGGTTTATTTTCCTTGGATGTGCGACATACATATTTTCATCATGCTTTGATGCCTTCGCGCATTACTCATCGGTTTCTTTTATTGCTTGATGGAAGTACTTTAAGTTTTTCAGAGTATTTCTAGGTTGCTTTAGCTTTACAGATTGTTATCCGTTTGGTATTTTCTATATCGTTTTTATTGCATTCTTTTACCACTTTTCTAGAGAGCATGAGAAGTAGGGTTTTACCGCATTCTTTTTCCATGAGAAGTAGGATTAGATATGCATGATGGCGCTTCCGTAGTGGGAGCATGTTCACGAACCCCTTTGGTTTATTTAAAGACCCGTTTAGGGCGATTCTTTTTGCTAATTATGTTTAGTTTGTTTAAAGTCCTTTTCTGTGCATAGGGAGGCGCTTTCGGTTGTATGTTTACTTTTGTGCTTGTATTGGTCAAGAGTAGTTAGGCAAACTGCTAAGAGGCACCAGCAAGCAAAGTCCCGCTTTGATGATATCTACAGGTCTTGTATGTGATGATGATATGATGGGCACATGGAAAGGGTTCACAATCGACCCCCGCACAGTTCTAGTCCTTGTCAGCTCAACACATGCGAATCGTGTTGCTTCCTTAATTGAGTCAATAATAAAAGTGGCAAGAGTCCCCTATTCTGACTCTCCACGCTTTCTCTTGGGCTTCTAACTTGTTGCTTTGATACCTGCAGTCATATGCTCTTCATACTTGATAATTAATATCATGTTGTGATACCTTTCTCGGGAATCGAATGGTCGGCTCCTAGTTGACTGCGGTATGGTCGTTTCCGTCGCAGCATATGGGACTTCCTTCTTCTCTTGCGCATGTGTGAATCATTTCTTTGTGCATTGCATTGTGTGTGGTTCTGCCAAAGCACTTGTTTGCTTAATTCCTTCGCATCCCTTGGTCGTCCAACCAAGGTGGATGTTAGGATAGTTTTCCTAGGTTTGCTCGGTTAGGATAGTCTTAGACCTTAGACTTATATCCTCAACCATAGGACAATCTTTGCATGATAACATTAGGGTAGAACTAGATAGTTTCCCTTCTTTGTTTCCTAGTTTCTTTTGCATCCTTGCATGTAATAAAAATTAAACTTGTTTTCTTTTCTTTGAAAATTAAAACATTTAATAATGGTTCAAACTCCTTTTCAAAGGTAAAAGCAACCAACCTCACTTCAAACCTTTTTCGCCTCTTGGCTCTTTTTATGTTTAAAACTTTTTCATAAAGGGTGTTCTCTTTCAAATTCGAGCAAATTTCTAAGTGTGCTAGCGGCCGAGCATAAGACTTCTTATAGCTGCAATGCCAAGCAAGAGTTGCAATTATAAGGATGCGGAATCAAACTTCCCATAAAAACAAATATAACCCACCAAAACATGTGAGCTGAACTACGACGCTATGACTTTTCCATTGTACGAGGGAATACGTAGGTCTCTGGTCACGGGGATCGATCGAGCAAAACTTTGTAAATACTTCCTTATTTTCCCCGTGTTTTCTTTATTTTTTTTCTTTCACATGCATTGTAGCGATTAAGTGATAGATAAATATAACACACCCTTTAGATATAAAATAGAAGTGGATACCGTAGAGTACTACGGGTATGTGGGGTTCTAATATCTTCCCCTTGAGTAACAGACCCCCATACCCCATCTCTTAGTTGTAAGTGTCATACCCCAAAATTTTCCCTCCTATTCCTCAAGACATTTCATACATCCATACTCAAGGATTCCTCAAGGGTTGATCAGACAAACCCTCTCCTAGACAATCAACCCAAATTAGGGTTTGGCAATTCTCAGATCAAGATAGACTTACAACATCTCCAATGTTCATCATGCCTCCTCATATGCTTCAAAGATTCTACATGTCAAGTTTCAAGCCTCACAAGGCAAGTTTCCTCAGACAATTACTCAGATGGTTGAAAATTAGTTGTATTGGACAAAAAGTCAACTGTGGTCAACATACAGTCAAACTTCATGATTTTTGGTCAACATCCACATTTTGAAGTCACATTCACCATTTGATCAGGGGTTGATCATGATTCATCAAGAAAACTCAAGATTTGCTCAAAAGTCAAACTTTCCAAATTAGGGTTTTTCAGTGAAAAGTCAACTGAACTTTGACTGAGCATAACTTCTTCATACTTTCTTAGAAATTTTTCCACCACCTCTCATTTTGAAGGAAATTCAATTCTCTACAACTTCATGTCTCACAAGGATGTTCAAAAAATGCTTCATTTGGAAGGTATGGATCAAAACATTACAGGTCCTTTTCAAAGTCAACAAAAAGTCAACTTTTTGTTTTGAAGATTTATTGAGCATGGAAACTCCAATTGATATGAAACCAAAGAGGTTGTTTAGAGGACACTTAGAGCTTTATAAAAAGTCCAAGAACACTCAAATAAGTGGAAAATTGAGCAAAATACACCTTGCACAAGTTGGGTATTTTTTAAGAAGTGCACAAAGAGAGATACTTGTTAAAATCCAAAATTTTGCAAATGGGCCTAGTTTTTCTTCATTTAAACTTGATCCTTAGATAATTTGGAACATCCAAGCCCAATGCCACGAATTTTAAATTTATTTTTCTATTTAATTTGGATTTTATTCATTTAAATACAAATTAAATTAAAAATAAGGTATAAAATCAAAATTAAATGCAAAATTGATTTTTCTCTCATGCTTGAGATCCAAGTAACTCACACAAGCTGGCAAATTTCGAAATTTGCATAGATTTGTAAAATTTGATTGAAATCGATCAAAAAAGGAAAATTTGATTTCATACAAAATCAAATATTTTCTACATTGATTGATCATTATTTGTTCTTCAATTCAGCCCAAAATCCATCCATTATAAATATACAATGCATATCACACAAGAAAGAACAGAAACATTGCCTCAAGAATCCTATTGCAAACTCAAAAAATCCGTGTGTTACAAGGTGTTGGCAGCCCTAGCTTTGCTTCGATTCAGCCAATTCCAAGCATCCAAACGCGTTCCTGGAGATCCACTAATTCGTTCCAGACCTTTACAGATCACTAAACCACCAAGAATCACGAAATCAAACTCATGGTTTTGACACTTTTCTCTTGAAATCAATTTCTGTTTTCCATGCATATCTAACATAATTTGATTGTTTATCTGTGTTTAGGATGATATTTCGAAGCTATTTGAATCGTTCAATTGAGTTTTAAGTGCAGGAATACCATGATGCCATTGTTAGGGTTTGAGAGCTCGAAATAGGGTTTCTCAAAATAGGCAAAATTAGGAGAAACCAGTGCCACCAGCATGTTCAGTGGACCAAAACGAGTCGATCCATATCCTCATAATAAATTTATATTGCATATTTCTTGAGTTTTGATTTTGCAGGGGTATAGCTACGGAAATAATCCGTGGGCAAAGGGCTCTAGCTACGGGCAAAAACCGTAGGTAAAAACCTGGGTTTTAAAAATTCAAAACGAGGAAGACAATGTTCTTGGCGCGTGAATTGGGTGTCCAGGAAGTTATTTCGCTTATATTGTTTTTATTTCATGTTACTAACACCAATGACAGGTAGCCGGGATGGTAGCGCGTTTTGCCAATGAACTCAGGGTCAGGGGTTTGAATCCCTGCACCCCCCAGATCTATTTTTTATCACTTTGCCATCTAACTTTTTCTTACTTTCATCATATTTTTCATACAATTTAATTTATCTCTAATATTTTTTATCATGCATCTAAAAAACACAAAAAATATTTGTTTTTTGCATAATCATCAGAAAAATGCTTATTTAATTTTTAATATAAAAATTATTATTTTTGCATGGATATTTAATTTAATTTCTAATTAATCATTTAAATGACTTTTAATTGTTTTTAAATTATCAAATCAACTCCAAAAATTCCCAAAAATTTATCTTAACATATTTATGTCATTACTAACACAAAAACCTTTTCTCATTCAAAAATACTTATTTTTACTAACATTTTCCTCTTATGCAATTTTCTCGAATTTCTCGATTTTGTATATGTTCACAGGTTGTACCGCTTCGGACGATTTTTATTGCTTTTCTTTTCCAATTATGTAACTGCCTATGGGATGTAATAGTTTAATTAGGACTTTTATTTTCCGCACTTTCAATTATGTATACGCCAAAGCCATGTAATAGCGTAGGACCTTTACTTTCCGCACTTTACATTTCCGCAATTTACTTTCCGCACCCTATAAACTGCTAGTAATTAGGTGTGTATGGCAAGATAAAATTGGACATAGATCACACATAATTCCAAGATAAAATACCTGAAATCAACACACTCTTTTCACATGCACCCTTAGGGTATTTCTCTCGTTGCCTTTACGATTACAAATGGTCAAGTCCCTCGAGCGTAGAGGTATTCTAGCACCGTTGCCTTCAAAGCGAATCATCATAGTCCCTTGATACAAAGATCATAGACCCACGATGTCGCCTACGAATACATGATCTTGACCCTCGATTGTCGCCACGAAAAATGATGATAGTCCTTCGAATGTGCTAGGATACTTCTACAAGTTGCTTTCTATGACCATCCGATGTCCCTTGAATGTCCGCTTACATCCAACGAATAGGGTTACCTACCAACTAATGGTATGGATAGCGCTATTCTAAAGGCGTAAAATAACGAAACGACCAATTTAGTAGGTAATAAGACTTTTAGTTGCTTGCTCTATCAAAACACTTTTTGCACCTCACACTTTATCAAAATTCAAACTCTTTTCAAAGCGAAACATTTAGAACACTTTGTATACATTCCTACATGAATCATTACAAAGTCAAAGCGAAATGCCTTTTCAAACCATTTTGTCAAACACACGAGAAAGCACAATTTTTCAAAAGTGATCTAAGACCAACTAAGAGCCGTAGATAACTACGGATGGAAAGGGTGCTAATACCTTCCCTTTTCATAACCTTCTCCCTTACTCGAATCTAACGAAGGTCTTTTTCGTACTTTTACCTTCCCTTAATTGGATAAAAGAAAAGTCGGTGGCGACTCTTGCTATCCGCACATTTGCGATACAAAATCTCAAAAGTCGAGTTCACGTATGACTGGCGACTCTGCCGGGGAGAGACCCTAAAGAGAGAATACCTTAGGGATTTTTAGATCACCTTTATTGCTTTTTGTTTGACTTGCTTGCTTTATCTTTAAGGGTTGCTTGGGTATTATATTTTGTGGGGGATCCTACACCCGGATCCGGGTTTCCTTTTAGGTAAGTAGCAATAAATCGTCGCGACCGTTAGACGTATATCGAAACGGTCAACATGATGGCTACGTTAGTGTGACACTTTGGATGTCCTAATACTCTTCATTTCCAAGTTGAGGATAGTATTTGGCTTCTGCGTGGTGTCATCAAGCACTAACTAAACTTTTAGAACCTTAATTGACCCATCTTGGCCATTAGAAGGTAGTGCGATGGCCGACTTTGGTGCAGACCGAGGATGGCTGATACTCGATGCTACGCTCATTAAGATCAGACTTTTGGGATATTTTTGGTCGACCACTTGGTAGTCGTATTGAAATAAACGCCTACGAGAAAGATCAATGATATGAGATTCCTAGAACCCGGTTACTATTATAGGGCAGGATGAACCAACTCAAACTTTTGGTGGGGTAATCACCTATACCTCTTGCAAGCCTTAAACCTAGGCTCATTGTGTGAATTGTTTGTGTGTGCTAAACATGACATCATGACATCATCGCATTGCATATCATATCTAACTATTTCAAGGACCTAGGGATTTATCTTTGCTCTGTTTTGTAGGTATTATGGCTTCTAGAAAGACTATCCGAATCAACTTCATGGGTATACCTTCTCAGCTCAAAGAATTGGTTTCAGAGATTCCCGATCATGCTCAGTTCATCAAAAGATATGGTTATCTGCTTGACTTGGTTATCTTCGGTTTTGAAGAAGATATGATGCATGTCCTATTCTAGTTCTTTGATCCAAAACACCATTGCTTTACATTCCCAGATTATCAGTTAGTTCCTACCTTGGAAGAATTCTCTAAGCTACTTAGGATACCTATTCTTGATCAGATGCCATTCACCGGTTTAGAAAAGGTTCCTAGGTACGAAGACATCGCATCAGCATTACACCTAAAGCGCTCAGACATTGAAGCCAATTGGGAAACTAGAAGCAGAGTTAAGGGTTTAGTTGCTAAGTTTCTAATCAAGAAAGCCCGAGAATTCCATTAAGTTATGAGTTTTCATGCATTCGAAGATATTGTGGCCTTGCTAATCTATGGTTTGGTTCTATTTCCTAACTCGGATCAATTCATAGATGTCAACGCCATCAAGTTGTTTCTTACCCGTAATCCTGTGCCTACCTTACTTGGAGACATCCTACATTCTCTCCACACTCGTACTACTAAGAGACAAGGAACTCTCATGTGTTGTATACCGTTACTTTCAAGGTGGTTTATTTTGCACCTTCCTCCATCAGTTTTGAAGAACGAGCAAAGATTGAAGTGGTCTCAAAGGCTAATGTCACTCTCTCATTCAGATATCCGTTGGAATCTTTTCTCTCAAAAAGACTTCACTTTCATTGAACGTTGTGGAGAATTCCCTAATGTGCCACTCCTTGGCATAAGGGGAGGTATTACTTACAACCCCTCTCTAGCTCTACGTCAGTTTGGTTATGCTCGAAGAGATGGCCCTCATGATATGATTCTCCAAGATATTGTGTTCGATTACAACCACGATCTCTAGAATTACCGACGAAGGTTCATACACGTTTGGGGCATGGTAAAGAAGACTGATACCAAGACTTTGGGGCACCAAAACTCCATTCCTTGGGAACCTTACCTCAAATGGGTGTGAGCTCGAGCTCAAAACCTCATGATGCCATTCACGCCTGTTTTACCAGTAATTATGGAACCTGTTGCTATAGGTGACGTACCCTATACCGTTCTCCATCCTGACATGCCTACTGATCTTGAAGACTTGAAGAGATCCTGGATTCAACTTAAAGAAGAAAGGGGATACATTTGAAGCTCAGTGCTACGCAAGCGAGAAGAAAGTGCTAGAGTTGACAAAGATACTTCACGAGGAGCGAAACATCAACGCCTACCTCGGCACCAAGAGGAAGCGCCCATGGGAGACTTAGAGCTTTGGGATTTTTGTTCTTTTATTTTATTGTTTTGAACTATCCTTTATACTTAAAATGAAAAAGAATAAAAAGAGAACTAATAAATGTTTGTTCGTGCTTGTTTAACAAATTTAAGTCTCTAAGGTCCTTGAAAACATTGCATTCCATTTGCATAAACATCGCATATCATGGCATAACATCTCATAACAGGTAGATTGAAGATTGGTTTTCTCATTTTCTCGCTATTTATTTTAGCAGAAATGGCTCTTGAACAGACTGTCAAAGATCTGCAGGCTCAGAATGCTCAGTTCCAGGAGATGTTCACTAGCTTGGTCCAAGGCCAAGAAGAACTGAAGAAGCTCATCAACAAAAAGAAGCGGGTCGTTGGTGTTCTCAACATGGGCAGACGATACAAAGGTGGTCCTAAAGTGGTCAGCCGAATAGAGCTCTCAGAAGGAAGTGTCAAGAATGAGGGGAGCGTCAAGGGAAATGAAGAAAGCAGTCAGCGTGAGCCTGAGAAAGAGAGAGAAGATCAATATGATAATAGCCAGTACTCTGATGAAGATGACAAGTACAAGCAACTTGAAGACCGTCTGAATGCTGTAGAAAACCTGAAGATGTCAGGGCTGAATTTTGATGATCCGAGTCTTGTTCCTGGTGTGGTGATTCCTCACAAATTCAAAGTTCCTACTTTTGCCAAGTATGACGACATCTCTTGTCCGAAACTGCACTTGAAGTCCTATGTTCAGAAGATCAACCCCCACACTGATGACAGAAAGTTGTGGATGCATTATTTCCAAGAGAGTTTGTCCGGAACTCAATTGAAGTGGTATTATCAGCTAGAAAATGACCGTATTCGCACTTGGAGTGACTTAGCAGATGCTTTATACAGACAGTATGAGTACAATGCTGAATTGACACCCACTCACATGCAACTACAGAGCATGTCTATGGGTCGTGATGAGAAGTTCAAGGAGTATGCTCAGAAATGGAGAGATCTAGCAGGCAGAGTTCAACCACCCTTGTCCAATAGGGAGTTGGTTGATATGTTTATGGGAACACAGACAGGCTCATTCTTTAATCATCTGATTGGAAACTCCTCAGCCGGATTCACCGAGCTGATATTGACAGGAGAGCATGTTGAAGCTGGTATCAAGAGTGGGAAGATTCAAGTAGAGACATCTTCAAATGCTGCGAAGAGATCTTTTGGTGGTAAGAAAGAAACTAATGCTGTGTATGGTCAGAAAAGCCGAGCTAAGACCGACCATGCTCAATCTATGGGGGCAGTTGTGATCTCCAATCCTACATCAGCACAACCTCATCGAGACAACGCGCGTAGTTAGAACGCGCCACGAAGAAAGTTTACGAAGATCAACATGCCATTGTTGCAAGCCTTGCAACACATGTTGAAAGCAGAGCTGATTACTTTGAAGGATCCTCCTCAGAGTGTTAACACTTCCTCTCCGAGATACAATCCTAATGCTAAGTGTGCTTACCACCCCAATAGCCCAGGGCACGACACTGACAACTGTTGGGCTTTGAAGAACAAGAATCATGATATGATTGAAGCTAAGCAGATTGAGTTTGACCCTCCGGTTGAGACTCCGAATGTGATCAACGCGCCTGATCGGAAAAATAGCAAGTGTACTATTTTAGCCGATGTAGTTTTAATGAGTTTCCCCAAGTATCGATCTCGAGGACTGCGGAGTAAATACCTATTCGTGCTCTTAATTTAATTGAACAAAAACAATGGTTGGGTTGATTTTAAAAGTTTCAATTACGCTCGTAACAAGTGATGACTGATGAAATATAAAGAGAATGATGCTAGGGTGAGTGGTTGATTTAACAAAACTACGACCCGAATCCAGATTTCCTCATTGCATATGAAAACTATCAATTACTTATCTCTAGATTGTTCTTCCTTAAGTCCTTAATGAAGACACTATTAAAACCCTAATCCTTATTCAAATGTCCATTCGAACAACTCTTAGTTTTAACCATAACGATATCGAGAATTCAAGTGATTAAAAAGAGTTCCTAGTCCTAGGTGAGACTCCTAATAACCTAATTGTGTAGAAACCCTAACAATCACAGTCCTGCCAATTGTTAGTCATAGGTATACATGTATTTGTCCGATACATACTCATAAGAATGCCACACAATTAAATTGAAATAGATAAACATGCATTAAGGAAATCAAGAATTAGAATTCATACAATCATCAAACCAGGACCACCCCCTAGCATTGGGGGGTTTAGCCTCTCATAATATTAGAAGAAAACAACAAGTAAGAGTTAAACATAAAAAAGAATTATGATAACTTTGATCTTCAATGGTGGCTGCCCTTGAATCTCGCCGTCTCCGATTTCCTCTCTGTCGCTCTCCTCCTCTGTGATATTTTTTTCCTAATTTCAAAAAGTACCTTCTCTTTTCCCAAAACCTCATTCTAATAGTCTTAGCCACATCCCAATATTAGCCAAAGTCCAAAGTACCCTTAATGACAAAGAAAAGATCCAAAACTCAAAAAAATAAAGTTCCTCACGCGTCCATCAACACGGGTCGTGTTGATTAACACGGGTGCCCGTGTTGGTCTCTAAATTAGAAGAAATGCTCCTGGACATTCAACACGGGCCGTGTTGATGAACACGGGTGCCCGTGTTGATCCACTGTCTTGTGTAGTTTTTGATCTTTCCCTTTGCTTTTCAACACGGGCCGTGTTGATGAACACGGGTGCCCGTGTTGATCCACTGACTTGTGCAGTTTTGCGCTTTCCCTTTGCTTTTCAACACGGGTCGTGTTGATTAACACGGGCGCCCGTGTTGATCCCTCTATAGCCTCTAATATTCTGATTTTTTGCACTTCTTTTGTCACGATTTGTTCTGTTTCATTCTTCTATCCCTGAAAACACTTAAACACATAACCAAAGCGTAAAATGCGATAAAAAGACATATAACACTAGAAAAATAAAAGAAACGGTAAGGAAACTCAATGCTAAATAACTGTGTAAAAACCACCGATCAAATTCCCCCAAACTTAAATTGTTGCTTGACCTCAAGCGACGACTAACAGAGCTAATTAAAATTAAAGCAGATCGGTACTCATATGCGCGAGTTCAGTTCTTATTGCTCAGAAAGTAGTGCGCTCAGCATTCACATGACACTAAAACACCTTCCAACTATGCTTCGCACTTAAATACTCTCTTTCCGCTTTTCCTCCTCTTTCATTCGCACAATCAGATTAAGGCACTGGGAATTATGATAATCATCACATGCATATGACTAGCCAAGAACTTCACTTATTTAGGCACCAAACGAACAACATTTGCCATTTTCTAATATCGATGAAATTTTCAAACCTTTTGGTTATTTATTGTCCTTTTACTGGACGACGTTTGGGGATCAACCCCCTTTGGGCTGAATAACCTGGTGAGGGCTACCCAACTTAGCGGGCTGGTTGCCTTTTACCGTCTTTTCATCATCCACTGCCATTTTTATTTGATTCTCAACCAATCATACCTGCATGTGAATCAAAATTATGCCAGACTGTATAGATAAACTATTCAAGGAGTACTTCGCAGACCTTAAGCACTTTAGTACGAATCGACACGTTGGATTTGTATCAATGTCACATTATTCCGACTCTCCTACCTTCAAACAATCATCCCTGCATCTCACACAATATCAATCCCGACCTTTGTTGAAATACAAGCTCTTGTGTAAAACAAAACAAAATTTTTGGTCAAGAACTCAGAAGATTTGGGAGAATTTCTACTAGTGTTATTACACATCATTTATCATCAACTTAACAAAAATCAAACAAAGCAATAAAACCTCCCCCAAACTTGAACTAAACATTGACCTCAATGTTTCAGATCAAACTCGAGAGAAGTGACTCAAAAAGGGTGATGCAACACCAGTTGCTACCTCCTAGCTTCCACAAGATAGGATCCCTTTTTATTACCTGCAACCAAAACACAAAGGAAAACTAAGTTATGAAAAACGTGGGTTGCCTCCCACGTAGCGTTTAGGGTTTAGGGTTTAGGGTTTAGGGTTTAGGGTTTAACGTCGCATGGCTCGACGGGTCATCCCCTTACGGGGGTACTTTCTCTTCCACACCTTGGTGCTTGTACTTTCCGCAGCCCAAAATTCAACCCCCTCAAGAGCCCGAACCACTGCGTGATTCACGTTACTTCTAACTTTCATCTTCTCACCTTTGTCTACCTTCTTCTTTCCCTGCTTGGCTTCTTGACTGAACTTGGGAACTTTAATTGATGCCACCTGAGAGATTCTTCCTGAGACTTCTTCAGGGAGTGAATTTGAAATTTTGCTCTCTCCCTCAATTTTGACCAGACCAACAGAAAATTTATTATTTTCACCTGCCCCTTGTTCCTGGACCTCAAACACCTTCATGGTTATCTCCTCTTCAAAATACTTTAGCGTTAGATGACCTGTCTCAATATCAAAATTGCACCTGCTAGTCAATAAAAAAGGTCGACCAAGAATGATCGGGGTCTCTTCATCTTCAGGTATGTCCATGATCTGGAAATCCACCGGAAAAGCAAATTTTTCAATCTCGACCAACACATCTTCAGCTATCCCATAAGACTTCTTGATTGTGTGATCAGCAAATTTTAATTGTGTTCCACTCCCGCTTATCTTTTCAATGCCAAGCCTCTTGAAAATTGATAATCGCATTAAACTCACACTAGAGCCAGAATCAATTAGAACCCATTTGAAAGTTTTATCTTTTATGGTGCATGGTATTGCCACCGACCCAGGATCCTTCTGCTTGACAGGTATTTTTCTCTCGGGTGCGATTGCACACAACTTTTCATCAATGAGTCCATGTTCATAATCCGTTGGCCTCTTTTTTGATAGGATCTCCTTCATGAATTTTGTGTACAAAGGCATTTTCTCGAGTGCTTCAAACAAAGGTATGTTGATCTCTAGCTTCTTGAACAATTTGACAAATTTATCGAACTCTTTCTTTTTTTCGTCCTTCTTTGCCACTCGCGACGGATATGGAAGCCTAGTCACAGGTTTACTCTTTTCTTCAGATGGCTTCACCGGTAGCGCCACTTCTTCCTTTTTCCTCTTGTTCTCTCTCACTTCTAAATCCACTTCTATAAGTTCATCATCAACTTTTACCTCATCTTCTCTTTCTTTGGAAACATTTGCACCCTTCGTTGTGACAGCATTCACATTCTCATGGTTCTTCGGATTGCCTTGTGCTTGCATTGCTACTTGTTGCACAATTTGCCCCATTTGAACCTCCAAATTTTTAATCGCAGCCGTGGTGTTCCTGTGATTGCTTCGTGTTTCTTCTTGGAATTGGGAAGTGTGGGCAGCCATCTTTTCAAAGGCCACTTCCCATTCTGCCTTCTGAGGAGCTTGTTGCTGCTGATCTTTCCAAGCAAAGTTTGGATGATTCTTCCACCCAGGGTTATAGGTGTTAGAATAAGGATTATTCTGCCTCAAGAATTTTATCTCCTCAATTTGTTTTGGAGTTGCAAGACATTGTGCAGTCATGTGCGGTCCATTACAAATGTCACACACCACATTTTTAACTTGTGCTACCTGTTGAGTGCCCATGTTCATAGCTTTAAGCTTTTTCTCCACTTCTGCAGCTATCGCCTCTTCGATTTTGAGTTGTTTATTTACTTCCAACTTCAAATCAATCACTCCCTCTGGTTTGCTTGCAGCCCTGTCATATGATTCCAGATGCTCATTTGCAGCTATAGCTTCAATAATCTTCTTGATACCAGTGGTTGTTGAGAAGTTGGATGAGCCACCAACTGCTGTGTCAATGAGTTGCTTTGTTTTGATTCTCAGACCATTCACAAACATCTCCATTTGCTCAGTCTGATCCAGGTTATGAGTAGGGCATGCCACCAGGAGTCTCTTAAATCTCTTGAAAGAGTCTCCTAATGATTCACCCTCCTTCTGCTTGAAATTCAGGATCTCATATCTTTTCCTCATGAACACTGACGCTGGAAAATACTCGTTGAGGAATGTTGTTTCCATATCTTCCCAAGATGTAATGCTACCGGCTGGAAGAGAATAGAACCACTCCTCTGCTTCATCTGCCAAGGTGAACGGAAACATTTGAAAATTTTTCTGTTCTTCAGTATGCCCATCAATCTTCAGAGTGGTGCTCATAGTCAGAAATCGTTGCAAATGCTTGTTAGCATCTTCATTAACCCTTCCGTAGAAGGATCTCTTCTCCAACCGAGTGATGATGCTCGGTGGAGTGAAGTTAGGAACATTCACCGTTGGTTGACAATGGTTAGTCTTCCTCCGGTGCATTCGTCCTCCATAATCCCTAGCAATCTCTTGAGGTGGATTCATTGGTCGTCTTTGACTGAAATGAGTGTGTTGAATTCCTATCTCCTTCCTCGGCCAGTTGCTTGCTTTGCTCTCTTCACGAGCCGAAGGTTCTCTCTATTTCGTCAAAAGATATTCCATTGAGGCCTGACCTCGCATACAATGTTAGACACAATATTAGTTCTAGTACAATTTAATAAAAAATAAATAAACAAATACATAGAAAATTTTTTAATTGCAGAGCAATAAAATTTCAGTCAAACTAAGAGTAAATCAGTATTTTGGCAGTCCCCGGCAACGACGCCAAAAACTTGATCGGAAAAATAGCAAGTGTACTATTTTAGCCGATGTAGTTTTAATGAGTTTCCCCAAGTATCGATCTCGAGGACTGCGGAGTAAATACCTATTCGTGCTCTTAATTTAATTGAACAAAAACAATGGTTGGGTTGATTTTAAAAGTTTCAATTACGCTCGTAACAAGTGATGACTGATGAAATATAAAGAGAATGATGCTAGGGTGAGTGGTTGATTTAACAAAACTACGACCCGAATCCAGATTTCCTCATTGCATATGAAAACTATCAATTACTTATCTCTAGATTGTTCTTCCTTAAGTCCTTAATGAAGACACTATTAAAACCCTAATCCTTATTCAAATGTCCATTCGAACAACTCCTAGTTTTAACCATAACGATATCGAGAATTCAAGTGATTAAAAAGAGTTCCTAGTCCTAGGTGAGACTCCTAATAACCTAATTGTGTAGAAACCCTAACAATCACAGTCCTGCCAATTGTTAGTCATAGGTATACATGTATTTGTCCGATACATACTCATAAGAACGCCACACAATTAAATTGAAATAGATAAACATGCATTAAGGAAATCAAGAATTAGAATTCATACAATCATCAAACCAGGACCACCCCCTAACATTGGGGGGTTTAGCCTCTCATAATATTAGAAGAAAACAACAAATAAGAGTTAAACATTACAAAGAATTATGATGACTTTGATCTTCAATGGTGGCTGCCCTTGAATCTCGCCGTCTCCGATTTCCTCTCTGTCGCTCTCCTCCTCTGTGATATTTTTTTCCTAATTTCAAAAAGTACCTTCTCTTTTCCCAAAACCTCATTCTAATAGTCTCAGCCACATCCCAATATTAGCCAAAGTCCAAAGTACCCTTAATGACAAAGAAAAGATCCAAAACTCAAAAAAATAAAGTTTCTCTCGCGTCCATCAACACGGGCCGTGTTGATTAACACGGGTGCCCGTGTTGGTCTCTAAATCAGAAGAAATGCTCCAGGCCATTCAACACGGGTGCCCATGTTGATCCACTGTCTTGTGTAGTTTTTGATCTTTCCCTTTGCTTTTCAACACGGGCCGTGTTGATGAACACGGGTGCCCGTGTTGATCCACTGACTTGTGCAGTTTTGCATTTTCCCTTTGCTTTTCAACACGGGTCGTGTTGATTAACACGGGTGCCCGTGTTGATCCCTCTGTAGCCTCTAATATTCTGATTTTTTGCACTTCTTTTGTCCCGATTTGTTCTGTTTCATTCTTCTATCCCTGAAAACACTTAAACACATAACCAAAGCGTAAAATGCGATAAAAAGACATATAACACTAGGCAAATAAAAGAAACGATAACGAAACTCAATGCTAAATAACTGTGTAAAAACCACCGATCAGCGCCTATGCCTAACCATGACAAAAGTTCCAATGTTGTTGGTGAGGATACTTACGTTCTCAACATAGATGACTTGACCATACCTCTAATGACTGTTAAGAAGAATTTGTTGCAAGCCGGTGTCAACCCAGGATGCCCAGAGAATTGTCATTGGTGCCCATCTGCACCTGATGGTTGTGCTTAGTTGAGAAGACGCAGTGCATGATGGATAACCGTGAAATACTATTCCTGAAACCACCTGTGGAGAGCCTGTGTGAAGACATGTCTAAGAAACTGAAGATCGAAGACGTGAATGAAACTGTACCGTCTGCATGGGATACCTTGGGGCAGCCAAGTGGAAAGTTTGATTACATGGTGAAGTATACTGTTCCTGAGAGCTACAAGATTCCTATTGAAGATGTCAAGGCAACCGGATGAGGTGACGATTTCCTAGAAGACTATGTTGATGTTAACACCATAAGGATTTCCTCTGCTGATCC
This sequence comes from Vicia sativa, assembly GCA_021764765.1. Taxonomy (NCBI): domain Eukaryota; kingdom Viridiplantae; phylum Streptophyta; class Magnoliopsida; order Fabales; family Fabaceae; genus Vicia; species Vicia sativa. Next base: position 307,032,368 of record CM038792.1, read on the forward strand.
TGTGCCTAAAGTGGAACCACTCATCATTACCTCTCCCAGACCAGTTCCATATTCCTCTAACAAAGCTATTCCTTGGGATTATGGATCTGATGTATACTATCATGGCGTCAAGCAAGACCCTCCGACCATTGAAGCTACCATTCCTGACATTGACAACATCACTGGATCAAGTAAGGTGACCAGAACCGGAAGAGTATTCTCTCCAGAGATCTCTCCTCCAAAAGACACTGCGACTCCAGCTCGCATTCCAGCTATTCAACCAGTTCCCCGAGACTAGAGGGAAAGAACCAGTGGCTCATCCTGCTCAGCCAGAAGTACCAAAGGAAGTTACTGAAGACACCTCCAAACAAGAAATGGAGGAAATTCTGAAGATCATCAAGAAGAGTGACTACAATGTTGTGGAACAGTTGGGACAGACTCCATCCAAGATCTCCATGCTTGCTCTACTCTTGTGCTCTGAGGCTCATGCTAAAGCCTTGGTAAAGTTTCTGAAGAATGCTCACGTATCGCAAGACACTACTACCGAACAATTTGAAGTTTGTATTGCTAGCCTGGCTGCCAACAACGGCCTAGGTTTCTCTTATGTTGATCTGACTCCTGCCGGAAAGAAACACAACAAAGCCTTGCGCATCTTTGTGGAATGCAAGGGCATTACATTGTCTCATGTTTTGGTAGATACCGGTTCTGCTTTGAATATCCTCCTGAAGACTACTTTTGATCGACTTGATGTTGAAGGTTTGGTTCTGAAGCCCAGTGATATAATTGTGAGAGCTTTTGATGGTTCTAAACAAACAGTACTTGGAGAACTCACTCTGCCTGTTAAAGTCGGTTCCCAGATTTTTGACTCTATTTTCTTTGTCATGGACATCCGTCCAGCTTACTCTTGCCTACTCGGACGCCCTTGGATACATGGGGCAGGTGCTGTTACCTCTACCTTACATCAGAAGCTGAAGTACCCAGTGAAAGGGAAAGTTGTTACAGTATGTGGTGAAGAAGAATATATGGTCGGTCATCTACAGTCATTCTGATACCTCGAGGTGGAGGGTGAATTCTTCGAGACTCCCTATCAAGCTTTTGAAACAATCCCCAGAGCCATGCCTGTTGACTCTCCCGTCACTCCTGAAGTTACGCAAGTTCCACCTAGGATGACCTCACTGAAGGATGCTCAAGCTGCTGTTAAAGAAGGAGGTAGCACTATTTGGGGTCATCTCCCTGATCTTCCTTTCAAATCTGACAAGACTGGTTTAGGCTTCACCATCAAAGGTCAGAAGATGATATGCCACGAACGTGCCAACCAACTTCCTTTCCGCATCAGCCAGAATGGAGTCCATGCTATAGAAGACAACGACAACGACTTCGACATTAGTGATTGGATCTTCCCAACTCCAGACAATGGGCTCAGCAATTGGAAGACTGAAAACGTCATACCAATCTCCTTTAGACAGGAGTAATTGCTCTTGTTTTTATTTTTGCTTTTCGTATTTTCTATGTTTTGAATAATAAACTCTAAAGCCTAGTGCCTTACCCGGGGCAGCATGGCTCGTTTGTGAGGGTTATTATCTGTCATTTGCATATTTTCATTCAATAAAATCTTTGGACTTTTGCATTTAATTGTTTCTTTCTTTCTTTCTTTTACTTTATCACCCCTTCAAAAAGCTATGTGTTTCTTACACACACCCACGTGATACACTGCAGAATCACTCCGAATCTCGTTGATAACAGCTATGCTATTGCTAAATATGACTTCGATAATCCGATCTACCATGCAGAAGACGAAGGTGAGGAAGATTGTGAAGTGCCAGGATAACTTGTCAGACTGCTATAGCAAGAAGAGCGAGTTATACAGCCACACGAAGAACCAGTTGAGGTTGTGAATTTGGGTACTGATGAAGACAGAAAAGAGATCAAGATAGGAGCGGGTCTTGAGAACAGTGTTAAAGAAAGGTTGGTTCAGATGTTACGAGATTACATTGAGGTTTTTGCTTGGTCATACGAAGACATTCCAGGTCTGGACATTGATATCGTGGTGCACCGATTGCCAACAAAAGAAGGTTTTCTCCCTGTGAAACAGAAGGTCCGTCGCATGCGTCCTGAGATGTCTGAGAAAATCAAAGCCGAAGTTATGAATCAGTTCAACGCCGATTTCTTAGCTGTTACTTCCTATCCACAATGGGTGGCTAATGTGGTGCCTGTTCCCAAGAAGGATGGCAAGGTACGAATGTGTGTAGATTACAGAGATCTGAACAAAGCATGTCCGAAAGACGATTTTCCGCTTCCTCATATTGATGTTCTGGTTGACAACACTGCTCAGCATAAGATTTTCTCCTTCATGGATGGTTTCTCTGGTTACAATCAGATCCAAATGGCTCCTGAAGACATGGAGAAGAATACTTTTGTTACACAGTGGGGCACTTTCTGTTACAAGGTTATGCCATTCGGACTGAAGAACGCAGGCGCCGCTTATCAGCGTGCTATGGTGACATTATTTCATGACATGATTCATCACGAGATAGAGGTCTACGTCGACGACATGATAGCTCGATCATAGACAGAAGAAGAGCATCTTGATCATCTACGGAAACTGTTTAATAGGTTGAAGAAGTATAGGTTGAGACTTAATCCTAACAAGTGCACCTTTGGAGTCAGATCCGGTAAACTCCTAGGATTTGTTGTCAGTGGAAAAGGTATAGAAGTTGACCCCGCCAAGGTTAAAGCTATTCAAGAAATGCCAGCTCCCCGCACCGAGAAGGAATTCAGAGGTTTCTTGGCACGTTTGAACTACATTGCCAGATTCATTGCACATCTAACTGCTACTTGTGAGCCAATCTTCAAGTTACTTAAGAAAGATCAAGTAGTGGAATGGAACAACGATTGCCAGATCGCTTTTGACAAAATCAAAGAGTACCTACAGAATCCTCCCATCCTGATGCCGCCCGCCGAAGGAAGACCTCTTATCATGTACTTGACAATGTTAGAGAACTCAATGGGGTGTGTGTTGGGGCAACATGACGAGTCTGGTCGAAAAGAGTATGCAATATACTACCTTAGCAAAAAGTTTACCGACTGTGAAACAAGATACTCATAGCTCGAGAAAACTTGCAGCGCTTTGGCTTGGGCTGCTCGTCGACTAAGACAGTATATGTTGACTCACACTACTTTGTTGATCTCTAAGATGGATCCGATAAAATACATATTTGAGAAACCAGCTCTCTCCGGAAGAATAGCAAGATGGAAAATGATCTTGACCGAATATGACATCCAGTACACTTCTCAGAAAGCGATCAAAGGAAGTGTAATAGCCGATCATTTGGCTCATCAAGCCGTAGATGACTATCAGTCTATGCAGTTGGAATTTCCAGATGAAGATGTTTTGTTAGTTACAGATTGCGAACAACCAGGACCAGACGAAGGACCTGAACAAGGATCCCGATGGACCATGGTCTTTGATGGAGCCTCAAACGCACTTGGCAATGGCATTGGCGTCATCATTACATCCCCTACAGGCGGACACACGCCTTTCACCGCCAGATTATCTTTCAGTTGCACTAACAACATGGCCGAATACGAAGTGTGCATTATGGGTATTAAAGCTGCTATTGACTTAAGAATCAAGTTCTTACAAGTGTATGGAGACTCAGCTTTAGTGATCAGTCAGATTAAGGGCGAGTGGGATACAAAGCATCCGAATCTCATTCCGTATCGAGAGCATGTTCTGAGTTTGATCCCCTACTTTGAAGAGACCACTTTCAATCATATTCCACGAGAAGAGAATCAGTTGGCAGACGCGTTGGCTACTATGTCATCTATGTTCAAAGTCAGATGGGACAACGAGGCTCCCCAGATTATCATTGAGAAGTTTGTCGAACCAGCATATTGTTATGAACTTGATACAGAAGAGAAACCTTGGTACTACGATGTGAAAAGATATCTTGAGACTCAGGAATATCCCGCAGGGGCATCTGTCAATGATAAGAAGTTCTTGAGAAGATTGGCATCCAAATTCTTCCTCAGCAACAACATCTTATACAAGCGCAACCACGACTTGTGCTTACTCCGCTTTGTAGACCGGAAAACAGCGGAACTTATCATGGAAGAGTTACACGAAGGTGCATTTGGTACCCACTCCAGTGGACATACAATGGCTAAGAAGATTCTGAGAACGGGTTACTATTGGTCCACCATGGAAGCTGATTGTCACTGCTACGCTCGATCTTGTCACAAATGCAAGATTTATGCAGATAAAGTGCACGTACCTCCAGTACGTACCTCTGAATGTTCTAACAGCTCCTTGGCCTTTTGCAATGTGGGGCATTGATATGATTGAAGAAATCAAGCCTACAGCTTCCAACGGACATCGTTTCATCCTAGTGGCAATTGACTATTTCACCAAGTGGGTAGAAACAGCCTCGTTCGCATCTGTTACCAAGAGTGTTGTGGCTCGATTCATCAAACATAATCTTATCTGTCGATATGGCACTCCCGAAAGGATTATCACAGATAACAGTTCTAATCTCAACAACAAGATGATCACCGAACTCTGCACGCAGTTCAAGATCAAGCATCATAACTCTTCTCCTTATCGGCCTAAGATGAATGGCGCTGTGGAAGCCGCTAACAAGAACATTAAGAAGATTATACAGAAGATGACAGTGACTCACAAGGATTGGCATGAGATATTATCATTTGCTCTTCATGGTTATCGCAGTACAGTACGAACATCAACAGGGGCAACCCCCTTCTCTCTTGTATACGGTATGGAAGCGGTCCTACCCGTCAAGGTTCAGATACCCTCAACCAGAGTCCTCCAGGACGAAGAGTTAGGCGAAGACGATTGGATCCAGACTCGCCTTGACTAGATTAATTTGATTGATGAGAAACGACTCTTATCCATTTGCCATGGACAGATCTATCAGAAGCGAATGATCAGAGCATTTAACAAGAAGGTCAAGCATCGAGTCTACCAAGTCGGTGATCTAGTAGTCAAGCACATCATTCTTCCACAAGGTGATCCTAGAGGCAAATGGACTCCCACCTATGAGGGACCATTTGTAGTCAAGACAGTATTTTCCGGCGGAGTTATGATACTTAGCACCATGGATGGTGAAGACTTCCCACACCCTGTGAACGCAGACATAGTCAAAAAATACTACGCATAAATGAGACCCGCTAGGTCGACTGGCCTAGGCAAAAATAAGGGCATCCTGGCGAACCAAAAGGGTTCGGGAAAAAATTAAGGATATATACAAAACATGTACACCCGGCAGGCAGGTCGAAAACCTGAAAAGGCGGCTTGGGCAAAAAAGGGTATCCCGGTAGACTGAAAACCCGAAAGGGCGGTCTAGGCAAAAGTTAGGGGGATTTAAGCATACGACTATGTCTCATCCAGATCACCTATCTACTTCCAGACTACCATCAGCATTCAAGATTCAAATGGCGAAGATCAGTCTACTCACTTTCTACTGACAGCAAGGAGATGAGATAGTTGAAATATATGAGTACTAGCATAGTTGAAACTTAACGAGATTGTTTCCGCATAGCTTTTTACCTTTCTTGTGTACGAACTACTTGGCCATACGCCACATTTCAGATAAACACAAGTTTCTTTCTACAATTTTCACTGTTGTTGTTTGCATAAAGTCCAATGTTTGTTTTAAATGATGATATGCATCTGACAATAAATATCTATTCACAAGCATGCGAAAAGTGAACATACGAAAGTAATTACTACAGGCTCTAGGAATTGAGATGACGACGAAGGTCACCAAAACATTCCCCTGCAGAGCATGATCCCCACAGAGGTATCGCTCACTACAAACCTTCCCCAGCGGAGTATACGTTAGTCCCCGAGCAGTGATTCCACTCAACTAAACCATGTGACAACAGATTTCCAAGCAGTAACGATTCATCACCAGCAGAGGTATCCCCGAAAAAATACCTCTTGACAATCATCACCTCCCCTGCAGCAGCAGTATCCAGACTTGAAACTTGGTCAGATAGTGCATCGGAGGAAACCTACATCTTTTGTTCCCCAGCCAGAGATTTCGACGGGCTCCAGATCCTTCTAACCCGGTCTCCCAGCAGCTGTCAAATGCTCTCCAGCAAGATCTACACGCAAGATCCCCAGTAGAGCGCCTCCTAATTTTCTCCCCAACAGGGCCTATGCACAAGATCCTCAGCGGCGCGTCTCTTGATCCCTATTATCATCAACAAATATCTAGGCCCGAGACTTGGTCAGATAGTGCATTGGAGGAATTAAAGTTATCTTTCTTCTATCCGTTTCGTCCCCAAACAGAAACTAGGAATCCCCAAGCAGAGCATCCACCTCTTCTTCAAGATGGATATATTCTGAAATACCACAACATCTATCATTCATACATTACTCATAAAAAGTCATAATTTGTGCATATATCATTCATACACATTGTCATGCATCATACTTTGCATAAGACTAACAATATTCTATCAAAGTTTCTTTTGTTTTTTCCCAAAACAGGTGAAAATCACTTCTGAAACAAAAGGTCCAGGATTAATACCCGAAGCAAGCCAGACGGGAAAACTATCTGAACAACCACCCTAGTTGTCCTCCGACAACTGGTCCAGGATTAATGCTCGAAGCCAGACGGGAAAACTATCTGAATGACCGCCCACGTTGTCCTCCGGCAACAGATCCAGGATTAATACCCGAAGCCAGACGGGAAAACTATCTGAACGATCACAAGTTATCCTCCGATAACAGGCATTGGATCAGTACCCGAAGCACAACAGGGGAAGTTGTCCATATTTTGCCCACTATTATCTCCTCAGAGTAATCAGCACGAAGATGTATTCTGACTCTCTCTTATTATCAACGGCAACTACAGAGTCTAGCATACGACTCAGTTGCCTTGGATGGCATCTTAAGCCCATCTCCGATTACTTGTCAACATTTCTCCACTTTCAAAATGCTGCATATTTGGTTAAAAAACCAATACAAACCAATAACTTCATTCAAAGATGAGCACGAAGTCTAACGTACGACTCCCTCCGAATGGCATCTTAAGCCCATCTCCATGCTCCTTTCATTTCCAGAAACGCCTACAGAGCCTAGCGTACGGCTCACTCCCCAACATCGATCTTTCCAGATGGCATCTTAAGCCCATCTCCGCCAGTTCTCCTATTCAGACAACGTCTCGAGTCTAGCGTACGACTCATTCCCCAGTGAAGTCTCCACCTTCTCCAAATGGCATCTGTAAGCCCATTCCCGCATCACCAGCAAGTGCAAATTTTCAGGTGTACTCGAATGTTCAATCATCTTCTACCTCCAGGTCACGAAAGGCAAGCATACCAATCTAAACCTTCCAGTACAAGAAGATTGAACAGGGGCAGCTGTCATACCCCAAAAGTTGCCCTCCTATTCCTCAAGACATTTCATACATCCATACTCAAGGATTCCTCAAGGGTTGATCAGACAAACCCTCTCCTAGACAATCAACCCAAATTAGGGTTTGGCAATTCTCAGATCAAGATAGACTTCCAACATCTCCAATGTTCATCATGCCTCCTCATATGCTTCAACGATTCTACATGTCAAGTTTCAAGCCTCACAAGTCAAGTTTCCTCAAATAATTGCTCAAATGGTTGAAAATCAATTGTATTGGACAAAAAGTCAACTGTGGTCAACATACAGTCAAACTTCATGATTTTTGGTCAACATCCACATTTTGAAGTCACATTCACCATTTGATTAGGGGTTGATCATGATTCATCAAGAAAACTCAAGATTTTCTCAAAAGTCAAACTTTCCAAATTAGGGTTTTTCAGTGAAAAGTCAACTGAACTTTGACTGAGCATAACTTCTTCATACTTTCTTAGAAATTTTTCCACCACCTCTCATTTTGAAGGAAACTCAATTCTCTACAACTTCATGTCTCACAAGGATGTTCAAAAAATGCTTCATTTGGAAGGTATGGATCAAAACATTACAGGTCCTTTTCAAAGTCAACAAAAAGTCAACTTTTTGTTTTGAAGATTTATTGAGCATGGAAACTCCAATTGATATGAAACCAAAGAGGTTGTTTAGAGGACACTTAGAGCTTTATACAATGCATATCACACAAGAAAGAATAGAAAAATTTCCTCAAGAACCCTATTCCAAACTCAAAAAATCTGTGTGTTACAAGGTGTTGGCAGCCCTAGCTTTGCTTCGATTCAGCCAATTCCAAGCATCCAAGCGCGTTCCTGGAGATCCACCGATCTGCTCCACCTTTATGATCACTAAACCACCAAGAATCACGAAATCAAACTCACGGTTTTGACACTTTTCTCTTGAAATCGATTTCTGTTTTCCATGCATATCTAACATAATTTGATTGTTTGTCTGTGTTTAGGATTATATTTCGAAGCTATTTGAATCGTTCAATTGAGTTTTAAGTGCAGGAATACCATGATGCCATTGTTAGGGTTTGAGAGCTCGAAATAGGGTTTCTCAAAATAGGCAAAATTAGGAGAAACCAAGCACCAAAGATGTTCAGTGGACCAAAACGTGTTGATCCATGTCCTCATAATAAATTTATATTGCATATTTCTTGAGTTTTGATTTTGCAGGGGTATAGCTACGGAAATAATCCGTGGGCAAAGGGCTCTAGCTACGGGCAAAAACTATAGGTAAAAACCTGGGTTTAAAAAATTCAAAACGAGAAAGACAATGTTCTTGGCGCGTGAATTGGGTGTCCAGGAAGTTATTTCGCTTATATTGTTTTTATTTCATGTTACTAACACCAATGACAGGTAGCCGGGATGGTAGCGCGTTTTGCCAATGAACTCAGGGTCAGGGGTTGGAATCCCAGCACCCCCCAGATCTATTTTTTATCACTTTGCCATCTAACTTTTTCTTAATTTCATCATATTTTTCATACAATTTAATTTATCTCTAATATTTTTTATCATGCATCTAAAAAACACCAAAAATATTTATTTTTTTGCATAATCATCAGAAAAATGCTTATTTAATTTTTAATATAAAAATTATTATTTTAGCATGCATATTTAATTTAATTTCTAATTAATCATTTAAATGACTTTTAATTGTTTTTAAATTATCAAATCAACTCCAAAAATTCCCAAAAAATTAATCTTATCATATTTATGTCATTACTAACATAAAAACTTTTTCTCCTTCAAAAATACTTATTTTTACTAACATTTTCCTCTTATGCAATTTTCTCGAATTCCCCGATTTTGTATCTGTTCACAGGTTGTACCGCTTTGGAAGATTTTTATTGCTTTTCTTTTCCAATTATGTAACTGCCTATGGGATGTAATAGTTTAATTAGGAATTCTATTTTTCGCACTTTCAATTATGTATCTGCCCCAAAGCCATGTAATAGCGTAGGACCTTTACTTTCCGCACTTTACATTTCTACAATTTACTTTCCGCACCCTATAAACTGCTAGTAATTAGGCGTGTATGGCAAGATAAAATTGGACATAAATCACACATAATTCCAAGATAAAATACCTGAAATCAACACACTCTTTTCACACATGCACCCCTTAGGGTAATTGAAATTCCTGGCAGCAGATACTTGATGTCATAGAGAATGTTATGACACAGTATCTGACACTATGTTAACAATTCACACAGTAAATACAGAAAGCAGTAAATAACATAATAAGTTGTTCACCCAGTTCGGTTCAACAAACCTACATCTGGGGGCTACCAAGCCAGGGAGGAAATTCACTATTAGTAGAATTAATTCAGGAATAAACCACCAGTTTATCTCCTTCACTTAAAACCTACCCAATGCAACTTCAACCTAAGTCCTACTTAGATCTGAGTACCCACTCACTCCCCCTCAATCACAGCAGTGATATCAACCTATTGACTAATTGAATTGTGAAGACACACTTCAATAAAATATCTTGATCTTGCTTCACAGCTTCAATCAAGAGACAAACACTCGTGCTTTAAAGCTTTGAGTGATAAACTACCCTTACAGCAAATCCTAGTCCAATGCACTTATCAATTGATAGTTGCTTGGCTCACAAGAGAAACTAGAATTACACAATATCAACTGTTACAAATCCTAACAGCACACAAACACAAGCTGATATCTCTTCAATACATTCAAAGGGCGTGACAGCAGAGTAAGGGTTCTCTTCCTTTTATAGAAGTAGTCCTGAAACTTCAGTTTTGGGCTTCCATAAAGATAGCTAGGGTTCACTTAATTTAATCCTAAAAACATGGTCTTTTCAACAACCAATTTAGGTTTAATTAAGTTTAACCTAGCAGCCACGTGAGCATGCTTTCTAATAATGTAAAACAATATTTAGTACTCAACAAACTTCGAAAAATCTCAGAACAAAGATTCTCGTAATGTCACATCGAATGTCATAACATCCGTTATGACATCTCGTCTGCTTTCTCGAGAATTTCCAAAGAGCTTTAGCTTCCAGCTCGAATGTTTTTAACATCCTTAGCGTGTAGGATTTATCTTCAATCTCTGAATGTCATGACATCTATCATGACATTGCTAAAGCCTAGTTTTACCAAAAATAATGCCAACTTAAAAACACTAACAAACTCCCCCTTTGGCACATTTTTGGCTAAAACTACTTAACCTATTAGAGTACATATGCAGCAGAAGACAAACTAGTTCTAAGCTTAAATAAACTAGAACCTAGAGATAAGATAAATTCTACCCATACAAAAATCCCACAATTCCCACAATTGCCCCATATACAAAATTTTAAACAGGCATACAATTTCCCAAAGTCCCATACCATCACACACAAGAGTTCTTCTCCCCCTTTTTAGCCATAAAGGGCCAAAGGAAACAATACAATTGCCCAAACTTTTAATCAAACAGTACCAGAAAAAAAACAATACCAGCAAGTATTCAAGGGTTACACATCTGTCAACACAATGATTACAATGATCCAAAAAAATAAAATGCAGAACAAGAAAATAAGACAATTGATGATCAAACACAACAGATAAATGGAAGCATCACAAGAACTTAATGCTGTTTCCTCTCAAGAGACATCTTCATTGTTAGCAAGATCGCCTTACCAAGCTTGATCGACTTTGCAGTTCAGAGCTTTCCTTTTCTTGGCCATTGGTGTCCTTTTGCATTTTGAGCCCCAAATTTAGCTCTATACTTCTTTGAAGAAGTTCCAGCTGTTATTTTCTCATCTTGAGAACCGAAATACCACCCTTTGCTTTGGTAGGGAAATCAGCAGAAGAATCAGGGTCCACATGAGTTGCCTGGACGTGATCATCAGATGTCATGACATCCTTTGTGACATCTAGATCATTAGCTAAACTAGGGCTAGCAGGCCTTTGATTAAGGGGAACAGAAATTCCAGGAACAGTGTGATTTTCATCTAGGATTCTGGTGACTATCCTAGCAATGGCTTCTTCTACATACTTGGTACCTTCCCTATTTCTTATCTCAGGGGGAACAGATGAGGATGAGGCAGAAGTCTTACCAGTAGACGCTGATGAACCTTGATTATTCCGTGCATGCTGATTCTGAGAGTCAGTTGCCATTGAACCGAGGGAGACCTTCACCAACATTCATGGTGCAATGCCGTAATCTCAGCCATGGTGGGAGATGAACAGTCAGAGTCTTGGGATGAAGAGGATGAAGAAGACATATTTCTCTGAGATATATTGAGGAACTGATAGAGAATTTGAAAGTATCTTGTGGGTGGAGAGGAAATGATACTTTCAATAAGAGAGGTTCTTATATGGAGGTGTCTCTTGATATTCTTGAAACCTTTAAAACTAAGAGGGAAATAAAGAAATGACCCATTCATATTTATTTGAAATACCCGGTTTCTTCTCCTCTTTGTAAGCAATTTTAATTGCTACAATTCCTCATATTGACAAATGCCCAGTTTGCTCCTTAAATTTTCAAATTGACTAGCATCAAGAGCTTTAGTAAAAATGTCAACCAGTTGCAGTTCAGTGACTACATGGTCCAGTTTAATCACTTTCTCCTCCACAAGGTCTCTGATGAAGTGATGTCTTATGTCAATGTGCTTAGTCCTACTGTGTTGTATAGGATTCTTTGAAATATTAATAGCACTTAGATTGTCACAATACAATGTCATGACATCCTGTGTGACATTGTACTCGAAAAGATCGCTTCATCCGACCATTTGAGAACAATTGCTACCACCGCTATGTATTCACAAGGGACAAGGACACAGCTTTGCTTCTTGTGAACCAAGAAACCGATTGCTTCCCAAGAAGAAGCATCCTCCGAGGTACTTTTTTCATCAAGACTACCATCCCAACAAGATCACAATAACTGCAAAATGGGTTCACATCCATGGAATACAGTATACCATAACCGCAGGTTCCACTTACATACTTCGTGATTCTTTTCACCGTTAATGTGACTCACTTTAGGTTCACTTGGTATCTTGCACATACCCCAACAAAGAAATGCAATGTCAGTCTGGTCGTTAGATACAACAAGCTCCCTATCATGCTTCTATACAAACTTTGATCTACCTTTTCACCATTTGAGTCCTTGGATAACTTCACATGTGTGGGAGCAGGAGTCCTTTTATGACTGGAATTCTCCATTCCAAACTTTTTGACAATATTCCTTGCATATTTGCTCTGTGAAAGGAATGTTGAGTCTTCCATCTGTGTGACTTGCAGTCCAAGGAAGTAGGTCAACTCTCCCGTAAGACTCATTTCAAACTCAGCTTGCATTTGATTGGCAAAAGGTTTCACCATTGAGTCTGACATTCCACCAAATATTATGTCGTCCACATAAATTTGAGCAACCATTATCTTTCCTCCTTCATTCTTGATAAAGAGAGTTTTATCCAAGCCTCCTTTTCTATAGCCTTTGTCTGTAAGGAACTTGGTTAGCCTTTCATACCATGCCCTAGGAGCTTGCTTTAGTCCATATAGGGATTTCCTTAATTTGTAGACATGATCAGGGAAACTTGGATCCACAAATCCTTTAGGCTGTTCTACATATACTTCTTCATTTAAGTAGCCATTTAGGAAGGCACTTTTCACATCCATCTTGAAATAGTTTGAATTTCAGAATGCAAGCAACCCCTAGAAGAAGCCTGATTGATTCCAGTCTAGCCACTGGTGCAAAAGTCTCATCAAAGTCAATCCCTTCAACCTGAGTGTAACCCTGAGCAACAAGTCTAGCTTTATTTCTGGTGACAGTCCCTTCTGCATCAGACTTGTTCTTGTAGATCCATTTTGTGCCAATGATGTTTGTTCCTTCTGGTCTAGGAACTAATTCCCATACTTCATGTTGCTTGAACTGGTTCAATTCATCTTGCATTGCTCCAATCCAGAATTCATCACTTAGAGCTTCTTTGACATTTTTTGGCTCTATTTTTGACACAAAGCAAGAGTTTGAGACAGTTTCTCTGGATCTTGTAACGACACCCTTGGTTGGATCCCCAATGATGAGATCCTTTGGATGATCTTCTGAATTCTGATGGAAGGATCTTTGTTAACTTCCTCTGGTTCAGATTTTGGAGGAGAAGGATCAGGTACATCTTCCTTATCAGGTACTTGAGGTGATGTCTCAAACCATGTCTCAACATCATATGGGACATTGTTTTCCTGATGATGATCATCAACAATGACATTAATAGACTCCATCATAACCTGGGTTCTGGAGTTGAATACCCTATATGCTCTGCTGTTAGTGGAGTATCCCAGAAAAATGCCTTCATCACTCTTGGAATCCATTTTCTCCTTTGATCACGATCTGTCGAATATAGCATTTATGCCAAATACATGGAAATATTTCATTGGTTTTCTTCCTTCCATAGTTCATACGGTGGAGGAAGATCCTTTCTTAGGGTGACCCTGTAGAACATAGCATTGTATTCATAGCTTCACCCAAAATGAATAGGAAGTTTCTTAGCATGAATCATTGCTCGGATTCTGTATAGTCCTATTCTTTCTTTCCACCACCCCATTTTTGTTGAGGTGTTATAGGAGTAGAAAACTCATGATTAATTCCTCTCGAGGAGCGTAATTCATCAAATTTGCTGTTCTCAAACTCCTTTCCATGATCACTTCTTATTCGACAATACAGCTTCTCTCTTTGAAGTCTTTTGCATAGCTCCTTAAAGACATTAAACACATCGATTTTTCCTTGATGAAGTTTATCCAGTAACCGGAGAAGTCATCCACAACAACATAGGCATATCTTCTTCCACCAAGGCTTTCAACCCTGCATAGGCCCCATCAAATCCATATGTAGCTCCAAGACTGAAGTGGTCGATGTCTAGACATTGGGTGTGACATTTCGGTTTGCTTTCCAACTTGACATTCACCATAGACTCTTCCTTCATCAATATGGAGTTTTGGTATCCTCCGACCTCCATAGTGATGATCTTTTCATCCCTCCGAGATGATGTCCAAGTTTTTGATGCCATAGCTTTACCTCCTTTTCATCCTTGTCTGTAGAGCACATGAAGAGAGGTTGGTGTTCTCGATTCCACATGTAGTAGTTGTCCGTTGATCCGACCTCTCATAACACTTCTTGTTTATCATTGATTACAAGACATTCGACTGGTGAAGTTGAATTTAAATCTCATATCACATAGCGACTTATGCTTATGAGATTAGCAACAAGCCTTTACCAAGAACACTCCATTTAGATTTGGAACTCCAGAGCAGTCCAAGTTTCCAACACCTTTGGTTTCTCCTTTAGCTCCATCTCCAAAAGTAACAAAGCTGGTAGAGTGAGGTTTGACATTATTCAGAAGGTTTTTTATACCACTCATATGCTTGGAACACCCAATGTCAAAGTACCAATCTTCCTTGCGACACTCGAGAGAGGTGTGTGCTATCAATGTCTGATCCTCTTCTTCCACTTTTGAGTGTAGGTTACTTTGATGTTCTTAGGCTCAACATAGGGAGTCTGATTAGGGTACCCATGTAACCTATAGCAAAAGGGTTTTATGTGTCCAAACCTTCCACAATGGTGACATCTCCATCTTTGAAACTTCTTTTCATGTTTCTCCGATCATGATGTTGGCCCCAATGTTGTGACATCCGCTTTGACATTGGCCTATTAGGTCCGGGTCTTCTTCTGTTATCGAAATTTCTTTGCATCTACATGCCCCGAGCCAGAACCCTTCCTGCTTTCACAGACATCCGCCCGGCTTTGGTTTCCCATGCCTCTTCTTTTCTTGTCACTAACAGGTTCCTTTTCACCACATATCCTAGACCATGCTTATTTCCAGATTTTGTCCAAGTCAAGAATTTCTTCCACTTATCGCCCATTTGTCAACATCTTGATGACCTAGTCATATGATCAAGCTTGGAATTCAACACTATAATCTCACCGTTGAGATGACTTATAGTGGCTGTATTTTCCTTCTTCGACTTCACATTTTCCGCCTCCAACTTCTCAATCACTTTTTCTTTTCATTTTGTCGACATACTTCACCACCGATACGCTTGTAAGTATCGAAGTTCTTCAAAGGTCACTTCCTCATCACTAGAGTCATTATCGATTGCCCTTTAGAAGATGCGGTGACAAGTTTGGTGATTCCTCTTCAAGATCACTACTTGATTCACCATCGCACCAAGTAACATTCATTCCTCTCTTTGTTTCTTAAGAAAGGTAGGACATTCACCTAATATGTCCAAATCCTTCACATTCATGACATTGGACTTCACCTTGACTTTTTCTTCTAACTTGGATCTTCTTGGAATCATAAGATCTTGATGTCGATGCAGTGTCCTTGACATGTGACCTTGACTTTGGATCAATTCTCCGATCGTTTGTTGAACTGCCTTCCAAGCATGGCTATAGCTTCGATATCTTCTCCTCATCTTCCTCCTTGCATCCCTCTTCGAATTGGATACAAGTGCTATGCTTTTGTTCTTCTTGTCAGCCACCGATTCCCATCTCAAAAGTCATAAGAGATCCTATCGTTCTTCAACCTTCAAGGTCTGATGTCCTGAGCCTCTATTGCGGTGACTTTCATTGCAAATCTCTTAGGCAAGGATCCGAGAATCTTTCTCACCAGCCTTCTCTTCGACATCTTTTCACCAAGTGCTCATGAGGCATTGGTATTTCCAAAATATTCATGTGAAATTCATGAATATTCTCATCTTCCTTCATCTTCAAATTCTCAAATTTGGTAGTGAGCATCCAAGTCCCGACATCTTCACCTTGGATGTTCCTCATGAGTAGTTCGAGAGTGTCCCAAACATCCTTGGCCAGCTCATATTGATGAACCAACAAGATATTCTGTCAATACCATTGAACAGAGCATTCAATGCTTTAGAGTTCCCTAGAGCTAGCTCTTCTTCCTCTTTGCTCCATTCTTCCTCGTGTTTCAAGACAAGAGTCCCATCTTTCTCAAGCTTGGTGGGATGTTTCCATCCGTTATCGCAGCTCTCCAAGCTTTAATGTCCACCGATCTTAAGAAGGCAACCATACGAGGCTTCCAAGAATCATAATTAGACCCATCCGTAATAGGTGGTCTTCCTCCAAATCCTCCTTCTTTATCCATTACGCCGTAAACTATTATCCCTAGATCTCACCTCGAAATAACAAGCGTGCCCGCCTCGATGCCAATTGAAATTTCAGCAGATACTTGATGTCACAGAGAATGTTATGACACAAGATTCGACACTATGTTAACAATTCACACAAGAAATACGAAGCATAAATAACACAATAAGTTGTTCACCCAGTTCGGTTCAACAAACCTACATCCGGGGCTACCAATCCAGGAGGAAATTCACTATTAGTAGCATTAATTCAGAATAAACCACCGCTTATCTCCTTCACTTAAAACCTACCCAATGCAACTTCAACCTAAGTCCTACTTAGATCCGAGTACCTCACTCCCCTCAATCACAGCAGTGATATCAACCTATTGACTAATTGAATTGTGAAGACACACTTCAATAAAATATCTTGATCTTGCTTCACGCTTCAATCAAGAGACAAACACTGTGCTTTAAAGCTTTGAGTGATAAACTACCCTTACAAAAATCCTAGTCCAATGCACTTATCAATTGATAGTTGCTTGGCTCACAAGAGAAACTAGAATTACACAATATCAATCATTATAAATCCTAACAAGACACAAACACAAGTCGCTATCTCTTCAATACATTCAAAGGGCGATGACAGAGTAAGGGTTCTTTTCCTTTTATAGAAGCAGAAACTTCGCTTTGGGCTTCCATAAAGATAGCTAGGTTCACTTAATTTAATCCTAAAAACATGGTCTTTTCAACAACCAATTTAGGTTTAATTAAGTTTAACCTAGCAGCCACGTGAGCATGCTTTCTAATAACGAAAAACAATATTTAGCACTCAACAAACTTCTCGAAAAATCTCAGAACAAAGATTCTATCAGTGTCACATCAATGTCATAACATCTTATGACATCACTGTTTTCTGCATTTCAAAGATGCTTTAGCTTCCAGCTCGAAATGTCTTTTAACATCCTTAGCAGGTAGGATTTATCTTCAATCTCTGAATGTCATGACATCTATCATGACATTGCTAAAGCCTAGTTTTACCAAAAATAATGCCAACTTAAAAACACTAACAGTAATTCTCTCTCGTTGCCTTTACGATTACAAGTGGTCAAGTCCCTCGAACGTTGAGGTATTCTAGCACCGTTGCCTTCAAAACGAATCATCATAGTCCCTTCTATACAAAGATCATAGACCCACGATGTCGCCTACGAATACATGATCTTGACCCTCGATTGTCGCCTACAAAAAATGATGATAGTCCCTTCGAATGTGCTAGGATACTTCCTACAAGTTGCTTTCTACGACCATCCGATGTCCCTTCGAATGTCCCGCTTACATCCAACGAATAGGGTTACCTACCAACTAATGGTATGGATAGCGCTATTCTAAAGGAATGTAAAATAACACGAAAACGACCAATTCTGAGTAGGTAATAAGACTTTTAGTTGCTTGCTCTATCAAAACACTTTTTGCACCTCACACTTTTATCAAAATTCAAACTCTTTTCAAAACGAAACATTTCCGAACACTTTGTATACATTCCTACATGAATCATTACAAAGTCAAACACACGGAAAGCACAATTTTTTCAAAAGTAATCTAAGAGCAACTAAGAGCCCGTAGATAACTACGGATGGAAAGGGGTGCTAATACCTTCCCTTTTCATAACCTTCTCCCTTACTCAGAATCTAACGAAGGTCTTTTTCTGTACTTTTTACCTTCCCTTAATTGGATAAAAGAAAAGTTGGTGGCGACTGTTGCTATCCGCATATTTGCGATACAAAAATCTCAAAGTCAGTTCACCGTATTACAGTAAGACCATGATTTCTCCCCCTCAAGTTTACTCGATGTTTTCCTTTCCTCTCGTAGGATAAAAAACGTTCGATGAAACTTTATTGATATCCTATCCAATGATGTTCATCTAGGTAGTTTCAGTTAGTCACATATAGTTGTTGTGTGTAAGTGTAACAATCTGTTTTATTATTGGATTAAGACCTCGTTGGAGAAAGGAGAAATCACCTAGAGTGGTGGACTAGAGTAGCTTGAGGTTATCAACTGAACTGGTATAAAAATTTTATGTTCATTTCTACTTTACAATCTTCTCTATTTTATTATCAAATGTGAAGTAAATTTTAAAGGGTGTCGTTTTCAAAGAAAAGTTTTTAAAGCTTAAAACCCAAATTAAACCCCCAATACTTATGTTTTTCACACCTTCAGTTGGCATCAGAGCTTCGGTTTTGTTGTGATAAAAAGTTTGGATTTTTATCAAACACCTAATAGTGTTCAGTAGCAATCCAGTGTGTGAAAAATAACGGCTACCACTAACAACGTTGTTGTTGTCACTTCTGATAACAAAGGAAGAGACTCATATAGTGGAAAACCTCTCATCTTTGATGGTGAGAAATTTGACTATTGGAAAGATAGAATAGACAACTACTTTCTTGGATTTATGGGATCTTGTAGTTGATGGCTACATTTACCTAGTAGATTCAGAAGATAAGAAAGTTGCCAGAAGCGCTCTAACAGATGCTTAGAAGAAAATGTACAAGAATGACCATAGAGCAAGAACCATTCTGCTCAACGTTATCCCATATATAAAGTATGAAAAGATCATAGATAGAGATACTGCCAAGTCTATCTTTGATTCTCTTCAAATGACTCGTGAAGGAAACGCTAAGGTCAAGGAGACAAAGGCTCTGTCCCTAATCCAAAAGTTTGAAGCCTTTAAAATGGAAGAAGATGAGTCTGTGGAAACTGTGTTTTCAAGATTCTAGATAATTGTTGCAGGACTCAGAGTTTTGGAAAACGGTTACTCTATTGTTGATCACGTCTTAAAGATTATCAGAAGTCTTCCTGCTAAATGGAGACCCATGGTAAATGCTTTGAAATTGGCGAAAGATCTCAACAACACTAGTCTTAAGGAACTTATTAGTTCTTTGATAAGTCATGAAATGGAGCTTCAAGCAGATGAACCTCATAGGAGAGGCAAATCTATTTCTCTTATGTCTAAGTGTAAAAAGATAAAGGCTTATCAAGCTGAGGAAGAATTAGAGAGTTTGAAGAAGACTCATATGAATATGAACTCTCTCTCGCATTTCTAAAAAGATAAACCAGTTGTAGAAACACAGAAAGAGCAAGTTCAAAGGGTCAAGAAGATTAAAAGGTAGACACGAGTCTACATCTAGCCAAAGGAAATATTTTGGAAAGGAGGTCACTTGCTATGAATGCAAAGAGCTTGGGAATTACAAGAATGGGTGTCCAAAGCTCAGAAAAGAAAGAAAACCTATGAAGTTTTTCAAATCTAAGAAAGGTCTCATGGCAATATGGCATGATTCAAATTCAGAAGAAGAATATTTTGATGAAGAACATGCCAATGTAGCTCTCGTGGCAAAGACCAGCATCAACAAATCAATATCAAAGCACGAATTGCTTCTTGATGAAGAGTCAGACTCTAATGACGACAGAGAGGTACTTTCTTCCTTATCTCGTTCAGAACTTGAATTAGGACAATCTGAACTTATGAAAAGGTATCATACTCTTCTAAGCAAACACAAAAATGTAAAAAATACTTTTGTGCTGCTTCTGAAACTTCTACTAATAGAGACTCAAACATTTTAGATTTAAATGAAAAAATATTTTCTTTAGAAAAATCAAATGTCGCTCTAAAGAGTAAACTTTCTAAATTAGAAGAAGAGATCATTTCTAGGATATCTACCACAGATGAAATAATTAGATATGATAGAGATTTTCAAGGCTTCCTTACTTATAGCATAGATAGAAGCAAGATGGATTCCATTATCTATAGAGTTAGCAGAAATGGAAGTAGAAGCTTAGGATACTCAGGGCCATCAAAACCAATTGATGAGTCGGAGAGTGTAAAACCCAAAACCTCTATCTGAACATTACGCGCTTGCCGATATTGAATTGAAATGTCTAGAACCAGAAGGTTCAGATTTTGTTGCACCACAATCACAAGCACAAAAGGAAACTTCTAAACCTAAATATCATGCATAGATTCCACATGACTATAATGTTGCACAAAAATCCAAAGGTGTGAGAACCTCTTGAAAGATGTGGGTACCAAAAGATCAGATAATATATGTTGCAGATATTCTAGATAATGCCTCTAAGACTCCAGTAGTTACACCTGAACAACGGATGCTTGCCACACTAACTGGGAAAAGGTCTATATTCCAAGATTTGGAACTTAAATTTAGAGGTATCATCAGTTGTGTTTGTCAGAACAAGATTATATGTTGTTTTGGCAACAAACAAAGAATTAGAAGGAAATATATTTGATTTATCAATGTAACACCTCTACATTTTCTTTATACTTTGTTACTATTTCTCCTTCTGAGCTCATTCATCAAAAGATGCTTCGGTCATAAGTATCTATGATCAGGTGGAAATCTTTTGATTATCCATAATCTGAGAAAATTAAATGTGCCTCTTAGCAAGATGTAGTGATTAACGTGTGTAACCCTTGGTTGTCATTAATCATCACACGCTATCTAAGTTAGACCTAGAAGAGTACGTTGTTTCTTGGGATTGATCTATGTCCTGATTACCTTCATTGAATTGAAATGTATAGAACGAGAAGGTTCAGATTCTGTTGCACCACAATCACAGGCACAAAAGGAAACTTCTAAACCTAAATGTCATGCATAGATTCCACATGACTATAATGTTGCACAAAAATCCAAAGGTGTAAGAACCTCTTGAAAGATGTGGGTACCAAAAGATCAGATAATAATTGTTGTAGATATTCTAGATAGTGCCTCTAAGACACCAGTAATTGCACCTAAACAATGGATCCTTGCCACACAAACTGGGAAAAAGGTCTATATTCCAAGACGTGGAACTTAAATATAGAGGTATCATCAGTTTTGTTTGTCAGAACAAGATTATTATTGTTTTGGCAACAAACAAAGAATTAGAAGGAAGTATATTTGATTATTGGTGATAGAGTTTGTGTTCCGGATGTTACAGAACTTTGGAAGAGTATTTCGGAAGAAGGACATCGTAGTGGATTAAGTATTCATCTCGATGCTACTAAGATGTATCATAACTTGAAAAAGTTATTTTGGTGGCCTGGAATGAAAAAGGAAATTGTTGAGTTTACTTATGCTTGTTTGGTTTGTCAGAAGTCAAAAATTGAACATCAGAAACCGTCAAGATTGATGGAGCCGTTGATTGTTCCAGAGTGGAAATGGGATGGCATTTATATGGATTTTGTATCTGGTTTGCCAAGGACAATGGAGAATTGTGATTCCATTTGGGTTATTGTTGATCGGTTGACGAAGTCCGCTCACTTTATTCCGATAAGAATGGATTACCCGATGGAAAGGTTGGCAGAATTGTATGTTGAAAAGATTGTAAGTTTGCATGGTATTCCTTCTAGTTTTGTGTCGGATAGGTATCCGAGGTTTACGTCAAAGTTTTGGAGGGGCTGCAGGAAGCTTTGGGTACTAAGTTGAGGTTGAGTTCCGCTTATCATCCGCAGACAGATGGTCAGACGGAGAGAACAATTCAGTCGTTAGAGGATTTGTTGAGAGCTTGTGTGTTGGAGAAAGGTGGAGCTTGGGATAGTTATCTATCGTTGATTGATTTTACCTACAACAATAGTTTTCATTCGAGTATTGGTATGGCTCCGTTTGAAGTATTGTATGGTAGGAGGTGTCGGACACTGTTGTGTTGGTACGAATCTGGAGAAAGTGTTGTGATTGGACCAGAAATTGTCCAACAGACTTCAGAAAAGATTAAGATGATTCAGGAGAAAATGAGAGCTTCTCAGAGTCATCATAAGGGTTATCACGATAAGAGGAGGAAGGATCTCGAGTTTATTGAAGGAGATCATGTGCTATTGAGAGTTACTCCGATGAGCGGTATTGGTCGAGCTTTGAAGTCAAAGAAGTTGACTCTGCATTTTATTGGTCCGTATCAGATTACCAAAAAGGTTGGAAGAGTTGCTTATCAGATTTCTTTACCGCCATCGCTTGCAAATTTGCATGATGTCTTCCATGTATCTCAGTTGAGGAAGTACATTATTGATCCGTCTCACGAGATTCAGGTAGATGATATATAGGTACGAGATAATCTGACTGTTGAAGCATTACCTGCGAGAATTGAGGATCAGAAAGTGAAGCAATTGCGAGGTAAAGAGATAGCATTGGTGAAAGTAGCTTGGGGAGGACCAACTGGTGGAAATGTAACTTGGGAACTGGAGAGCCAGATGAAGGACTCGTATCCCGAACTTTTCGTCTAAGGTATGTTTTCGAGGACGAAAACTCTTTTTAGTAGGGGAGTGTTGTGACACCCCAAATTAATTCAATTATTAAATAATTATAAATTCAATTATTAATTTAATTAAAAGTTTAATTATTGGCATTATTGAATTAATAGATTTAATTGATTAATTAAAAAATAGAAGTGTTGGGGGTGTGAAGTTGAATTGTAGGGTGTATGGAGTAAAAGGCTCTACTTAATTCTAATTAATTTATTTCTATTATTTGGAAAATAAAAAGGAATAAATAAAGGAATAAAAGGAAAAAAAAAGTGAGAAGAGGAATTAGGATTGCATTCTACGTGAGATTGGAGAATAAAAGAGAAAAGAGGAGAAAAAGCCAATTCGTCAGAATTCGAAGAATCATCGCGAGGTAAGGGGTGATTGAATATGATTATTATGCCTTATAGGTTTTGATGATCAATAGAACGAATTCATCTGTTAGGAATCTCGAATTAGGATCCTAAGTTATGCCCTACCGTATAATCAGACGTAAAACTTTCGATTGGAATTGTTATGCACGGTTAAATTATGTAGGATGATCCTAGACTAATTAGAGAACTTGATTCTGTGGTTAATTGGAAGCAAAAACGCATTAATTAATACTGTTATGGTGTGTTATGAAGTTTGGTTATGATTGGAATTAATGGGAATTTGTAACAATGAAGAAAAACTGGATTTTGGGTGAAAACTAACTGTATGAGTCGACACAAGACATTATGGATCGATGCAAGCAGTGAAATTTTAGAAAATCAGAAGCAAGGAAAATGTATGCATCGACTCATAGAGTCATGCATCTACTCATAGGAAGAAAAATAGAGTTATGCATCGACACATACGTGTTATGCATCGACACATACTGAATCAATTTTTGAAAATGCATATATTTTACTTGTATGCATCGATGCATATGATGCATGTGTCGACACGTGCTGTTTATGTATTGATGCATAGGCTTATGCATCGATACATACTATATTGGGATAGAACATGATTTTTCTGAAACGGTTTCGGTCATATCTTTTCGACCGTAACTCCGATTTAGGCATAGTTGGTATCGTTGGAAATCTTAGAACGAGTACTATCTAATAAAAATATTTTCAAAACCAATAATTGAGATCTTGAAGAATTATCTGGCTTTCATAATAAGAACTCGTTGTGAATTCGTGAATCATTTGTTGAGTAAATGTGCAGTATGTTAATTCCAGGGGTTGCAATTAACATTAGATGTTCATGATTGCTGTTGCCATATGCTGTTGTTATTATTGATTATAATTGGAATAATGTTGTTTGATCGTATTCCATGTTTGAATTGTTGCATGCTTCTGATGTGCATGCATGAGCATTTTGGTAATGGTTCATTCCCATTGTGCGGAATTGAACTTGCAGGGCCAATAACCGTACCCAATAGATAGTGGTGGTGAGGCTAGATTCTTGACCCAGTGGTGTATGGGCGAATCATTGATTGACGCTGTTTTTCGAGGTGTAAGCGGAATAGGGTGTGTACTTGGTTCACGTTTGGTACCACATGCATTTGAGTCTGCATTGCATATGTAGTTATAACATGTTAGGATGGTTTCCAGTGTTATAATTGCATTGATTGTTGTTGTATGCATAATGATCTGTGTGAATTGTATTTGTGAATCGTATTCTGATGATGCTAATAAGGGTGGAATAATGAATTGATTGTTTTATTGTTTTAAAGAAACGTATAATGCATTTTAATCTTGATGAAATCTCACCCTTACTTTAATGATTTCAGATTGAAGTGAATAGCTGCTCGGGAATTGGTGAGGACAGCTTATAGAGTTGTGCTACTTAGGTAGTCCACGTGTCAGTGTCATACTCTGGTAGTTGTAACATTGGGGAACGATCGTTTTGGAATTTTTATGGATTTAAACTTGTTCCTTTTGGTTTATGTTTTGGAATAGTTGTGAAATGAATTATTCCGGATTCTTATGTTATTTCTGCTGTATAAAACATAATCCTTGGTTTTACTTTATTTAATAAGTTCTTCAGTAAAAGGCATGATCACTGTTGAGTTATTTTAAAGATTTTAAAATTGTGACGCCCTTGTTGTTATGTTTAAAACTCTAATTAATTATATAAATCTCGGGTAAATTAGAAGGGGTGTTACAATAGTGGTATCAGAGTATGCAACTAGTGCAAGGTAACACTGTTGATACTTGTGTGCTGATGTGATTGTTTTATAATGTTACAGAACAATGGCCGGAAGAGGTAACAGAAGAGATGATGCTGCTATTGGTGAAGCCTTGGGAATGTTGGCTGGTGTGCTTGGAGGGAATCAGCTGGGAGCTGGTATTGGTGCTGATAGGCAAATGGGAAACTTTCAGAGGAACAATCATACCCTGTTCAAAGGAACTCATGATCCCGAAGGTGCACAGAGATGGTTGAAAGAGATCGAAAGGATCTTCAGAGTAATTGATTGTGCTGAGGAACTGAAGGTGAGGTATGGAACTCACATGTTGGTAGAGGAAGTAGATGACTGGTGAGTTGCTACCAGGATTGAAATGGAGCAAGATAGTATTGTATTGACTTGGGCTGTGTTCAGGAGAGCTTTTCTGAGGAGGTACTTTCCTGAAGACATTCAGGGAAAGAAGGAGATTGAGTTTCTGGAGCTCAAGCAGGGCAATAAGATTGTGAGTGAGTATGCTTCAAAGTTTACTGAGCTGGCGAAGTACTATGCTCATTATGCTAACGATGCAGATGGAGAATTTTCCAAATGTATCAAGTTTGAGAATGGTCTTCGTGATGAGATCAAGCAGGGTATAAGGTATCAACGCATCAGGAGGTTTTCTGATTTAGTAGACTGTAGTAGGATTCTAGAAGAGGATCTTGCTAGTACTAAGATGAATGCTCAAGGACATGTTGATCGTAAAGGAAAGAAACAGATGGATTGTGGGAAACCTTATGATAAGAGTAACTAGAGATCCGGTGGTTGGAAGAAGCCTAGTGGGGGAGATTCTAGTGCTCCTATTAAGTGCTACAGGTGTGGTGAAATGGGGCATCGAGCTAATGAATGCAAGAATGATGCGAAGAAGTGCAGCAACTGTGGAAGGTTTGGTCATGTAACTCCTGAGTGTAGAGCAAGAAAGGTAACTTGTTACAACTGTGGCGAAGAGGGTCATACTCGTCCGTAGTGTACTAAGCCAAAGAAAGAACAAACTGGTGGAAAAGTGTTCGCTTTGTCAGGATCAGAGACTAAGCCAGATGATCGGTTGATGAAAGGTACATGTTTTATTAATGGCATACCTTTAATTGCGATTATTGATACTGGAGCAACACATTATTTTATTGCTTTGGATTGTGCTAAGAGATTGAACTTGGATATTTCTAATATGGATGAAAGTATGGTCATTGACAATCCTGCGTCGGGTTCAGTGACTACTTCATATGTTTGTAGGAATTGTCCTATTGTAATTTTTGGTAGAGGTTTCGGTATGGATTTAGTGTGCCTACCGTTAGAACAACTTGATATCATCCTTGGAATGAACTGGTTGGAATTCAACCAGGTTCATATCAACTATTTTGAGAAGACGGTTATTTTTCCTGAAGAAGCTAGGGTCGAAGATGTGACCATGTCAGTTAAGCAGATGAATTTGGCTGTTAAAGATGGTGCTGTGGTGTTTATGTTGTATTCTTCGACGGAGGTGAAAGGAAAAGCTAAGAGTGATGAATTTCAAGGAATGAATTTCCGTATGTTTCCTAAGATGTTAGTGAATTGCCACCTGAGAGGGAAGTGGAGTTTACTATAGATTTGATTCCTGGAACTAGTCCGGTGTCAATGGCGCCTTATCGCATGTCGGCATCTGAATTATCGGAGTTGAAAAAGCAGTTAGAGGAATTACTTGAAAAGAAGTTTATTCGTCATAGTGTTTCGCCGTGGGGTGTAACACCCCTTCTAAAATACCTCGAATATATTGATTATATCAATGATTAAAGTCATAATTCATCAGAGTTAACACGGAACAAGGGATGCCACAATTATGAAATAAAATAAAACCTCCAAATAAACAGTAGCCATGCTACACTGAGGATCATTATTCGAATAATTCAATCAATTTAAGACCATGTCTTACACAGCGGAAAATACCAAAACCAAAACTGAATAAACCATAATTATTCTCAATGAGATTCAAAGAAACAATTGAATAATAATAATAACTAATTCCTCAACTAAACGTTCCCCAGTGTTACAACCTAATCAGAGCATGACACTGACACGCGGACTTAAAAGACAAGCTCTAGAGTCATCCTCACCAACTCCTGAGCTGCTAACTTTAATCTGAAATTTTTAAAGTAAGGGTGAGACTTCTCATAATTAAAACACATTATAAGCTTTTCAATCAACAATATATCACAAGCATATGATTTCACCCATTTCATCATAAATTCAGATTTCAACACTCAAACACAATCATACAAGTTAATATGCATAATCAATAACCAACAAAAGAATTGCAACACTGGAAGACATCCTAACATGTTACAATCCCATGCAAACACAAATGCATACACAATGCATGTGGTACCAACACGTGACCAAGTCACCCAACACTGATTCATCCTCAATCGGATACAGTAACCATCGATTCGTCCATAAACACCCGGACACGAATCCAGCCTAACCACCCATCCTCACTCGGGTATCGGTTATCGGCAATACAAGTCAAATTCCACACAATGGGAATTAACTTCACCAAACAATGCATATGCACGCACATCACTAGCATGCAACATCAAATCAGTCTATGTAATACATCAATTTATCATAACTGAATCAAAACCAACAAAATGATATTTCAATCATCATGCATACAATTAACAGTAGCATAAACATGCTTTATATCCACACAATACCAATACATCCATCACCACAGGTTCTCTGCTACATACACATCAATATGCGTCCTCAAAAATCACCTATTTCGGAATTCGGCTCATTTTCAAAATAATTTCAAGTTTTTGAAAATCTTTTCATTTTATAAAATAGAGCATTAAATTTAATAAATAACATCCAAAACGGCACTCAAAACGGACTTACGGTTTAAAAGTTATGAATTTTCAAAGTTTGACATTTTTCAAAAAAATACAGCAGAACCCGGTTCCTACATATACAGGAACCGGTTCCTGCGAAGTTCAAAAATCAGCTTTCTGGAAAAATGTATGGGAACCCGGTTCTTACCCATACAGGAACCAGCTCCTGAGTGCATTTTTCCTAGTTTTCACAAATTTTCACAGTGGAACCCGGTTCCTCCCCACTGGGAACCGGTTCCCACGACCTACAGAGCCATTTTCTGCACTTTTGACAGCATTCATCCACTCTAAACCAAACCCAAACATACCCATACGAATTTCTATATAGGAAACACCAACACACATCCAATTTGCATCATTAAGTCATCAAACAACATCATTTCATCATTCCTTTTTATTATCTGACACTCTAATTATTTTCAACCTATAATCCGACACAATAGGGACAATTCTCTAGAACCCTAACATTCTAAACCGGGATTCCTAACATACTATGATCCATACTATTGAATATCTAAACCGATAATATGAATTAAATAATCGAAATCACCACATACCTTGTGGGTTCTTCGAATTCTGACACCTTAGGTTTTCTTCCTTCCTTTTTCCTCTTCTCAACTTCATGTATGTGTGTTTTCTCCAAAATAACTCCTTTTTCCTCTTTTCCTTATTTTATTCCTTTTATTCCTCTAACATAAATAAAATAAATTAAATAATGTGAGTAGAGTCTTTTACTCCTCACACCCTTACTTTACTCAAAATACCTCTAATAATTCCATTCCTTTATTCCATAATTAATCCCAATAAATCCAATATATTAATAAATTATATTCTCAATTAACTTAATAATTAAAAAATCATAATTATTTAATTATCGAATTATTTGGGGTGTCACATGGGGTGCCCCTGTGTTGTTGGTTAAAAATAAAGAAGGTTCAATGAGACTGTGTGTTGATTACAGGCAGTTGAATAAAGTTACAATCAAGAATCGGTATCCATTGTCGAGGATTTATGATTTGATGGATCAGTTAGTTGGAGCTTGTGTATTCAGCAAGATTGATTTGAGGTCTGGGTATCATCAGATTCGTGTGAAGACGGAAGATATTCAGAAAACTGCATTTAGAACGAGGTATGGACATTATGAGTATTCTGTTATGCCATTTGGAGTTACTAATGCACCTGGTGTTTTCATGGAATATATGAACAGAATATTTCATCCGTATCTTGATAAGTTTCTGGTGGTGTTTATTGATGATATTCTGATCTATTCAAAGAATGATGAAGAGCATGCATGACATCTTAGAATTGTGTTGGAACTGTTGAAAGAAAAGAAGTTGTATGCGAAGTTGTCTAAGTGTGAATTCTGGTTAAGTGAAGTAAGCTTTCTTGGTCATGTGATTTCCAAGAATGGCATTGTTGTTGATCCTACGAAGGTAGAAGCGGTATCTCAGAGGGAAGCACCGAAGAATGCTTCTAAAATCTGTTGTTTTCTTGGTTTTGCAGGTTACTACAGGAAGTTCATTGAAGGATTTTCTAAATTAGCTTTGTCGTAGACTAAATTGACCAGAAAGGGTCAGATGTTTGTTTGGGATTCTGAATGTGAGAAAGGATTCCAAGAGTTGAAGAAGAGATTGACTAGTGCTCTGATTCTGATTTTGCCGAATTCGGCATAATCTTTTGTTGTGTATTCTGATGCATCATTGATGAGATTAGGTCGTGTTTTGATGCAAGATAAGCAGGTTGTGGCTTATGCTTCGAGACAATTGAAAGTTCATGAAAGGAATTATCCGACTCATGATTTAGAATTAGCAGCAGTGGTATTTATTTTGA
Organism: Vicia sativa; assembly: GCA_021764765.1. NCBI lineage: Eukaryota > Viridiplantae > Streptophyta > Magnoliopsida > Fabales > Fabaceae > Vicia > Vicia sativa. The sequence continues at coordinate 307,062,028 of CM038792.1, forward strand.
AATTATGGAGGCATTAGTTGTATGGTTCTCGATTTGTGGTATTCAGTGATCATAAGAGTCTGAAATATCTCTTCATCAAAAAGAGTTAAATATGAGGCAGAGAAGATGGTTGGAATTTCTAAAAGATTAAGATTTTGGTTTGAATTACCATCCTGGTAAAGCAAACGTGGTTGCAGATGCTATGAGTAGGAAGTCGTTACATATGTCTATGTTGATGGTCTGTGAATTGGAATTGGTTGAGCAATTCAGAGACTTGAGTTTGGTATGTGAGACTACTTCTGATAGTGTTAAGTTGGGAATTTTGAAGTTGACTAGTGGTATTCTTGAGGAAATTCGAACTGGACAGAAATATGATGTTGGTTTAGTTGATAAGTTGACATTGATTAACCAAGGTCAAGGAGGTGAATTCCGAATTGACGAGAATGGTGTTATGAGGTTTGGTAATAGAGTTTGTGTTCCGGATATTACAGAACTTCGGAAGAGTATTTTGGAAGAAGGACATCGTAGTGGATTGAGTATTCATCCCGGTGCTACTAAGATGTATCATGACTTGAAAAAGGTATTTTGGTGGCCTGGAATGAAAAAGGAAATTGATGAGTTTGTCTATTCTTGTTTGGTTTGTCAGAAGTCAAAAATTGAACATCAAAAACCGTCAGGATTTATGGAGCCGTTGTTTGTTCCAGAGTGGAAATGGGATGGCATTTCTATGGATTTTGTATCTGGTTTTCCAAGGACAGCAAAGAATTGTGATTCTATTTGGGTTATTATTGATCGGTTGACGAAGTCCGCTCACTTTATTCCGATAAGAATGGATTACCCGATGGATAGGTTGGCAAAATTGTATGTTTAGAAGATTGTAAGTTTGCATGGTATTCCTTCTAGTATTGTGTTGGATAGGGATCCGAGGTTTACGTCAAAGTTTTGGACGGGGCTTCAAGAAGCTTTGGGTACTAAGTTGAGGTTGAGTTCCGCTTATCATCCGCAGACAGATGGTCAGACGGAGAGAACGATTCAGTCGTTAGAGGATTTGTTGAGAGCTTATGTGTTAGAGAAAGGTGGAGCTTGGGATAGTTATCTACCATTGATTGAGTTTACCTACAACAATAGTTTTCATTCGAGTATTGGTATGACTCCGTTTGAAGCATTGTATGGTAGGAGGTGTCAGACACCGTTGTGTTGGTACGAACTGGGAAAGTACGTGATTGGACCGGAAATTGTCCAACAGACTTCAGAAAAGATTAAGATGATTCAGGAGAAGATGAGAGCTTCTCAGAGTCGTCCGAAGAGTTATCACGATAAGAGGAGGAAGGATCTCGAGTTTAGTGAAGGTGATCATGTGTTTATGCGAGTTACTCCGATGACCGGTATTGGTCGAGCTTTGAAGTCAAAGAAGTTGACTCCGCATTTTATTGGACCGTATAAGATTACCAAAAAGGTTGGAAGAGTTGCTTATCAGATTGCTTTACCGCCATCGCTTGCGAATTTGCATGATGTCTTCCATGTATCTCAGTTGAGGAAGTACATTGCTGATCCGTCTCATGAGATTCAGGTAGATGATATTCAAGTACGAGATAATCTGACTGTTGAAGCATTACTTGCGAGAATTGAGGATCGGAAAGTGAAGCATTTGCGAGGTAAAGAGATAGCGTTGGTGAATGTAGCTTGGGAAGGACCAGCAGGTGGAAATGTAACTTGGGAACTGGAGAGCCAGATGAAGGACTCGTATCCCGAACTTTTCGTCTAAGGTATGTTTTCGAGGACGAAAACTCTTTTTAGTAGGGGGGAGCTGTGACACCCCAAATTAATTCAATTATTAAATAATTAGAAATTTAATTATTAATTTAATTAAAGGTTTAATTATTGGCATTTTTGAATTAATAGATTTAATTGATTAATTAAACAATGGAAGTGTTGGGGTTATGAAGTTGAATTGTAGGGTGTATAGAGTAAAAGGCTCTACTTAATTCTAATTAATTTATTTATATTATTTGGAAAATAAAAAGGAATAAATAAAGGAATAAAAGGAAGAAAAAAAGTGAGAAGAGGAATTAGGATTGCATTCTACGTGAGATTGGAGAATAGAAGAGAAAAGAGGAGAAAAAGCCAATTCGTCAGAATTCAAAGAATCATCGCGAGGTAAGGGGTGATTGAATCTGAATATTATGCGTTATAGGTTTTGATGATCAATAGAACGAATTGATCCATTAGGAATCTCGAATTAGGATCCTAAGTTGTGCCCTACCGTATAATCCGACGTAAAAATTTCGATTGGAATTGTTATGGACGGTTAAATTATGTAGGATGATCCTAGACTAGTTAGAAAAAGTTGATTCTTTGGTTAATTGGAAGTAAAAACGCATTAATTAATACTGTTATGGTGTGTTATGAAGTTTGGTAACAATGAAGAAAATCTAGATTTTGGGTGAAAAGTAACTGTATGAGTTGACACAAGACATTATGGATCGATGCAAGCAGTGAAAATTTAGAAAACCAGAAGCAAGGAAAATGTATGCATCGACTCATAGGAAGAAAAATAGAGCTATGCATCGACACATACGTGTTATGCATCGATACATACTGAATCAATTTTTGAAAATGCAGATTTTTTACTTGTATGCATCGATGCATACGATGCATGTGTCGACACATGCTGTTTATGTATTGATGCATAGGCTTATGCATCGATACATACTGTATTGGGACAGAACATGATTTTTCTGAAACGGTTTCGGTCATATCTTTTCGACCGTAACTCCGATTTAGGCATAGTTGGTATCGTTGGAAAGCTTAGAACGAGTACTATATCATAAAAATATTTTCAAAACAAATAATTGAGATCTTGAAGAATTATCTAGCTTTCATAATAAGAACTCGTTGTGAATTCGTCAATCATTTGTTGAGTAAATGTGGAGTATGTTAATTTCATGGGTTGCAATTAACATTAGATGTTCATGACTGTTGTTACCATATGCTGTTGTTATTATTGATTATAATTGGAATAATGTTGTGTGATTGTATTCCATGTTTGAATTGTTGCATGCTTCTGATGTGCATGCATGAGCATTTTGGTAATGGTTCATTCCCATTGTGCGGAATTGAACTTGCAGGGCCAATAACCGTACCCAATAGATAGTGGTGGTGAGGCTAGATTCTTGACCCAGTGGTGTATGGGCGAATCATTGATTGACGCTGTTTTTCGAGGTGTAAGCGGAATAGGGTGTGTACTTGGTTCACGTTTGGTACCACATGCATTTGAGTCTGCATTGCATATGTAGTTATAACATGTTAGGATGGTTTCCAGTGTTATAATTGCATTGATTGTTGTTGTATGCATAATGATCTGTGTGAATTTTATTTGTGAATCGTATTCTGATGATGCTAATAAGGGTGGAATAATGAATTGATTGTTTTATTGTTTTAAAGAAACATATAATGCATTTTAATCTTGATGAAATCTCACCCTTACTTTAATGATTTTAGATTGAAGTGAATAGCTGCTCGGGAATTGGTGAGGACAGCTTATAGAGCTGTGCTACTTAGTTAGTCTGCGTGTCAGTGTCATGCTCTGGTAGTTGTAACACTGGGGAACGATCGTTTTGGAATTTTTATGGATTTAAACTTGTTCCTTTTGGTTTATATTTTGGAATAGTTGTGAATTGAATTATTCTGGATTCTTATGTTATTTCTGTTGTATAAAACATAATCTTTGGTTTTGCTTTATTTAAAAAGTTCTTCAGTAAAAGGCATGATCACGTTGAGTTATTTTAAATTTTTTTAAATTGTGATGCCCTTGTTGTTATGTTTAAAACTCTGATTAATTATATAAATCGCGGGTAAATTAGAAGGGGTGTTACAATAGTGGTATCAGAGCATAGTCGGTCGTGTCTTAGAGTCTTTATCCCTTTCGTATGCGACTAGTGCAAGGTAACACTGTCGATACTTGTGTGCTGATGTGATTGTTTTATAATGTTACAGAACAATGGCCGGAAGAGGTAACAGAAGAGACGATGCTGCTATTGCTGAAGCCTTTGGAATGTTGGCTGGTGTGCTTGGAGCGAATCAGCTGGGAGCTGGTATTGGTGCTGATAGGCAAATGGGAAACTTTCAGAGGAACAATCCTCCCTTGTTCAAAGGCACTCATGATCCCAAAGGTGCACAAAGATGGTTGAAAGAGATCGAAAGGATCTTCAGAGTAATTGATTGTGCTGAGGAACTGAAGGTGAGGTATGGAACTCACATGTTGGTAGAGGAAGCAGATGACTGGTGGGTTGCTACCAGGACTGAAATTGAGCAAGATGGTATTGCATTGACTTGGGCTGTGTTTTGGAGAGCTTTTCTGAGGAGGTACTTTCCTGAAGACATTCGGGGCAAGAAGGAGATTGAGTTTCTAGAGCTCAAGCAGGGAAATAAGACTGTGAGTGAGTATGCTTCGAAGTTTACTGAGCTGGCGAAGTACTGTGCTCATTATGCTAACGATACAGATGGAGAATTTTCCAAATGTATCAAGTTTGAGAATGGTCTTTGTGATGAGATCAAGCAGGGTATCAGGTATCAGCGCATCAGGAGGTTTTCTGAATTAGTAGATTATAGTAGAATTCTAGAAGAGGATCTTGCTAGTACTAAGATGAATGCTCAAGGACATGTTGATCGTAAAGGAAAGAAACAGATGGATTGTGGGAAACCTTATGATAAGAATAACTAGAGATCCGGTGGTTGGAAACAGCCTAGTGAGGGAGATTCTAGTGCTCCTATTAAGTGCTATAGGTGTGGTGAAATGGGGCATTGAGCTAATGAATGCAAGAATGATGCGAAGAAGTGCAGCACCTGTGGAAGGTTTGGTCATGTAACTGTTGAGTACAGAGCAAGAAAGGTAACTTGTTACAACTGTGGCGAAGAGGGTCATACTCGTCCGCGGTGTACTAAGCCAAAGGAAGAACAAACTGGTGGAAAAGTGTTTGCTTTGTCAGGATCACAGACTAAGCCAGATGAACGGTTGATTAAAGGTACATGTTTTATTAATGGCATACCTTTAATTGTGATTATTGATACTGGAGAGACACATTCTTTTATTGCTTTGGATTGTGCTAAGAGATTGAACTTGGATATTTCTAATATGGATGGAAGTACGGTAATTGACACTCCTGCGTCGGGTTCAGTGACTACTTCATATGTTTGTAGTTATTGTCCTATTGTAATTTTTGGTAGAGGTTTTGATATGGATTTAGTGTGCCTACCGTTAGAACAACTTGATATCATCCTTGGAATGAACTGGTTGGAATTCAACCAGGTTCATATCAACTATTTTGAGAAGACGGTTATTTTTCCTAAAGAAGCTAAGGTCGAAGAAGTAACAATGTCAGTTACGCAGATTTATTTGGTTGTTAAAGATGGTGTTGTGGTGTTTATGTTGTATTCTTCGACGGAGGTGAAAGGAAAAGCTAAGAGTGATGAATTGCCAGTGGTGAATGAATTTCCAAAAGTGTTTCCGGAAGATGTTAGTGAATTGCCACCTGAGAGGGAAGTGGAGTTTACTATAGATTTGATTCCTGGAACTAGTCCGTGTCAATGGCGCCTTATCGCATGTCGGCATCTGAATTATCGGAGTTGAAGAAGCAGTTAGAGGAATTACTTGAAAAGAAGTTTATTCGTCCTAGTGTTTCGCCGTGGGGTGCTCCTGTGTTGTTGGTTAAAAAGAAAGAAGGTTCAATGACACTGTGTGTTGATTAGAGGTAGTTGAATAAAGTTACAATCAAGAATCAGTATCCATTGTCGAGGATTTATGATTTGATGGATCAGTTAGTTGGAGCTTGTGTATTCAGCAAGATTGATTTGAGGTCTGGGTATCATCAGATTCTTGTGAAGACAGAAGATATTCAGAAAACTGCATTTCGAACGAGGTATGGACATTATGAGTATTCTGTTATGTCGTTTGGAGTTAATAATGCACCTGGTGTTTTCATGGAATATCTGAGCAGAATATTTCATCCGTATCTTGATAAGTTTGTGGTGGTGTTTATTGATGATATTATGATCTATTCAAAGAATGATGAAGAGCATGCAGGACATCTTAGAATTGTGTTGGAACTGTTGAAAGAAAAGAAGTTGTATGCGAAGTTGTCTAAGTGTGAATTCTGGTTAAGTGAAGTAAGCTTTCTTGGTCATGTGATTTCCAAGAATGGCATTGTTGTTGATCCTACGAAGGTAGAAGCGGTATCTCAGAGGGAAGCACCGAAGAATGCTTCTAAAATCTGTTGTTTTCTTGGTTTTGCAGGTTACTACAGGAAGTTCATTGAAGGATTTTCTAAATTAGCTTTGTCGTAGACTAAATTGACCAGAAAGGGTCAGATGTTTGTTTGGGATTCTGAATGTGAGAAAGGATTCCAAGAGTTGAAGAAGAGATTGACTAGTGCTCCGATTCTAATTTTTCCGAATCCGGAAGACTCTTTTGTTGTGTATTGTGATGCGTCATTGATGGGATTAGGTGGTATTTTGATGCAAGATAAGCAGGTTGTGGCTTATGCTTCTAGACAATTGAAAGTTCATGAAAGGAATTATCCGACTCATAATTTAGAATTGGCAGCAGTAGTATTTGTTTTGAAATTATGGAGGCATTACTTGTATGATTCTCGATTTAAGGTATTCAGTAATCATAAGAGTCTGAAATATCTCTTCGATCAGAAAGAGTTAAATATGAGGCAGAGAAGATGGTTGGAATTTCTAAAAGATTATGATTTTGATTTGAATTACCATCCTGGTAAGGCAAACGTGGTTGCAGATGCTTTGAGTAGGAAGTCGTTACATATGTCTATGTTGATGGTTCGTGAATTGGAATTGGTTGAGCAGTTTAGAGACTTGAGTTTGGTATGTGAGACTACTTTTGATAGTGTTAAGTTGGGAATGTTGAAGTTGACTAGTGGTATTCTTGAGGAAATTCGAACTGGAAAGAAATCTGATGTTGGTTTAGTTGATAAGTTGACATTGATTAACCAAGGTCAAGGAGGTGAATTCCGAATTGACGAGAATGGTGTTATGAGGTTTGGTGATAGAGTTTGTGTTATGGATATTACAGAACTTCGGAAGAGTATTTTGGAAGGACATCGTAGTGGATTAAGTATTCATCCCGGTGCTACTAAGATGTATCATAACTTGAAAAAGTTATTTTGGTGGCCTAGAATGAAAAAGGAAATTGCTGAGTTTGTTTATGCTTGTTTGGTTTGTCAGAAGTCAAAAATTGAACATCAAAAATCGTCAGGATTGATGGAGTCGTTGTTTGTTCCAGAGTGGAAATGGGATGGCATTTTTATGGATTTTGTATCTGGTTTTCCAAGGACAGCAAAGAATTGTGATTCTATTTGGGTTATTGTTGATCGGTTGACGAAGTCCGCTCACTTTATTCCGATAAGAATGGATTACCCGATGGAAAGGTTGGCAGAATTGTATGTTGAAAAGATTGTAAGTTTGCATGGTATTCCTTCTAGTATTGTGTCGGATAGGTATCCGAGGTTTACGTCAAAGTTTTGGAGGGGCTGCAGGAAGCTTTGGGTACTAAGTTGAGGTTGAGTTCCGCTTATCATCCGCAGACAGATGGTCAGACGGAGAGAACGATTCAGTCGTTAGAGGATTTGTTGAGAGCTTATGTGTTAGAGAAAGGTGGAGCTTGGGATAGTTATCTACCATTGATTGAGTTTACCTACAACAATAGTTTTCATTCGAGTATTGGTATGACTCCGTTTGAAGCATTGTATGGTAGGAGGTGTCAGACACCGTTGTGTTGGTACGAATCTGGGGAAAGTACTGTGATTGGACCGGAAATTGTCCAACAGACTTCAGAAAAGATTAAGATGATTCAGGAGAAGATGAGAGCTTCTCAGAGTCGTCCGAAGAGTTATCACGATAAGAGGAGGAAGGATCTCGAGTTTAGTGAAGGAGTCATGTGTTTATGCGAGTAACTCCAATGACCGATATTGGTCGAGCTTTGAAGTCAAAGAAGTTGACTCCGCATTTTATTGGTCCGTATCAGATTACCAAAAAGGTTGAAAGAGTTGCTTATCAGATTGCTTTACCGCCATCGCTTGCAAATTTGCATGATGTCTTGCATGTATCTCAGTTGAGGAAGTACATTGCTGATCCCACTCATGAGATTCAGGTAGATGATATACAGGTACGAGATAATCTGATTGTTGAAGCATTACCTGTGATAATTGAGGATCGGAAAGTGAAGCAATTGCGAGGTAAAGAGATAGCATTGGTGAAAGTAGCTTGGGGAGGACCAGTAGGTGGAAATGTAACTTGGGAACTGGAGAGCCAGATGAAGGACTCGTATCCCGAACTTTTTGTCTAAGGTGTATTTTCGAGGACGAAAACTCTTTTTAGTAGGGGAGAGTTGTGACACCCCAAATTAATTCAATTATTAAATAATTAGAAATTTAATTATTAATTTAATTAAAGGTTTAATTATTGGCCTTTTTGAATTAATAGATTTAATTGATTAATTAAACAATGGAAGTGTTGGGGTTTGAAGTTGAATTATAGGGTGAATGGAGTAAAAGGCTCTACTTAATTCTAATTAATTTATTTCTACTATATGGAAAATAAAAAGGAATAAATAAATGAATAAAAGGGAAAAAAAAGTGAGAAGAGGAATTAGGATTGCATTCTACGTGAGATTGGAGAATAGAAGAGAAAAGAGGAGAAAAAGCCAATTCGTCAGAATTCGAAGAATCATCGCGAGGTAAGGGGTGATTGAATTTGATTATTATGCCTTATAGGTTTTGATGATCAATAGAACGAATTGATCCGTTAGGAATCTCGAATTAGGATCCTAAGTTGTGCGCTACAGTATAATCCGAAGTAAAACTTTTGATTGGAATTGTTATGAGCGGTTAAATTATGTAGGATGATCCTAGACTAATTAGAAAACTTGACTCTGTGGTTAATTGGAAGTAAAAGCGCATTAATTAATATTGTTATGGTGTGTTATGAACTTTGGGGACGATTGAAATTAATGGGAATTCGTAACAGTGAAGAAAAACTGGATTTTGGGTGAAAACTAACTGTATGAGTCGACAAAAGACATTATGGATCGATGCAAGCAGTGATATTTTAGAAAACCAAAAGCAAGGAAAATGTATGCATCGACTCATAGAGTCATGCATCGACCTATAGGAAGAAAAATAGAGCTATGCATCGACGCATACGTGTTATGCATCGACACATACTGAATCAATTTTTGAAAATGCATATTTTTTACTTGTATGCATCAATGCATCTGATGCATGTGTCGACACGTGCTATTCATGTATTGATGCATAGGCTTATGCATCGATACATACTGTATTGGGACAGAACATGATTTTTCTGAAATGGTTTCGGTCATATCTTTCGACCGTAACTCCGATTTAGGCATAGTTGGTATTGTTGGAAAGCTTAGAACGAGTACTATCTAATAAAAATATTTCCAAAACCAATCATTGAGATCTTGAAGAATTATCTGGCTTTCATAATAAGAACTCGTTGTGAATTCGTGAATGATTTGTTGAGTAAGTGTGCAGTATGTTAATTCCATGGGTTGCAATTAACATTAGATGTTCATGATTGTTGTTACCATATGTTGTTGTTATTATTGATTATAATTGGAATAATGATGTGTGATCTTATTCCATGTTTGAATTGTTGCATGCTTCTGATGTGCATGCATGAGCATTTTGGTAATGGTTCATTCCCATTGTGCAGAATTGAACTTGCAGGGCCAATAACCGTACCCAATGGATAGTGGTGGTGAGGCTAGATTCTTGACCCAGTGGTGTATGGGAGAATCATTGATTGACGTTGTTTTCCGAGGTGTAAGCGGAACAGGGTGTGGACTTGGTTCACGTTTGGTACCACATGCATTTGAGTCTGTGTTGCATATGTAATTATAACATGTTAGGATGGTTTCCAGTGTTATAATTGCATTGATTGTTGTTGTATGCATAATGATCTGTGTGAATTGTATTTGTGAATCGTATTCTGATGATGCTAATAAGGGTGGAATAATGAATTGATTGTTTTATTGTTTTAAAGAAACATATAATGCATTTTAATCTTGATGAAATCTCACCCTTACTTTAATGATTTTAGATTGAAGTGAATAGCTGCTCGGGAATTGGTGAGGACAGCTTATAGAGCTGTGCTACTTAGTTAGTCTGCGTGTCAGTGTCATGCTCTGGTAGTTGTAACACTGGGGAACGATCGTTTTGGAATTTTTATGGATTTAAACTTGTTCCTTTTGGTTTATGTTTTGGAATAGTTGTGAAATGAATTATTCCGGATTCTTATGTTATTTCTGCTGTATAAAACATAATCCTTGGTTTTACTTTATTTAATAAGTTCTTCAGTAAAAGGCATGATCACTGTTGAGTTATTTTAAAAATTTTAAAATTGTGACGCCTTTGTTGTTATGTTTAAAACTCTGATTAATTATATAAACCGCGGGTGAATTAGAAGGGGTGTTACACCTCTTAGCTAGATGTAGTGATTAACGTGTGTAACTCTTGGTTGTCATTTATCATCACACGCTATCTAAGTTAGATCTAGAAGAGTACGCTGTTTCTTGGGATTGATCTATGTCCTGATTACCTTCATTGAATTGAAATGTCTAGAACGAGAAGGTTCGGATTCTATTGCACCACAATCACAGGCACAAAAGGAAACTTCTAAACCTAAATATCATGCATAGTTTCCACATGACTATAATGTTGCACAAAAATCCAAAGGTTTAAGAACCTCTTGAAAGATGTGGGTACCAAAAGATCAGATAATATATGTTGCAGATATTCTAGATAGTGCCTCTAAGGCACCACTAATTGCACCTGACCAATGGATGCAAGATTAGCATCTTCAACTATGTTGTCTTTGATGGCCAGTGGTTCTTGTTTGACGCCATGGTAGTAAACTTCGGCTCCATAATTATAAGGTATAGATTTGTTAAATGAATACCGAATTGGTCTGGGTGAGGTAATAATTAGAGGTGCCACTTTAGATATTGGATCGGCAGAGGTGATCCTTATTGTGTTTACATCGGCATATTCTTTGGGATAGTCATCATCTCCCCGTCTAGTTTTTTTTGATGTCTTCAATTGCAATCTTGGAGCTTTCAGAGGGCGGTATATTTCACCATAAAATCAAATTTCCCACTTGGTTGTCCCAAGGTATCCCAGACTTCTAGTATGGCTTCTTCTATGCTCACGTCTTCAATTTTCAAGCTTTTGGAAACATCTTCGCACAAACTCTCTACAGACGGGGTTTTCATGAATAGCACTTCTCGGTTGTCCATCAGGCGTTGAACACCTCTCTTCAACCAAGCACATCCACTGGGTTCGGATGCGCAGTAATAGTAGTTTTCAAAACATCCTTGAAATAAGTTGGCTTGTAGTAGATTCTTCTTAACAGTCATCAAGGGAGTGATTAACTCATTCACAACAAAGACATAAGAGTCGTTATCAATGGCGTATAAAATCTTTCCATGATCGGGAATTGGTACGTTGGTCACATTCGAGGTTTCGACAAGACGATCGAATTCAATTTCTTAAGCTTCGATCATGTCTTGGATCTTGTTCTTCAGGGCCCAACAATTATTAGTGTCGTGCCTATGGCTAATGGAGTGGTATGCACACCTTACATTAGGATTGTACTTTGAAGAAGATTTCTTGATATGATGAGGAGGATCTCTCAAAGTAATCAGCTCTACTTTCAATATGTTTTTCAATGCTTAAGACAACGGCATATTGATCTTCGTAAATTGTCTTCTTGGTGTGTTCTGCCTACGTGTGTTGTCTTGTTGAGGTTGCACTGGTGTGGGATTGGAGATCAGGACTACCCCCACAGATTAGTGGCGATCATTTTTATCACGGCTCTTCTGGCTATACGCAGCATTAGCCTCTTTCTTCCCACCAAAATACCTCTTCACAGCATTTGAAGATGTTGCGACTTGAATTTTTCCACTCTTGATTCCAACAACAATATGTTCTCCTGTCAATATTAGTTCAGGGAATCCTACTAAGGAAGTTCCAATTAGATGATTGAAGAATGGGCCTGTCAATGTTCCCATAAACATGTCAACCAATTCCCTATTAGACAAGGGTGGCTGGACTCTTCCTGCTAGATCTCTCCATTTCCGAGCGTACTCTTTGAACTTCTCATTACGACCCATAGACATATTCTGTAGTTGCATACGGGTCAACGCCAATTCAGCATTGTACTGGTACTGCTTGTAAAAAGCATCTGCTAAATCATTCCAGGTATGGATGTGAGTATTATCTAGCTGATAATACCATTCTAACTGCGCTCCGGACAGACTCTCTTGAAAGAAAGGCATCCACAATTTCTTGCCAGCAGTGTGTGGTTGAATCTTCTGAGCATAGGACTTCACATGAAGCTTTGGACAAGAAATACCATCATACTTAGCAAAAGTAGGAACTTTGAACTTGCAGGGAATGACCACTCCAGGAACTAGGCTTAAATCATCAAAGTTCAACCCTGACATTATCAGATTTTCCACGACATTCAGACGGTCTTTAAGTTGCTTACACTTCTCGTTGCCTGGAGGATATTACTCGCTCATATAGTCTTCTCCCTCTTCTTCTTGAGACCCATGATGGCTTCCTTCATTGACCTTGGCAATTCCTTCAGTTTTGCCGCTCTTTTCTGAGAATTCAAGTTGTCTAACTACCTTGATTGGACCTCTGAACCTTTTCCCCATGTTGAGAATACCAGCGATCTTCTTCTTCATGATGAACTCTTTTAGATATTTCTACCCTTGGGCCAAGTTGGTGAACATTTCTTGGAACTGAGCATTCTGAGCCTGGAGATCTTTGACAGTTTGTTTGAGAGCCATTTCTACTGAAATAAACAGCGAGAGAATGAGAAAGCTGGTATTCAGAGTACCTGTTATGAAGTAATATGCTATGATATACAATGTTATGCAATGCAATGTTTTCAAGGACCTTAGGAATTTAAATTTGGTAAACAAGCACGAACAAACTTTTTATTAGTTTGATTAGAAAATACAAAATAAAGTTCAAGTACAAAAGTAAAACTCCTAGTGTTTAGGCCTCTCACAGACGCTTCCTCTTTGTGTTGACATAAATGTTAATGCTCTATTCCTCATGAAGTAGCTTCGTCAACTCTAATAATCTTCTCTCGCTTGCATATCATTGAGCTTCGAATGTATCTCTTTCTTATTTGAGTTGAATCCAGGATCTCTTTAATTCTTCAAAGTTAGTAGGCATATCTGGATAAAGAATGGTGTAAGATTCATCGCCTTCAGCAACAGGTTCCATAATTACTGGTAGAATAGCAGTATATGGCATCATGAGATTTTGAGCAAGAGCCCACACCTATTTGAGTCAAGGTTCCCAAGGAGTGAAATTTTTAGGCCCCAAGGTCTTGGTATCAGTTTTCTTCACCATTCCCCAAGCGTGCACAAATCTTCGACGGTAATCTTGGAGATTGTTGTCGTAGTGAAATACAATACCTTGAATGAGTATATCATGAGGACTATCTCTTCGAGCATAACCAAACTGACGTAGCGCTAAGCAAGGGTTGTAAGTGATACCTCCCCTTATGCCAAGGAGTGGCACATTAGGGAATTCCCCACAACTGTCAATGAAGATGAAGTCTTTTTGATAGTAGAGACACCAACGAATCTCTGTTTGAGATAGTGACATCAACCTTTGAAACCACCTTAGGCCTTGTTCATTCTTCATTATTGATCAAGGAAGGTGTGAAATAAACCACCTGGATAATAACAGTATGCAACACATGAGAGTCCCTTATCTTTTCATAGTACAAGTGTGGAGAGAATGTAGAATATCTCCAAGCAAAGTAGGCACAGGTTTATGAGTGAGGAATATCTTGATGGCGTTTATGTCTATTAATTGATTTGGATTAGGGAATAGCACCAAACCATAGATTGGTAAAGCTAAAATATCTTCGAAAGCATGGAAACTCATAGCCTTTAAGAACTCTCGAGTCTTCTTTATAAAAAATTTAGCAAGTAAACCTTTAACTGCACTTCTTGTTTCTCAATTAGCTTTAATTTCTGACCGTTTTAGGTGTAAAGCTGTTGCAATATCTTCAAACCTTGGAAGATTTTATGAATCGGTGAAAGGTATCTGATCAAGAATGGGTATCCCAAGTTGCTTAGAGAATTCTTCCATTGTAGGTACCAACTGATAATCTAGGAAGGTAAAACAGTGATGTTTTGGATCAAAGAACTGGAATACGACGCTAATCAAATCTTCTTCAAAACTGGAGGTAACCAAGTCAAGTAGATAACCATGTCTTCTGATGAACTGAGAGTGATCAGGAACTTCTGAGACTAACTTCTTGAGTTGAGAAGGTATTCCCACAAAGTTGATTCGGATAGTCTTCCTAGAAGCCATAACCCTACAACAAAGAGCAAAGATAAATCCCTAGGTCCTTGAAATGGTTAGAAATGTTATGATGATATGATGTTATGATGTCATGATGTCATGGTTAAATAGCAAACACAAGCAATTCACACAATAACCCTAGGTTTAAGGCTTGCATAAGGTATTGGTGTCTACCCTACCGGAGTTTAAGTTGGTTCAACCTGTCCTATAATAGTAACCGGGTTCTAGGAATCTCATATCACGGATCTTTCTTGTAGGCTTTATTTCAGTACGGCTACCAAATGGTCAACCGAAACATCCCGAAAGTCTAATCTCAATTAGCGTAGCATCTAGTATCAACCAACCTCAGTATGCACCGAAGCCGGCTATCTCACTACCTTCTAATGGCTAAGATGGGTCAATTAGGGTTCTAAAAGTTTAGTTAGTGCTTGATGACACCACGTAGATGCCAAATATTTCCTCAACTGAACATGAGGAACATCAGGACATCCAAAGTGTCACGTTAATCATAGATGTAACACCCCAATTCTACCCCTCGTAATTAATAATAAAATCAGAGTTTCAAAATTTCATCCAAACATAAATTGAGGTATCACATATTCGTGTTTCCATCACTTTGCATTATAATGCACATCACAAAAATCATAAGTCGGATATACCGATTCATATAATAAATCATCATATAAACATATGACTATTCACAACACAACAAATGTGTTCACAAAATGTACATATCACCATGTTATCATCAATACATAAAGTTATAATATCATAAGATAGTATACATAAACTATCCTATCCAAAATAATAACGTCGCCCAAAACCTGAGTGTTACTACTATCAGAGCAGACCGACTCAAAATAAAGAGACTCGAGCTAATCCTCATCATCCTCGTGGATCACCTGCACGTTACCAATATAAAGGCAACGGCGAGACAAGTAAAGGGTGAGATACTCCAAAACATATAATTAAAGGCATGATAATATATATATAGTTTTGGAATCATAAATGATATAGGATTAATAACAATATGTCAACAAATATCAAAATCTCACATACTTTAAAATCATCATTTAGTGTATAAAATCAACACTTTAATTTCATCACATTATCACCATAATCATATCAAAACAAAACATAAACTCCATCGCCATAAACTCATATCGTCGCTCTATGTAACACCCCATATTTTCAATTATTATTAAATTGGAATTGTAATTATTTAATTAATTAAAATTTGATTTTTTTTGGGAATTATTAGAATATTAGAATTTTTAGAAAATAAATAAGTGGAGAGAATTTGAATTTATGGTGTAAAGAGTAGAAGGAGGGGTGTATGGAGTAAAAGCCTCTAATAATTTATTTTATTATTATTATTGTTATAGAATAATAATAAAAGGAATAAAAAGAGGAAAAAGAGAATTGGGAGTAAAAAACTCTACTTAATCCTAATTAATTTATTTCTATTATTTGGCAAATAAAAAGGAATAAATAAAGGAGGATAAAAAGAAAAAGAAGGTTATTTGGAAAAGTCATTATACGTGAAATTGGAGAAGAGAAGAGAAGAGAGGAAAAAGCCAAATGCCGTTAATTCGAAGGATCATCGCGAGGTAAGGGGTGATTTCATTCAGTTAATATGCCTTATGGGTTTTGGGATACAATTGAATGATTGGGTATGTTAGAAAACTTGAATTAGATAATTCTAGGTTTGTAGGAATATCTCTAATTGTGTCGGATTATAGGAATTGGAACCATTAATGGGATAAATAATTAATAGGAATGATGGAAACATGATTTATGATGTTGTGTTGATGTGTATTGGTTGCATTTTGGTGTTTCTAATGCTATAATTCGTATGGGAATGAGTAAGAATGAATTGGGACACAAGTTCTAAAAACCGAGATTTTTGGTAATGCAGTCGGGAACAGTTACTCTGGGAGGAACCGGCTTCCCAATTCAAATTTTCAAAAATTGGGACTTTTTCAACGTGGGAACCGGTTCCCAATATGGAGGAACCGGGTTCCCCATACCAAATTCCAGGAGCGTGATATTTTTAAAATGTGGGAACCGGGTTCTCCCAGGGAGGAACCGTTACCACTGTGTTGAATTTCAAAATGTTTAAAACTTCAAAAATTCATATTTTCCAAACCGTAGCTCCGATTTGAGTGTCGTTTTCAGCATTATTTCTTAAATTAAAAATACTATCTTATAAAATAAGAAAAATATTATTTTATGAAAACTATTTTAAAAATAGTCGAAATCTTGATTTTTGTAAATTTTAGTATTTTGAGAATGGTGTAGAATTGGTTGTGAATCGTTCCGACTTAGTGAATGAGGACTGTTACTTATGTGTTGTGCTTGCTATCCATTATGATTGAGATGTGATCATGTGATATATTGGTTAGATTGTTTTGACAAGTTGAATGAAGATCGACGCTTATGTGTTGTTTTCCTTGTTGTTTATTCATGATTGTATTGATATAATGTGTTGTTGTCGATGTTGTATATTCATGATGGTTGTTAATCTCAGTTGTTATTGTTGTACATACTGGTGATAGTCTTACCAATTGGAGGGTAAGCGTTTGGCATATTTATGCTTGTGATGATATCATGTTGTGGTTGATGATGGTTTATGATGTCTGATGTGGTCATAACCTGTGTTGAATGTTGCATGCTGGTGTTGTGCATGCATATGCATTCTAGTGAAGTTAATTCCCATTGTGTGGAATTTGACTTGTATTGCCAATAGCCATACCTGGGTGATGATGGGTGGTGAGGCTGGATTCGTGTCCGGGTGATTATGGACGAATCGATGATTACTGTATCCGGGTGATGATGGATCAGTGTGTGTGACTTGGTTCACGTTTGGTACCACATGCATAGAGTCTGCATTGCATATGGGATTGTAACATGCTAGGATGGTTTCCAGTGTTGCAATTTCCATTGATTGTATATTTGCATAAATCATTGTGTGAAATGCAATTGTGAACTGAACGATGATTATGTTAATGATAGTGGACTAATATCTTTAATTGTTCTGTTGTATTTAAAGAACGTATAATGCATTTTATATTGGATAGAGATCTCACCCTTACTTTAATGATTTCAGATTAAAGTTAGCAGCTCAGGAGTCGGTGAGGATGGCTTATAGAGATGTGTCGTGTTTTATCCGCGTGTGTCAGTGTCATGCTCTTATAGTTGTAACACTGGGGGAAACGCTTATTTGATGAGTTTTATTTAGTACTCTATTGTTTTAAATTATGTTGGGAATACTTATGAATTGAAGTTATTCCGGTTTGAGGTGTTTTCCGCTGTGTAGAACATGAAGTTGATTTTTGAATAATCTATTTTATTTATTCCTTCAGTTGAGCATGATTACCGTTGAGATCGAGAATTTTGTATTTTATTTTAATTGTGACATCCCTGTTTTCATGTTACTCTGATAAAATCTAGTTTGATATGAATTTAATTAATGCATTCGCAGGTTATTTAGAAGGGGTGTTACAATAGTGGTATCAGAGCATAGTCGGTCGTTGTGACTAATGTCTTAATGTCATTATTCCTTTTGTATACGACATGTGTGTGAAATACTGTCGGTACTTGCTTGTTTTTCCTAACTACTTGGTTGCATGAGTGGTTTAGAAGCAAGTGGGGGAGAAGCTTTACTTTTCCGATATGTTCTGGCGTGAAGAGTTGGATCCATGTATTATTGATTACATGAGTGCAAATGTTGGCTAGACTGTGTTTCGAAGGGAAGAATTCAAGAAATTAGTCTAACGGTCAGATAAAGTTCTCTTAAGGGGTAACAATTAGGTACTTGTGTTGTTCGCATCATTGGGAGTGAAAGACGATGTTATGGATAATGATGTCCCAGTCAGGTGTGAGTTCTAATGTTCCCCTGTGAATAATAGCGACTCATCGTTTGAGCAAGATGTTGGATTAGCTTAAGGTTATCCTTGGGTAGAATGTTTGAATTTAAACCAAGTGATTATGAATCATTTTGATGAGTCGATGCATATTCTTGGCCTAGAAGATATTTGGTAATTAAGAAGGATGACTCTTAGAAGATGAATTGGAATGTTGCAACACTTGTTGATCGTGAAGTTGTTAGTGTGAGTTACCTCTTTGTGTTCTTGAAAAGATTGATTGTGTCAGTGTCAATGGTTGATATAAAGTATGCAATTGTGTGAATTGGTTATTGGAATTGTAACTTGACGCAATTAATCATGGTGAACGGTATGTTGAAGTTAGGATCTCAAATTTTGTATTCTATGATGTTTTGGGATTTTTTCACTCACAAGGTGGAAATCGAATACCTATCACGAATTGACAACAAAACTTGTAAAATTTATAACTTGAGTTTTGGATGTCCGATTTGAGTTCCGTTTGAAGCGTTAAAGATAATGTGATGAACTTTAATTTAATAATTTATTTATCATGTTGATGTTTGAGGAGAACAAAAACTTTTTCGTGACACCATACAAGACGCCAACTTTAGAGTTAGGAAAATTGAAGAAGCTATTGGAAGATGCAGAGAAATAGATTTGTAAAACCAAGTGTATTGTTTTGGGAGCTCTAATTTCATTAGTCAAGGAGAAAGAAAGTAGTACGATGCGATTAAAGTGGTGATTGAGACTAAATATCTATTTCAAATTATTGGTGATTTAATGGATCAACTGGTTGGAAAGTATGTCTTCAGTAAAGTCGAATTGAGGTTAACTTACCTTCGTGGTCAGGTAAAGGATAAAGATAGTTAGAGAGAAGCTTCTAGAACTCGGTATAGGCATGTTGAATGTTGTGAGGTGAATTCCAACTTCGAAAGGGAGTAGAATTTTGTTAAGTTTTCATGGTGTAGACTACGGTATGAGGATATGAGTTTTCTTTATCATGTTATCTCAAGCGACGGTAATGCGGTAGACCCATCTAAGGCTGACGCAGTGTTGTAGTGGGAAAATCCGAAATTAGTTGCGGGTATTAGAAGATTTTATGGATATAACTAGTTTGATTTGAGACGAGGTCAAGAATGATATATTCTTAATGAATGAGATGTTGGTATTAGTAAGAATGTGAAAGTATTAGAGATGCAATGTCGATTAAGGATGGATAGAGTGACATTAGCTTTTGAGGAAAAGCTAAGTGATGCTAGAAGAAAATAAATTCGATAGGAAATGCAATCATGTTTAAGATGTCGAAATATTGACATGTGTCAAGAAAATTTTGGGAGTTTCTTTTACCAATCATATGATGAGATGTATTACTGAGATTGCATTTGAAATCAGATTCAAATTGAACATATATGGATCCTAGATGTTATGTGATTTAAAGGAAGACTAAGAATTGTGAATGTCGTTAAAGTTCTCTGCATGGATAAGGACTTCAAATGGAAACAAAATGAGTTATGGTGTATTTGGTATGTTAGTATTTCATGAGTGGGAAAATACTTAACATTTGTGTGATGCTAAGTGAGTGTGAAGAAGATTATATAAATTGTTTGATCGATGGTATCTCATCGTCGAGATCAAATGAGAAATAATTGTGGAAGAAGTTGTAAACCTTAAAAGAAGATTATTAGACCATGGTGCTTGGGTGACTTCGCGCACGAGTTCTAAAGGAACGCTATTATAGTTTGGTAACGGTGGTTTATAATCCATTGTGATTGTCGGCTATCTATTGACAAATTGAGGAACTGGTCACCCTTAATCTCTTGATGATAATAGACGGGATCGTGTTGGATTGAATAGACTTATCTTGCAAGCTTGATAGTGTGTGAAGTGGTTGACGTTCTATTGAGAGGATAGTAGTTCATCAGTTCGCATGAACCTAAGAGGAAAATGGCTATAAAAAGACTTGAAATTTTTCGGAGACTTGATGCGAGTTGAAGCCGCAGAGTGGAAGGTTTAGAATGTAAAACGGTGAACAATGATTTTCTGGTAGACATTAAAGAGAGTCTAAAGATAAATATGAAACTTGTAGAGCTGGTAGTTGATGAGAATCAAATGAAGATAATGACTTAAGGTAAATGATCGAGTCGCGCGTAATGTGATGCACTTTGTTACGGTATGATTTTTTGAAGTCACAAATTAAACGTTGGAAGGTGTGGAGTTTATGAAACTATTAGAAATTTCAAAATAGAATTATTAGGTGAAGGGTTCTATGTATCATTGGTGTTGACCATTCGATAGATGTATTAATTTGCAAGCTCGATCCTGGTAAATTGTGTATTGTTGTGGACATTGCGGTTATGTAGGTTCTTTTAATTGTGTAATGAAGTGATAAATCATGTATCCTAGAGTGATGGGGCAGAAGTGAGATGAACCGATGCATTCTTAACCCGATAGCAATGGATCGTGTGGGATTATGGTGGTTGAATAGGAAGGATATTGGTTAGTGGTATTGGAAATGATGTCAAACATGATGTGATAGTTGGAAGGAAGGATCCAAGAGTCGTATCATTATTAGATCAAGTGAATTTTCGAGGACGAAAATATTCTAAGTGGGGAGAGTTGTAACACCCACATTTTCAATTATTATTAAATTGAATTGGAATTATTTAATTAATTAAAATTTGATTTTTTTGGGAATTATTGGAATATTAGAATTTTAGAAAATAAATAAGTGGAGAGAATTTGAATTTATGGTGTAAAGAGTGGTGTATGGAGTAAAACCTCTAATAATTTATTTTATTATTATTATTGTTATAGAATAATAATAAAAGGAATAAAGAGGAAAAGAGAAAGTAAAACTCTACTTAATCCTAATTAATTTATTTCTATTATTTGGCAAATAAAAGGAATAAATAAAGGAGGATAAAAAGAAAAGAAGGTTATTTGAAAAGTCATTATACGTGAAATTGGAGAAGAGAAGAAAGAGAAAAAGCCAAATTAAAAAGGATCATCGCGAGGTAAGGGGTGATTTCATTCAGTTAATATGCCTT
The DNA here is from genome assembly GCA_021764765.1 of Vicia sativa. Taxonomy (NCBI): domain Eukaryota; kingdom Viridiplantae; phylum Streptophyta; class Magnoliopsida; order Fabales; family Fabaceae; genus Vicia; species Vicia sativa. Next base: position 307,083,376 of record CM038792.1, read on the forward strand.
ATGGGTTTTGGGATACAATTGAATGATTGGGTATGTTAGAAAACTTGAATTAGATAATTCTAGCTTTGTAGGATTATCTCTAATTGTGTCGGATTATAGGAATTGGAACCATTAATGGGATAAATAATTAATAGGAATGATGGAAACATGATTTATGATGTTGTGTTGATGTGTATTGGTTGCATTTTGGTGTTTCTAATGCTATAATTCGTATGGGAATGAGTAAGAATGAATTGGGACACAAGTTGTTGTCAAAAACTGAGATTTTTGGTAATGCAGGTCGTGGGAATCGGTTACTCCTGGGGAGGAACCAGGTTCCCAATTCAAATTTTCGAAAATTGGGACTTTTTCAACGTGGGAACCGGTTCCCAGTATAGAGGAACCGGGTTCCCCATACAAAATTCCAGGAGCGTGATATTTTTAAAATGTGGGAACCGGGTTCTCCCAGGGAGGAACCGTTACCACTGTGTTGAATTTCAAAATGTTTAAAACTTCAAAAATTCATATTTTCCAAACCGTAGCTCTGATTTGAGTGTCGTTTTCCGGAGTATTTCTTAAATTAAAAATACTATCTCATAAAATAAGAAAAATATTATTTTATGAAAACTATTTTAAAAATAGTCGAAATCTTGATTTTGGTAAATTTTAGTATTTTGAGAATGGTGTAGAATTGGTTGTGAATCGTTCCGACTTAGTGAATGAGGACTGTTACTTATGTGTTGTGCCTGCTATCCATTATGATTGAGATGTGATCATGTGATATATTGGTTAGATTGTTTTGACAAGTTGAATGAAGATCGACGCTTATGTGTTGTTTTCCTTGTTGTTTATTCATGATTGTATTGATATAATGTGTTGTTGTCGATGTTGTATATTCATGATATTTGTTGATCTCAGTTGTTATTGTTGTACATACTGGTGATAGTCTTACCAATTGAAGGGTAAGCGTTTGGCATATTTATGCTTGTGATGATATCATGTTGTGGTTGATGATGGTTTATGATGTCTGATGTGGTCATAACCTGTGTTGAATGTTGCATGCTGGTGTTGTGCATGCATATGCATTCTGGTGAAGTTAATTCCCATTGTGTGGAATTTGACTTGTATTGCCAATAGCCGTACCCGGGTGATGATGGGTGGTGAGGCTGGATTCGTGTCTGGGTGATTATGGACGAATCGATGATTACTGTATCCGGGTGATGATGGATCAGTGTGTGTGACTTGGTTCATGTTTGGTACCACATGCATAGAGTCTGCATTGCATATGGGATTGTAACATGCTAGGATGGTTTCCAGTGTTGCAATTTCCATTGATTGTATATTTGCATAAATCATTGTGTGAAATGCAATTATGAACTGAACGATGATTATGTTAATGATAGTGGACTAATATCCTTAATTGTTCTGTTGTATTTAAAGAACGTATAATGCATTTTATATTGGATAGAGATCTCACCCTTACTTTAATGATTTCAGATTAAAGTTAGCAGCTCAGGAGTCGGTGAGGATGGCTTATAGAGGTGTGTCGTGTTTTATCCGCGTGTGTCAGTGTCATGCTCTGATAGTTGTAACAGTGGGGGAAACGCTTGTTTGATGAGTTTTATTTAATACTCTATTGTTTTAAATTATGTTGGGAATACTTATGAATTGAAGTTATTCCGGTTTGAGGTGTTTTCCGCTGTGTAGAACATGAAGTTGATTTTTGAATAATCTATTTTATTTATTCCTTCAGTTGAGCATGATTACCGTTGAGATCGAGAATTTTGTATTTTATTTTAATTGTGACATCCCTGTTTTCATGTTACTCTGATAAAATCTAGTTTGATATGAATTTAATTAATGCATTCGCGGGTTATTTAGAAGGGGTGTTACAATAGTGGTATCAGAGCATAGTCGGTCGTTGTGACTAATGTCTGAATGTCATTATTCCTTTTGTATACGACATGTGTGTGAAATACTGTCGGTACTTGCTTGTTTTTCCTAACTACTTGGTTGCAGGAGTGGTTAAGAAGCAAGTGGGGGAGAAGCTTTACTTCTCCGATATGTTCTGGCGTGAAGAGTTGGATCCATGTGTTATTGATTACATGAGTGCAAATGTTGGCTAGACTGTGTAGTTTCCCGAATTCGAAGGGATTAAGAATTCAAGAAATTAGTCTAACGGTCAGATAAAGTTCTCTTAAGGGGTAACAATTAGGTACTTGTGTTGTTCGCATTATTGGGAGTGAAGGAAGATGTTATGGATAATGATGTCCCAGTCAGGTGTGAGTTCTAATGTTCCCCTGGGAATAATAGCGACTCATCATTTGAGCAAGATGTTGGATTAGCTTAAGGTTATCCTTGGGTAGAATGTTTGAATTTAAACCAAGTGATTATGAATCGTTTTGATGAGTCGATGCATATTCTTGGCCTAGAAGATATTTGGTAATTAAGAAGGATGACTCTTAGAAGATGAAGCTGGTGTGGTTGGAATGTTGCAACACTTCCGGTTGATCGTGAAGTTGACAGTGTGAGTTACCTCTTTGTGTTCTTGAAAAGATTGATTGTGTCAGTGTCAATGGTTGATATAAAGTATGCAATTGTGTGAATTGGTTATTGGAGTTGTAACTTGACGCAATTAATCATGGTGAACAATGTGTGTTGCGGTATGTTGAAGTTAGGATCTCAAATTTTGTATTCTATGATGTTTTGGGATTTTTTTTCACTCTCACAAGGTGGAAACCGAATACCTATCACAGGGAATTGATTTCCTGCAGCTAACAGCATTTTTCGAAAACTTGTAAAATTCATAACTTGAGTTTTGGATGTCTGATTTGAGTTCCGTTTGAAGCGTTGGAAAGATAATGTGATGAACTTTCTTTTAAAAATGGTTCCAGAACCTGGAATTAATTTATTTATCATGTAGTGATGTTTGAGGAGAATCGGAGTTGTTGTTGATGTCGTTCTTGGTACAAAACTTGTTTCTGTGACACCATACAAGACGTCAACTTTAGAGTTAGGAAAATTGAAGAAGCTATTGGAAGATGCGCCGAGAAATAGATTTGTAAAACCAAGTGTATTGTTTTGGGAGCTCTAATTTCATTAGTCAAGGAGAAAGAAAGTAGTACGAATTGCGTGTGGATTTCTGATAACTAATTAAAGTGGTGATTGAGACTAAATATCTATTTCAAATTATTGGTGATTTAATGGATCAACTGGTTGGAAAGTATGTCTTCAGTAAAGTCGAGTTGAGGTTAACTTACCTTCGTGGTCAGGTTAAGGATGAAGATATTTAGAGAGAAGCTTCTAGAACTCGGTATAGGCATGTTGAATGTTGTGAGGTGAATTCCAACTTCGAAAGGGAGTAGAATTTTGTTAAGTTTTCATGGTGTAGACTACGGTATGAGGATATGAGTTTTCTTTATCATGTTATCTCAAGCGACGGTAATGCGGTAGACCCATCTAAGGCTGACGCAGTGTTGCAGTGGGAAAATCCGAAATTAGTTGCGGGTATTAGAAGATTTTATGGATATAACTAATAGTTTATTTGAGACGAGGTCAAGAATGATATATTCTTAATGAATGAGATGTTGGTATTAGTAAGAATGTGAAAGTATTAGAGATACTTATGTCGATTAAGGATGGATAGAGTGACATTAGCTTTTGAGGAAAAGATAAGTGATGCTAGAAGAAAATAAATTGATAGGAAATGCAATCATGTTTAAGATGTCGAAATATTGACATGTGTCAAGAAAATTTTGGGAGTTTCTTTTACCAATCATATGATGAGATGTATTCCTGAGATTGCATTTGAAATCAGATTCAAATTGAACATATATGGATCCTAGATGTTATGAGATTTAAAGGAAGACTAAGAATTGTGAATGTCGTTAAAGTTCTCTCGATAAGGACTTCAAATGGAAACAAAATGAGTTATGGTGTATTTGGTATGTTAGTATTTCATGAGTGGGAAAATACTTAACATTTGTGTGATGCTAAGTGAGTGTGAAGAAGATTATATAAATTGTTTGATCGATGGTATCTCATCGTCGAGATCAAATGAGAAATAATTGTGGAAGAAGTTGTAAACCTTAAAAGAAGATTATTAGACCATGGTGCTTGGGTGACTTCGAGCACGAGTTCTAAAGGAACGCTATTATAGTTTGGTAACGGTGGTTTATACTCCATTGTGATTGTCGGCTATCTATTGACAAATTGAGGAACTGATCACCCTTAATCTCTTGTTGATAATAGACGGATCGTGTTGAATAGACTTATCTTGCAAGCTTGATAGTGTGTGAAGTGGTTGACGCTCTATTGAACGGATAGTAGTTCATCAACGCATGAACCTAAGAGGAATGGCTATAAAAAGATTGGAAATTTTTGAAGTCGGATACTTGAGTGTGTGCCGCGAGTGGAAGGTTTAGAATGTAAACGGTGAACAATGATTTTGTAGACATTAAAGAGAGTCTAAAGATAAATATGAAACTTGTAGAGCTGCTAGTTGATGAGAATCAAATGAAGATAATGACTTAAAGGTAAATGTGATGCAGCGTAATGTGATGCACTTTGTTATGCGGGTATGATTTTTTTGAAGTCACAAATTAAACGTTGGAAGGTGTGGAGTTTATGAAACTATTAGAAATTTCAAAATAGAATTATTAGGTGAAGGGTTCTATGTATCATTGGTGTTGCAGGCATTCTTATAGATGTATTAATTTGCAAGCTAGATCGTTGGAACGTAGCCTTGTGGTACTAGCATTGTGTATAAATGTTGTGGACATTGCGGTTATGTGGAGGTTCTTTTAATTGTGTTGCGGTGTAATGAAGTGATAAATCATGTATCCTAGAGTGATGGGGCAAGAAGTGAGATGAACCGATGCATTCTTAACCCGATAGCTATGGATCGTGTGGGATTATGGTGGTTGAATTGGAAGGATATTGGTTAGTGGTATTGGAAATGATGTCAAACATGATGTGATAGTTGGAAGGAAGGATCCAAGAGTCGTCTCAGCAGTTATTAGGATCAAGTCAATTTTCGAGGACGAAAATATCCTAAGTGGGGGAGAGTTGTAACACCCCATATTTTCAATTATTATTAAATTGGAATTGTAATTATTTAATTAATTAAAATTTGATTTATTAATTTTTAGAATAAATAAGTAGAGAATTTGAATTTATGGTGTAAAGAGTAGAAGGAGGGGTGTATGGAGTAAAAGCCTCTAATAATTTATTTTATTATTATTATTGTTATAGAATAATAATAAAAAGAATAAAAAGAGGAAAAAGAGAATTGGGAGTAAAAAACTCTACTTAATCCTAATTAATTTATTTCTATTATTTGGCAAATAAAAAGGAATAAATAAAGGAGGATAAAAAGAAAAAGAAGGTTATTTGGAAAAGTCATTATACGTGAAATTGAGAAGAGAGAGAAGAGAAAAAAAGGATCATCGCGAGGTAAGGGGTGATTTCATTTAGTTAATATGCCTTTTGGGTTTTGGGATACAATTGAATGATTGGGTATGTTAGAAAACTTGAATTAGATAATTCTAGTTTTGTAGGATTATCTCTAATTGTGTCGGATTATAGGAATTGGAACCATTAATGGGATAAATAATTAATAGGAATGATGGAAACATGATTTATGATGTTGTGTTGATGTGTATTGGTTGCATTTTGGTGTTTCTAATGCTATAATTCGTATGGGAATGAGTAAGAATGAATTGGGACACAAGTTGCTGTCAAAAACTGAGATTTTTGGTAATGTAGGTCGTGGGAATCGGTTACTCCTGGGGAGGAACCAGGTTCCCAATTCAAATTTGCGAAAATTGGGACTTTTTCAACGTGGGAACCGGTTCCCAGTATAGAGGAACAAGGTTCCCCATACAAAATTCCAGGAGCGTGATATTTTTAAAATGTGGGAACCGGGTTCTCCCAGGGAGGAACCGGTTACCACTGTGTTGAATTTCAAATTGTTTAAAACTTCAAAAATTCATATTTTCTAAACCGTAGCTCCGATTTGAGTGTCGTTTTCGGCAGTATTTATTAAATTAAAAATACTATCTTATAAAATAAGAAAAATATTATTTTATGAAAACTATTTTAAAAATAGTCGAAATCTCGATTTTTGTAAATTTTAGTATTTTGAGAATGGTGTAGAATTGGTTGTGAATTGTTCCGACTTAGTGAATGAGGACTGTTACTTATGTGTTGTGCCTGCTATCCATTATGATTGAGATGTGATCATGTGATATATTGGTTAGATTGTTTTGACAAGTTGAATGAAGATTGACGCTTATGTGTTGTTTTCCTTTTTGTTTATTCATGATTGTATTGATATCATGTGTTGTTGTCGATGTTGTATATTCATGATGGTTGTTGATCTCAGTTGTTATTGTTGTACATACTGGTGATAGTCTTACCAATTGAAGGTAAGTGTTTGGCATATTTATGCTTGTGATGATATCATGTTGTGGTTGATGATGGTTTATGATGTCTGATGTGGTCATAACCTGTGTTGAATGTTGCATGCTGGTGTTATGCATGCATATGCATTCTGGTGAAGTTAATTCCCATTGTGTGGAATTTGACTTGTATTGCCAATAACCGTACCCGGGTGATGATGGATGGTGAGGCTGGATTCGTGTCTGGGTGATTATGGACGAATCGATGATTACTGTATCCGGGTGATGATGGATCAGTGTGTGTGACTTGGTTCACGTTTGGCACCACATGCATAGAGTTTGCATTGCATATGGGATTGTAACATGCTAGGATGGTTTCCAGTGTTGCAATTTCCATTGATTGTATATTTGCATAAATCATTGTGTGAAATGCAATTATGAACTGAACGATGATTATGTTAATGATAGTGGACTAATATCCTTAATTGTTCTGTTGTATTTAAAGAACGTATAATGCATTTTATATTGGATAGAGATCTCACCCTTACTTTAATGATTTCAGATTAAAGTTAGCAGCTCAGGAGTCGGTGAGGATGGCTTATAGAGGTGTGTCGTGTTTTATCCGCGTGTGTCAGTGTCATGCTCTGATAGTTGTAACAGTGGGGGAAACGCTTGTTTGATGAGTTTTATTTAATACTCTATTGTTTTAAATTATGTTGGGAATACTTATGAATTGAAGTTATTCCGGTTTGAGGTGTTTTCCGCTGTGTAGAACATGAAGTTGATTTTTGAATAATCTATTTTATTTATTCCTTCAGTTGAGCATGATTACCGTTGAGATCGAGAATTTTGTATTTTATTTTAATTGTGACATCCCTGTTTTCATGTTACTCTGATAAAATCTAGTTTGATATCAATTTAATTAATGCATTCGCGGGTTATTTAGATGGGTGTTACACTTTACCGTCATGTTATATTCATCGCTTACTCATCATGATATCATCACATATATTCACTTTATGTTCAACACAAAAATCATCACAGAACAAAGTATCATGTATCATCGCAATTCGTCATAAAACATCAAATAAAACTCAACGCCAATAGACTTAAAAATAAACATAACTGACTCCATGAGACACGACTATGTTATGCATGTGGTACCCATCGCTTTGTCCATAATTAGGGACATTTGGCATAAAGCCCATCATCGCTTTGGCATAAAAGCCCTCGTCGCTTGGCATAAAAGCCCTCGTCGCCAATGTAATGTGTGTGACTCGACAATACGACATCACAAACATGACACAACAAAAACATCATCATTGCACATCAAAATTGGCATAAAGCCCACATCGCCATATTTATCCACATCAAGATAAACATATCATTGCATCGCATATCATCAAGTATTCATTATAAATAAACTGTCGCAAACATCATGTTTAATCACACCACATCATTATCAAATAATTCACTAAATTCCAAACACGGAAAAATAGTCAAATACCAATAATTGTCGCGAAAGTCATTCATAATAATCGGCATCAATTATAATCGTCAACGTCGCAATTAGATTGTCCATACGCGACTTAAGCCGACTAAAATGCAACCCGTTTCAAATTAACCGTAAATTGACCTATTTCGAGTCGCTTCGTAAAAACTTGAAATCTCGAAAAACTAGCCTCACCACGACTTTCTGCACGTCAAAATTAGCTAGCACGTCAATTTTCGTTCAATTCAGAGCAACTTGCTCCGTCGCCGAAATTGCCAAAATCGAGAAATCAGAACATAATCGGGTTCTAAATTAAATCGGCTAACTTATGTCATAATTGTATTTCATTAATATAATTATTTAATATATTAAATTATGAAATTAAAATTATAACAGAAACTATATTGAAGATTATGCAGGATATGTAACACTGAAAGAAAAAAAAAACAGGATACTGTAAAAGAATTTCCAACTCCCTCACTTTAAATCAACAAGGGACGTAAGTCCCATTTTATGAAGTGAGAATGGGGGACTCCCCCCTCACACCAAGTTCCTGCATTCATTTTTTTTTTAATTAATTTTTCAATTTGCCAAAAAAAACTGAACCTGCAAAATTTGTTTTCTCACATACTGTATAATTCATTTCTTTTTCTTTTCAACCTGACAGTATGTTTCTAAACTTAAATAATTCAATTTTTTCTTTTCTAATCTTTTTTCTTAACCAAATACTAATTCAATAACAACAATAACACCTAAATCAACTCCTTAATTTATTCCAACAATCACCCAACAACTCATAAACCCTAAAAATCAATTTTATCCCAAATCAAAAATATACCAAATTAAACCCTAACTATAAGCATTAGAAAATCAAACCCCTTACCTTAAATATTTGAATTGATTCTTGATGTTCCAACCAACCCAAAACCCAAGCTTTGTGTTCTTCTCCTCTTCTTCTCTTCCAAGACCTCTTTCTCTTCTCTAAGTGTGTTTTGTGTTATGATACTTCTATCTCTCATGAAACAACAACTAATGATTTTGTTTAGATTTTGGTCTTAAGACAAATGAAAATACCATACTACCCTCCACTAGTCTTACTAACCCAAAATATAATTCAAAAGGCCACTTAATCAAAATAACTCCAAATAATTAAATATCGGTCCGAATAATATGTTACCGAACCGAACGGAATAAAAACCAGACCGAACAAAATAATTATCGGTCCCTCAAAATAAATACCGGACCGAATAAAATAATTACCGGTCCCTCAAAACAAATACCGGACCGAATAAAATAATTATCGGTCCCTCAAAACAAATACCGGACCAAATAAAATAAATACCGGTCCCACAAAATAAATATCGGACCAAATAAAATAATTATCGGTCCGAATAAAACGTCTTCGAATATATTAACATATATAACGGTTAATATAAATATTCTCGTCGCAAAAAGAAACGTCAAATGCTAACTCAAAAATATTAATATAATATAATATTAAATAAAACGGGGCGTTACAATAGACATCATTTTAACTGTTTCGGTCTATGCTGGACAGTCGCGATGATCTATTGCTACTTACCTAAGGAAACCTGGATCCGGGTGTAGGATCCTCCACAAATATAATACCCCAGCAACCCTTAAAATTAAAGAATACAAAGAAAACAGAAAGCGAGTAAAAGTCCTCAAGAATGTATACAAAGTGTTTGAAAATATTTTGAAAGTTTAACTTTGTAATGATTCTCGTATGAATGTATACAAAGTGTTTTTGAAAGTAATTTGAAAAGAGTGTGAGGTGTGAAAAATATTTTTTGATTGGATTGAAGCAAGAAATTTAGAGTCTTATTACCTACTTAGGAAGGTCATTCTTGTTATTTTCCTTCTACGTTAGGGTAGCGATATCCATACCATTAGTTGGTAGGTAACTCTATCCGTTGGATGTGAAGGGACAGGTGTAAGGTCATTGTATGGTCATTGAAGGCAGCATGTAAGGATACCTTAGAAAATTCGTAGGGACGATCGTCACTTATTCGTAGGCAACAACCGAGGGACGAGATCATATATTTGTAGGAAACATCGAGGGACTATGATCTTTGTGATGCTTTTGAATCGAGGGACTTTGCTAATGGTATCCCTACGTTCAAGGGACATGTCCATTTTTCCGAAGGCAACAAGAGAGATTACCCTAAGGGTGTGAGTGTGCAAAGTGTAGTGTTTTCAAATATTTATCTTGAGATTAAGGTTATTTTATGGTTGTTTTTAGTCTTGCCATACAATCCTATTAGCCATACATCTAAGCAGTTAGAGATATATACAGTTATAGAGCGCGGAAAGTAAAAGTGCAAAAAGATAAAGGTCCTACGCTATTACATGGCTTTGGGTCAGTTGCGTAATCAGTAGACTGGCAGAAAAATTAATGCGGAAAAGTAAAGCCCTACTTTGAGACATATGAGGAGGAATGATACTCACTTGAGGCAATAGAAGTCAATTTTGACTTGAAAGAAACAAACCCCTAGTTATGGGTTGATTGCTTAGGAGAGGGTTTGTCTTGATCCACCCTTTAGTAATTCTTGAGCATGGAGATGTGCATTGACTTGAAAATAGGAGAGAAAATTTTGGGTATAACAGTGGGAATACTTCTACAATTAGGTGTTATCAGAATAAGAAGGATGGTCACACATGAAAGGTGTGCCTTGATCAATAGAATAATCATGGTGATCAATAGAATAGTCATGGTGGCAAAATAATTTTGAATCATTTAATATTCTTGTAGTTTTGACCAATACTTCTTGCAAGGAATGGATCATGGATTTAGGTTACACTTGGCACATGACTCCAAACAAATATGTGTTTGAGGAATTTTATGATCAAAATGGTGGATCGGTGTTGTTGGGAAATAAAAAAGCCTTCAAAATTGAAAGAATTGGATATGTAAGATTCAAGTTACATGATGATTCAATGAAGCTATTGACTGGTGTCAAGTATCTACCTAATCTGAAGAGAAGTCAAAGGAGATCAAGATCTCCAAAAGGTAATAAAGGGGTCAAAGTAAGTCTTGAGAGGCATCAAAAGGAAAGGCTTGTATACCCATGAGACTAAGATTTTAAGTGGTTCAGTATATGTGGTGTCCATAACACATATGTTAGTGATTGATCTATGGCACAAGAGACTTGGTCATGTCAGTGAAAGAAGTACGGTCAAATTTTAAAATAAAAATATACTATATGGTGACAAGGTAAAAAAAACTACAGTTTTGTGAACCTTGTGTATTTGGTAAATCCTTTGGGGTAAAGTTTAACAAAGGTAAACAAATGACACATGGATTCCTTAATTATATTCACGTTTATCTTTCGGGACCTGCAAGGAATCCCTCACACTAAGGTGAAAGATATTTTATATCCATAGTTGATGATTACTCACGAAAGTTATAGGTATCATTTAGAAGACTAAGGTGATAGGCAAAGTACAATACACTTGTCGAAAAATTCAACCTATCATGAGAGAACCAAGAACATCGATGTGACACTGCATTTCATCAAATATATAATCGACTTGGAGAACTCCAAGTGCGGAAGGTTTGTTACGGAGTGCTGTTAAGAACAAACCAAAACTATGCGAAAGATTGAGTTTCTTAAACAAACACGGTTCATGAAAGAGATAGAGAAGAGGGAAGAAGAATAAATTTAGGATTGGTTATAATTGTTTTAATATTCACTTACTCAATAAGTATTCAAATATTACCAGTGAATAACAACAACCAATCTCTCTCAATAACCTAAGAAAGCTAGTCTATTTATAGACTATTAAGCTAACTGAAGCTACAAGCTAACTTAAAAATTTGGCCAAATAAACATGCCCTCTGATATGCTAAAAATCCAGCCATTTTAACTATTGTATGCTTGAGACTATTTCCACTATAGCATGCAGGACATCAACATCAACATGTGAGCAAACTTCAACATAATGCTTAATCTTAGTCGAACCAAAAAGGTACCCTTGTCGAGACTAGAGTTATATCCAAAATATCACATACTTCAGTGTTAAAACAATTATGTACTCTAGAGTATACTCTTCTCTTTAAAGAAATTCAGTTAATATTCATTAATGCTTCATACAAGTTGTAAATCATCCTTGCAAAACATGATAGGTTTTCACCTTTTGTACCAAAAATTTTTTGGATCACGATGTGTTATAAGGAGTAAACATTCTAGGGTTACCACATTTAGACCTTTTCAATTTATCAAAACAAAATGGCTCTAAATGGAAAAATCTATTATAGTGAAAACATTTATAAACACATTGATTCACCTTTTTCCTATTTAATTCTTTAATATGTGTTATACCAAACTTAAACCTTAATTGAATTTTATTTAAGGAAGGTCTTTAACTTGATATGATTAAGTCAAATCTTTCTTTCCCCTTCGTGAATTTAATTAGGGTTTCTTGAAAATATGTTACTTTCTTTTTTATCGAGACATAAATATGTCCCGACTTGGTTTCTAATATTAGCTATTTTGTGCTTAATAGTATCATTAATCTTCTCTAGAAACTCAAGAAATCCTTAAGGTCTAGGTTATTCTTTTAATATTTTCTTTTTCTTTAATGAACTTGTAATTTTATTTAAACAAGTGCTTATATGATATCCTTGTTGCCTCATGGTCATCTTCTTCAGGAGATATCTTTAAGCATACTTTGTCTTCTTTGTTGGACGAATATTCTTATGCGGTTATTCATGAGGTTGACTCTTCATCATTTGTATATACTTTATTATTTTTTTCTTCTCACAAAGACTCCACTAGATGAGGTTTCTTCTTCATATTTTGATGAAAGGGTGCAAAACGCTAGAAAACCAAAGCAGAAGAATCCATCCCAAGGCCCAAAAACTCAATAACATTGTAAAAGGTTTACATAATCGATTAGGGTTATGCCCCAATCGATTAGATCAACTCAAAATTCAAATTTTGAACTTTGGCGCACAAAATAAACAGTTGGGAGATTTAAAATTTAATGCAATGGCTAGTCCCAACGTGCAACTTCTTGAATTTAGTGCGCCTCCAATTGATTGGAAGCCCTACCCAATTGATTGGGCAATGTATATAAATAAACATGTGATTTTTTCTCTTTCTCATCTCTTCCCACCTTTTCTCTTGTGCATTGAATTAGCATCTTAGAGCTTTTCATCTCTTGATCATTACTAAATGGCACCCAAAAGAGATCTCTCCTTTCAAGCATCTCCCTTCCACCGCTATGATGTTTTCTCCATTCCAAAGGAAGAAATCAACTTCTATCGCTACTATATCGATAGAGAAATATATGTCTCAGATAAGAAACTCTTCAAAGAGTGAAATTTTATTAAAGCCTTCAACAAAGTCGACTGGAAATTTGTCTCTGAAGTACCTCAAGAGATGTTTTCCCAATTATCCTGGTTGTTCTATGTCCACCTCTCAAATGGTGCACTTAGCCCCGAAGTTAAGAAGCATGCTATTAGACTGAGCAATGAAGAGTTTGCAAACTTTCCGATACCAATCAAGAGTATAATGGAACTGATGAAGTTAAATATTTTAACTATGATCTCAATGAACATTCCTTTTTTATCTATCAAACCTCCATCATTCCCACTCCATTCACCTTTGGCTTGATACACTCTGACATTCTGTTAATTCACTATACATAGAATTATGTTATTTACCTATGAAAGAGAAAATTGATCACCATAAACAAATCAAACATACCTCTAATTTGATTTTTAGTCAATGAAGTTGAGAAAATTTGGGCTAATGTTGTGTTCCATCACATGATGGGTAGCAAAAAGAATAACACTATTTTACCATACGATGAACTAATAACGAAGATCTTGGGTTACTCTAGCTACAATTTAAAGAAGTAGAAGTGAATATTAAACGCTTGAAATAAGAAGAAGAAGAGCCTTGGATCGTATGAGATGCAAAATTAGTGGAAAATAAGTCCTCTCTAACTCCAAAGGCACCACCAAGAGCAAGGAAACAACAAGAAAACTATAAACTCCCACAATGGTCCTCCAACATCCCTAACAACATATATGAGACCAGAATATGATGATAAGAATGCATATGAAGAATAAGTGAAAGCTTTGCAAACTCATCAAGAAAATGGAAAAGTCAACCCTCATATCTCCAATTGTGTCCAATAAGGATGATGATGAAGAAATTAATTAGTATCTAGCTTATTTTCCCTTGTAATTGTTGCTTTCATTTGTTTATATTTTTATGTTGCAATCTTGTATTCCAATATGATTTGAATTAAATAAAACATTTGTTTTCCTAAATGGATATGTGACTACGTGCGTGCATATTTAAATTTTAGCCTTGCATATATATCCGTCCTTTTAATTATGACAATAGGAGAGAAGTATACTCTTAGGGGAGGGGGAACAAAGTATACTCGCTACTCGTGTGAGGGGGAGTTTAAACACTCAAAATTTATCTACTTGTATTTTTCTTTTACCACGTCCCTGAGAGATGTATTGTCATCATCAAAAAGGAGGAAGTGTATAACTATGTGCTTGTAGATTTAGTCAAAAACTGATTATATCTAAATCAAGGCATTCCTAGACCTATCATGGATTTGATGATGAAAAATCATGAAGATATAATCTAACTTTGATGACAAATCATAGAGGTGAAATTTGGCTTTAGTCATAAATACAAGAAAGTATTAAAACTATTTTAAGGGGCCAAACATGCATAAGATATTTTAATCAACCTCTTTTATCTTTTGTTGATGACAACTACAGAGGTAAAATACTAAGAAAACTTCATCATGATAAAATACGATAAATAATAATTCAAAGAGCACTTAAGAGGTTAAAGATGCAAGCCTTGAATACAATGGTTTGATGAACTTGACTAATCCAAGAAGAAATAAAACCAAGAGAAATTATCTAAAGCCTCAAGAGATCTCAATCAGCGTCAACACAAAAGATGATAGCTGACAAAAAGCTTGTAGAATGAGTCAAACTCCTAATTTAGTAAGTGAGTGGAGATTTTGTAAAAGCAAAAGTGATTTTTCATAAACAAAATTATGGCTATAAGCGCACACACACTAAAACCTTTTACAAATTTTTTACCAAAATAAAATGCCTATAAATAGATATCTCGTTTCTTGTTTCAAAGCATCCAGAAAACAATTTGGGTATTGACACTCATTCCCACCCTCTCTCTATCTATCTATCTATCTATCTCTTTCTCTCTCTAAGTTTCATTTTTTTCACTTTCTCTCACTAGTTCTTATAGCCAAATTTCTTTTATGAAGAAATTTCCATTTGTGATTGAGTTGATCTTTGTAATTCTAGAAGGGTATCATTGTATAAGTTCTCCAAGAATGTTGTTTATTCACCTTGGATGAATACTATCCATTTAGGGATCATATATGTGGTTAGAAGCTGAACTTGTTCAAAGCTTATGGTTGGGCATTGTGAGATCAGTTCGTATTAGTTTTCATATTTACTTTGAAGATCTTATCTTTGGTTCACGGTTAGCCCGATTAAAACCATGGTAGGTTTTGAGACCAGTCTGGTTAACATTTCAAGAGGATTTTTGGTTATCTTGTTAAACCAGTTGAGCTCAGATATGTTTTTGGAACTTGAAGCCTAACCGCTACAAGATCCATATTTGTGGAGAGAAGACTAACTATTTAATCCACAGTTGGGAAGAAATCTTGTCCACTTCAATCTCAGTAACTTATTGGAAAAGAAAAATGTTCATATTTATCGTCTTGTATTATCATGGTTATAGAGAAACCACAATTTCCTTGTATAAGGGGGTTCATGAGTATTTCCTACTAAAAGCTCATAATTATTATTGGAAAATCTCAAGAGAAAGTCTCGGGGAGAGGATTAGGTCCTTCTTTTCTTTAAAAAAAATTTCTTCATTCATGTCTTTTTGTTCAATGTAGAAAATAGAAAGTTTAAAGAAAAGTGGAACACCATGAAATGTCTCTTTAAAATTCTTGGTGTCCCTATTTTCTTTAAACTTTTTATTTTCTACATTCAAAAATACTTTTCTGTTGCTTAGACTTAGAAAATATTTTTTAATCTCTGATTAAATTGCTATAAGTTTTTTTTAAAAAAAAACTCATGTTTTTCCAAACCACACAATTCAAACCCCCCTCCCCCCTCCATTATAGTTAGAATTATAGAGACGAGTTCCAAACTCAATTGAATATACATCTTGTAACACCCCATTTCTACCCGGTACTTATAAGGGAAATCAGAGTATAAAATTTTCAACAAATAAATGAGATGCCACATTTTCAACTTAGAACAACTTCATATAACCATAATTAATTTAGATACATAACACTAGTTCGGATAAACTGATAACAACCTGATTTATTCTTTTGAATGTAAAACAACTTTTATTAAAACAATTATTTAATAATAACAACTTAAAATTCAACTCTAAAACAATAACAACAATTAAACAGCAATTGTTCATCCCCCCGAGTGCTACGTATCAGAGCAACTAAATCGACTTGGACTAACAGCAACTAAATTCTTCATTCTCGAATACCTGCACGTTACCAGTATAAAGGCAACGGCGAAACAGATGAAAGCGTGAGATATCTACCAATATAGTTGAATTCATGATAAATAATATATTAGAATGTAGATCATATAATTCACCGCTTCATATAATGCAAACAACATTTATATCGACAATACCAACAACGATTACAACAGCATATATACTAACAATTAGCAACGACAACAATTATAACAATTATAACAATTATATCATAACAACATTTCCAACGCAACATAACAACTATTTCACAACTTGTGAACAACAAGAACAACCTAAATTAACCAACACATCAACATAACAACTATAATTATCCGACTTCGAAATGCGACTCAACTGTGCATATGCATGTGGTACCATTGGAGTAAAACTCTCAACGTAATCATTTTCCAGTAATTCCGAGGCACAATGTATAAGCCTTCAACGTAATCAACTTTACCCCCAACGGCCAACGTGTTTGCCATAAAGGCCAAGGCATAAGCCTTCAACATAATCAACTTTTCCCCCAACGGCCAACGTATTTGCCATCAAGGCCAACTTAATAATGCAATGTATGTATGTGACCACAACCACAACATCAACTGAATCAACGACGGAAACTCAGTGACAACGCACAACAACAATGTAATCCCAATTCAACACTGGCCATAGGCCAACAACGTAAATAACATATCAACGGCAATCCAACATCGGTTAAAAGCCTACAAGTAAACAACTCAATATTGGCCAAAAGCCTACAACGTAATATCAACATATACTACTAATCCACAAACACTCAAGACTAGCTAAAAAGCCTACGACTTAATATCAACATATACTACTAATTGTCATACCCCAAAATTTGCCCTCCTACTTCTCAAGACATTTCATACATCCATACTCAAGGATTCCTCAAGGGTTGATCAGACAAACCCTCTCCTAGACAATCAACCCAAACTAGGGTTTGGCTATTCTCAGATCCAGATGGATTTCCAACATATCCAATGGTCATCATGCCTCCTCATATGCTTCAAAGATTCTCCATGACAAATTTCAAGCCTCACAAGTCAAGTTTCCTCAGACAATTGCACAGATGGTTGAAAATCAGTTGTATTGGACAAAAAGTCAATTGTCGTCAACATACAGTCAAACTTCCTGATTTTTGGTCAACATCCTCATTTTGAAGTCACATTCATCATTTGATCAAGGGTTGATCATGATTCATCAAGAAAACTCAAGATTTGCTCAAAAGTCAAACTTTCCAAATTAGGGTTTTCTAGTGAAAGTCAACCAAACTTTGACTGAGCATAACTTCTTCATACTTTCTCAGAAATTTTTCCACCACCTCTTGTTTTGAAGGAAATTCAATTCTCTACAGCTTCATGTCTCACAAGAATGTTCAAAAAATGCTTCATTTGGAAGGTATGGATCAAAACATTACATGTCCTTTTCAAAGTCAACAAAAAGTCAACTTTTTGTTTTGAAGATATATTGAGCATGGAAACTACAATTGAGATGAAACCAAAGAGGTTGGTTAGAGGACACTTAGAGCTTTCTAAAAAGTCCAAGAACACTCAAAAATGTGAAAAATTGAGCAAAATACACCATTCAGAAGTTGGGCATTTTTGAACAATTGCACAAAAGGAGATATTTGTCAAAATCCAATTTTTTCCAAATGGGCCTATAATTTTATGATCCAAACTTGATCATAATATTATTTATGACCTATTGATGCCTTGCCATGACAATTTTCTATTTTATTGATTTATTTTTGAATTTAAAACCATTTAATTCAAATTTAAATTATATAAAATATGAAAATAAGATATATTTTCAAGAGGAGTGGATTTTTATCAAGCTTGAGGTCCAATATAGCCCACAAAACATACCAAATTCGTGCTAGCTCTCACATGGAAGAGAAAATCAAATTTTCTCCAAAATTTGTTTTTATTTGAAAGAAATTTATTGCACATTCAATATCCAATCTTTTTTCACTCCCTTTGCTCTCCTATTTCACTCTATAAATACCAAGCAAGCTGCCAAGAACAAGACGAAACCCTAGCCCCATACACAACCCTTATTTTGCCAAAAATTTTCTCAAATTGTCAAAAATCGAATTTCAATTTCCAGCAGGTTTTAAGGCAAGCCAACCACCCAAACACCTTCCTGAGGTTCCCAGCAATCGAAACCATCCCATACTTGAAGCCAAGACTGCCCAGAACTCGATCCCAAGCTTGCTCCGATTTGGTATATTTTTGAAATTCGAATTTCATTATTCATGCATTGTTAATGTTTTTTGTGTGTTTGTTTGAACTCAGGATGCATATTAGGTCATGTTTGAACCATCTCATGCAAGCTTAGACGTATAGAACTCGAATCACCAT
This sequence comes from Vicia sativa, assembly GCA_021764765.1. NCBI lineage: Eukaryota > Viridiplantae > Streptophyta > Magnoliopsida > Fabales > Fabaceae > Vicia > Vicia sativa. The sequence continues at coordinate 307,102,172 of CM038792.1, forward strand.
AACTAGGGGCATCTTGAACTGTTTGAATCGAACCGGTTGATACAGGTGTTTTCAGGGCAAACTAATGGCACCATCGTGTTCGCAGCCCTCGATTTAGGGGGGTAGGGCACCTTAGAACTTTTTATTTCGCGTATTTTGCAAGTTTTGATTTCAGGTTGATCGGAGAAGACGACCGGGGCTAGGGCTCTAGCGTCGTTGACTTGGCTGACTCCGGCGAGGGTTAGCGTGGCACAATGAAGCTGTCTGATTCGTCCACTCATGCCAACTGGGGTCCACGCGTGTTGACTGGGTTTTGATTTATAATCAGGACACGTATTCATATTTAAACCATTGATTTCAATTTCCAAACACCAAGTACACTGTGGCGTAGTGGTTAAGGCGCTGGCTGTGGAAGATTCTCTCCAAGGTCACAGGTTCAATCCCTGGCAAGACCAATTCTTTTTCCTTTTTTACAAAACTAACTATTTTCATATTTTCTTATTTTCTTTTAATATTTTCATTCAATTTAGTTTACCTTCTAACATTTTTATCATACATTTAAAAAACACCAAAAATATTTATTTTTTGCATACTCATCAAAAAAATCTTTATTTAATTTTTAAAATTAAAATTATTATTTTTGCATGCATATTTAATTTAATTGCTATTTTATCATTTAAATGACTTTTAATTGATTTTTAATTATCAAATTAACTCCAAAAATTCCCAAAAAATTATTTTATCATATTAATGTCATTATTTGCATAAAAACTTTTTCTCATTCAAAAATGATTATTTTTACTAACATTTTCCTCTTATGCAATTTACTTCCGTTTTCCGATTTTGCATCTGTTTACAGGTTATACCGTTTCGGACAATTTTTATCGCTTTTCTTTTTTTTCAATTATGTAATTGCCTATGGGATGTAATAGTTTAATTAGGACTTTTATTTTATGCACTTTCAATTATGTATCTGCCCCAAAGCCATGTAATAGCGTAGGATTTATCTTTCCGCACTTTACATTTCCGCAATTTACTTTCTGCACCCTATAAACTGCTAGTAATTAGGCGTGTATGGCAAGATAAAATTGGACATAGATCACTCATAATTTCAAGATAAAATATCTGAATCGACACACTCTTTTCACACATGCACCCCCTAGAGTATTCTCTCTCGTTGCCTTTACGAATTCAAATGGTCAGGTCCCTCGAGCGTAGAAGTATTCTAGCACCGTTGCCTTCAAAACAAATCATCATAGTCCCTTCGATACAAAGATCATAAGACCCACGATGTCGCCTCCAAGTACATGATTTTGACCCTCGATTGTCGCCTACGAAAAATGATGATAGTCCCTTCGAATGTGCTAGGATACTTCCTACAAGTTGTTTTCTATGACCATACGATGTCCCTTCGAATGTCCCGCTTACATCCAACGAATAGGGTTACTTACCAACTAATGGTATGGATAGCACTATTCTAAAGGAAACGTAAAATAACACGAAAACGACCAATTCTGAGTAGGTAATAAGACTTTTAGTTGCTTGCTCTATCAAAATAATTTTCACACCTCACACTTTTTTTGTCAAAGTTCAAACTCTTTTCAAAACAAAACATTTCCGAACACTTTGTATACATTCCTACATGAATCATTACAAAGTCAAAGCGAAATGCCTTTTCAAAACATTTTTGTCAAACACACAGAAAGCACTTTTTAAAAATGATCTAAGAGCAACTAAGAGCCCGTAGATAACTACGGATGGAAAGGGGTGCTAATACCTTCCCTTTTCATAACCTTCTCCCTTACTCAGAATCTAACGAAGGTCTTTTCCTGTTCTTTTCACCTTCCCTTAATTGGATAAAAGAAAACTCGGTGGCGACTCTTGCTATCCGCACATTTGCGATACAAAAAATCTCAAAGTTAGTTCACCGTATTACACTAATCCACAACAACTCAACACTAGCTAAAAAGCCTACGACTTAATATCAACATATACTACTAATCCACAACAACTCAACACTAGCTAAAAAGCCTACGACTTAATATCAACATATACTACTAATCCACAACAACTCAACACTAGCTAAAAAGCCTACGACATAGTAACAATTCAACTTATAATCATTCGGATTGTTTTCATCAAATCCTAGTTAACTGCTTATCAATTAGGATTACTAGTATCTCGATTCTACACTACTATCAATAACCATTCAGCTACTATCCATTCACTATTGAATTAGTATATTGATTCTAGTCATTAAGTATATACTAGTCCACAATACGACAACTAGCCGGCTTCTACTATTTTTGACGCTACTATAATACCTCGGCTAACCAAAACACCATTTGTTATCTTCAACCATTTCGCTCTTGTCGGTATTCATATAATCTACATAATCCAACTTAATTTAATAAAACGCCATACAACCATATTCTCACTTCATTAACAAACTTTCCACCAATCTAATCACTTATCTTAGTTGATTCCAATGGCATACAACGACTACATAAACCACCCCGTAGAACGACAAATCAACCATCAACGTTGGCCATCAAGCCTTTAATAACAACAACGTTCGACAAAACAACAACAGCGAACAATAACAACTTCCAATAATAATAACGTTCAACAACAACAACTTTCCGCAATATCGGTTCATAATATTCAACATGGATTCAACAAAACAAACATGCTACGATAGCTTACTAGCATATACGAGTCATTCCCTCAATTCTTCCAATTTCGATTAATCGGCCAAATCGCTTATATTTACCGACATATTAATTCAGAACTATTTCTAATTGATTCCTATGTCATTTCTTACTAATTACTAGTAATATTTTACCCATAAAAACCTACACAAGGTTCCCTAAGTAAAATGTTTAAATTGGGAAGAATTCATAAATCAGAAAATGTGTTCAAAACAACTCAGTACGCGCTGCGAACACTCCTTTGCGTCGCGACTTTAGTAGGAAATCAGTTCGCGCCACGTCAACCCATTGGCGCCACGAACTGAGCGTGGCATAATGGGTTTTTGGCGCTGCCAGCATCTTCCTCTTGCCAATTTCTCCAATGTTTTGGTACCCAACCCCCACACAATCCAAAACAAACCATCCTAAGGTACTAGCAACATGGGTAATCAAACAAAAACAACATTTATCACAACATTCAACAAGCTTCATAGATTTTCAAGCTTCAATTTGAAATTCCAACAACAACAACAAAACACCAAACAAGGCAAATCTATAACCCCATCCCACATATCATCCATCATGCATCCCGTTATAGAGTTACAACCTCACCCTTACCTCTTTGATGGTAGCTCCAAATCTTTTCTCTAGCTTTTTTCCTTGTTCTTGGCTTTTCTTCAAAACCCTAGCCCTCCTTCTCTTCTCTCTATTTCTCTTCTTTCCTTTACTTCTCTTCTCTTTTTCTTTTATAACCCCACTAGTAATAATAATAATAATATTATTATTATTATTATTATTATTATTATTATTATTATTATTATTATTATCTTACTACTTATCATAATGAGCATAACAAGTAACAGCTCCTCATTACTTTGCGATACCACAATTAAATCCCAACTCGATTAATAAAATAGTCCATTATTAATAATAATAATATTTCTAATATTATTTCTTCAATGTATCAATTTAATTAATCCTCCAACTAACCGAATAAAATCTGACTTCAACTTAATAATCCAAATACGTTCCCAAAATAATACTGACAAATTCGATCGATTTCTTGAACTTCGAGTAAATCCAATAATCAAATCCTTAAATAATTATTAACCAATTAATTAAATTCGGGCTTTACACATCTTCCTTCTTTTCTAGGCTGATCCTAGCTAGAAAATCCCAAAACTTCCAACAATATTTCCTTTAGAATAATCCTTCTTTAACAGAACTAAACAATCCTTACTGACTTAATATAAGATACCAAGTTGTTAGGATTAATAGAGTCACTTCACCTCGAAAGTTATAGATGGTAGATAATCCTTCATCACCTCCAACTTCTTCTTGGTTGATAACAAATTTTATTCTAGATACAAAGATCTTTGAATAAACCATTAAGTACACCATTAGATAATTTTTCAAATCACAAGTTCCACGTGAAATCCAAGGTCTTCATACTCAAATTTTTAATGTGTGACCTTAATTGGATTTAACTCCATCTCCAACATGTCTTGAGCATCACCGACTTATTGATAATAATTTAAATGTCCTAAACATTTGATCTTGACATATTTTCCACTCTACTCAAAAATTGATTGGATTACCTTCCAAGGAAAATGATAACAAAAAGAAATCCTTTTATTAGAGACCAAAACACAAGCTCCTACAGAGTTGAAAGAAAAAATAAATTGCTCTTGTCTTTCTTCAATGGCTTGTCACAAATATGTCAAACCTTTAGAGTAGAGACATGAGAATCTTTATTTTGACCAGCCTCACATCTGAACACTTTTTCTTCCAAACACACTTAGACGTGCCTTTATGAGTGGAGTTAAGAGATTATGGTATTGACAACTTCATATTCATAGAGACCTAACTCATGATTTTTCCTTATGTCACCTAAAAATCGTGATGCTTCCAACCTAATAAACTTCAAGGTCCTACAATCCATTGATTACCATAATAGTATCACTCTAACTTTCCAAAAGACACTTAGTATCAGAAATATATCTCCAGGAAACTCGCCCAATAGACCAGGGCACCAACTCTAATATCAATTGAAATTATGGTACAGGTAACATATAAAAACAAACTATCTTAACAACATATGATGTCAAGACAGATGTTACAACATTTGATAACTGACCAGATCAATGAACCAATAAGTGATACAAAAATAGAAAATACAGAAAGGAAATTAACACAATGAGTTGTTAACCCTATTCGGTACAACATCACCTACTCTGGGTTCTCCTAAGCTAGGAAGGAAGTCCACTATTAACAGTATTAGTTCAAAGCTAAACTCCCTCGTTTATAACTTCTTGCCTAATCACTACCCAATGCAACTTCTACCTAAGTCCTCCCTAAATATGAGAAATCACCATCTCACTTCCTAAATCACCTCAATGATATCTAATAGTCCCAATCGTAGTGACTGCAACAGATGCAACTTAAAAAGAAGATCATACTTCCATTATAAAAACTCAAACTCTTTCTTAGAAGCTTCGAGTGAGAACAACACTCAACTCGTTACCTAAAGGTTTCTGAGTGAGGCCAATAACTTGACTAATAGTCAAGTAACAACAAGTATACCACATGGTATCAAAAGATTTATGTGACACATTAACTACACAAGAGACTCTCAAAACCTAAGACTTGTGTTTTCCCTAATTTTACAATTGTTGAAAACTTAAATTACATTAGGTTAGGATTCCACTTTAAATACACTTCTACAGTTCATGGGCTTCGATATTCTTAATCCACAAGTTTCTTGATCCACAAGATGAGTGATGCACCAATTATGCAACCAATCTCCTTCAATCTTGAAACAAACGGTACAAAGTTTTCTAAATTGTTTCAAGGCCCAATTTAGTAACTTTTGTACAATTGGAGATATATTCCAAAAAAAAAATCTTCTAGACTTGTGAAGATCCCTGAAATATATCCAAGGGAAATAAAACATAAACTAATCAAATCTATTTAGATTTAGAATTAGTCGCGCCCGCCTGCTGCATAAACATTGTGTTCGGCATCTGGTCAAATCCATTTTTTAGCAAAATGTTTCCCATAAAACTATGGTACCAAAAGCTTTTATTATCAATACTCATCATACAACATTATACAATAGAAAATAGTCGACAAAACTAGAAACAACTCAAAATATTAAGTCAAACGACCCAAAATGTTCAACAAAGGTGTTGACGGTCATCCCCAATACATTACGACTGTCACGCCCACCCTTCACCCATCCTCTCTCACATGCTTTTCATTGTTGATGTTGTGGGAGATGGTTCCCTCTCTGGTTGATGGTGGTCTTCAATTCGCCCAACTGAAGATCGTCGATTTCGTCCAAGTGGACGTCTTTCTCAAGCACGATGATGGTTGGACCGTCACTCTTGTGACACCCATAATCGTTGTGCAAAATGCAAATTTATATGTTTTCTCCATTACATCACTTATAGAACTCCAATATGGAGTTTCCAATAGCCGAAAACACATAAAAATCATCAACCATGAATAATTTAATGATTAAATATATCAAAACGCACAAACTCAACATTTATTTCATCAATTTATCATAAAACCATAATCATACTTTCTTAAATCAAAACATATAGACATGAACATCAAAACTCAAAATTATGCATACATTTACACAAAATTTAGTAATCAACATAGCATAAAAATCACATCCAATTACAACAACCAAGATATTTTTTGCGCAAACTATCTCAAAATTCACAAAACTCAACAATGGAGGAGAGGGAAATGGAAAGAGGACAGGTAATCATCTCTATCCTTCAAGCTTAAACACCCATATCATGAATAGTTCACCTACTTCAAATTCGCGGAGAAATTCAAACTACGACTATAGAATCTCTCTTCTCTTACTCTTGCTCTACAAAGTTTTTTCCTCTCAACTCTACTGACAACTTATTTTCACCAAACAACTCCCATATTATATTCCCTTTCTCTATTTAAATAAAAACCCTTATTTTATTTTAATTAATTTTTACCAACTTCCTTCAACTCTCACTAATTCCCTCCCACTTCCATAATTTTAATCAAATTATATTTTTCTCATAAAACCACTTATCGGTAACATAGCAAGTGTACTATTTTATCGATGTAATAATAATGGGAAAAACCCCAAAGTCGATCTCTTGAGGACTGCACAGTGAATTAAGTTTGTTCGAATGAATATCAATTGAACAAAAGCAATGGTTGATTGTTTGTTTCGAGCTACAATAATACAAAAACTAAATTTGCGAGAAGAAGATATATGAAAATGAGAATAATGCCCGGGCGGTGTATGAATCGCGATACAATGACCAATTTGTTTCGTTATTTTAAAAAGCTATGTTTCAACTTTTCTTTCCCTATGCCTATGGTTATTTTTCCGAAATTCCTTTTAAGAAAAACCTTTGGTATTCTCTCTTTGCCCTAATTCCTCAGATGCCAAGAGAGAATATCAAGCAATAGTTCTGACATAAAAACAGGTATTCAGAGGGTATTCTAATTCCTTAGAAATATCAACTATGATAAAAGTGATGCAACAGGATTAGGATTGCTGATCAGGCCAACCCTAATTACGATCAATAATCATTTCTTCCAAGCAGATTAAGCATTAAGAACGTTGCACACAATAAAGAATAAGGTTTAAACATAAAACTCATATTACGAAACATCAATCAGTCATTACAAAGAAAATCAGGGACACCTCCCTGACATTGGGAGGTTTAGCCACTCGTGTTCATAATACTAATGAAAATAGAATCAAGAAGAAAAGTCATTACAATAGGATTTGGATAGGTTGGATCGTCGATTGCTTCCGCTCTTGATCGATCCTTCTTCTCCTTGAATCACCACTCTAAGCTCTCTCCAATACGTTAATTCTCCAATTCAAAAGTGAAAAAGTCCTCTAACCCTAGCCTCTAATATAACAGTATTCTAAAATATTAAAAGAAATGTCCATACTGCCCTCAAACTTGTCCCAGTCAGCATGTCGAAAATAAAGATTTTTGCCTCCAGATGCCCTGACACGGGCCGTGTTGTGTGACACGGGTGGCCGTGTCAGGTTGCTAATTCACAAAATGAAATCTCCACCTTCAGGGGACACAACACGGTCCGTGTTGTACAACACGGGTGGCCGTGTTGTGTTGCTGGTTTAGCATATTTTTCCCTCTCCTGCAGGTGCCACGACACGGGCCGTGTTGTGTGACATGGGTGGTCGTGTCACACTTCTGAAATCTTCGTTTTCATGCGTTTCTTTGTATTTGGATCATTTTCGCATTGGTGTCGGATAGCCAACTAGACAGAAATGTGAAACATCTTGAAACAACAACCAAATTACACGCACCAACGGTAAAAATGGTGAAAACATGGACACATGACTTGCTTATCCTAATCAGAAAATACTGATGAAACATAATTAAAAGACTAAAAGAAAACTCATGAAAACATAAGAAACGACACTAAAACCTGCTTAGAATGTACGACAAAAGATCACTGATCAAACTCCCCCGAACTTGAACTTTTGCTTGACCTCAAGCAATAAGCTTGCATAACACCTTAATAACCCTATCAATAGCTTAAAACTTGCAGATGAAACGACGATACTCGTACGTGAGTTTTCATTCTAAGTCACCGGATGGGTACTTTCTGGTACTTCTCTCTCAATCAAGGTATCGCACGAACACTAAACCGCAGTGCACCACGGACCTCAATCTCCTTTGTGGTAACCTCTCTAACTATGCTTTGGGCTTAGGTCTTATTTTTCGATTTTCTACCCTTTTCATTCGGACAATCACTTTTAAGGCTTTTTATGATTTTTCGTTGTATGCACAAGATTGATCAAATGTCTTTTTTCTTTACACCCCTTTTTTTTCTTGTCCCTTTAGGGACGACCTTTACGTTCAACCGCCGTTAGGCTGAATAACCGGTTGAGGGTTACCCAACTTAGAAGGATAAATTGTCTAATTGTCTTTATTCATTTTTTCGGTGCTTCTTCTTCTTTTTTTTTCATCAATTTTTCTCGATCAACCTTGCACACACACTTAGTATAGATTAAGCCTGAATGTCAGTAGAAACTATTCGGGGCATACTTCTCAGATCAAAGTACCATGGCACAAATCTACACGTTAGACTCGTTCCTTACTCCAGAAGACTCAGTGTGTTTGTGTTATACCTCAACATCAAGATTTTTCTAATTTCCCCAACCGGTTTCTTTTCACTCAACTCTATATACTTTCTCCTCACTTCACTCGCAAAAACCAAAAATACGCAGCACTAATTAATTTTCTCCGTTCAAGTCGGGGGTGTTTTCATAATGGATTTCCAACATATTTCCAAACAAGCAACTTAAAACAACTACTGACTCAAAAGAAAACTGACACAGATGAAAGAAAACAAGAATAACAAAGCAAAACACATAAATAAACAAATAAATACCCCCACTTTGAACTCAACAGGTCCTCTTTGTTGAAGAATCTTGGAGGGACTCACTAAGATCACTGAGGTGGCTGTTGGCCGTGCAACCTCATCTGTTGGATCCACTCATGCATTTCCCCAATGAGCTTCCCTTGGCGGAGCTGCTCCTCTCTTTCTTTTTTTCGCTCCTCCCTATCTCTTTTCTGCTCATTGCCTTGCGTTGTCTGCTCACTACGGATATAGCACATTTGATCGTGCATCCAGTCTCATTCGTTTTTGGTCATGCTCCACGAACCGGGCGACGAGTCACCAGGATTCGCAATAGGAGTCTCTTCCGGGATAGGGTCCTCACCAGGTTGATTATCCGCTTCACCTTCCGAACCTGCACAAGCATCAAAATTTTCTCCGTCGTCTTGCATAGGACTTGCGTACAACCAGTTAGCTTGTTTGTCAATAGAAATAAAATCAGGAGCAGGTAAATCTAACAAATGGTGATTACGGGTAACCAGGGAATAATAATCATTAAAGACTTTGATCATACCTTGGGTGGTGAGTGTAGCTAAGTCAATCTTAGTCTTACCTCCCACTGTGGGTTCCTCCATCAATTGTGGATTGTAGCCGAGGTAGTCAGCTATCTGAGTGATCATCCCTCCAACAGAAATGTCACCAGTAGCGGCATTAGCTACCCGCTTCAGGTGATCGGAAGCAAAGGCAACTATATTGATGAGTTCCTTGTTAGCCATGCCATAGAGCAAGTATAGCTCTCTTTGTGTGGCCACCCCGGTACTATCCCCTCGGCAGAAAAGGGTGTAGGCCAACCCCTTTTGGGCATATCAGAAACAAGGGTTGTGAATGCATGAAGCCTTGGCCCCCTTAGCGACATACTCAGAGTTCCCTGTAATTGCCTTCCAAAAGTCGCTAGCAACAAAAGTGGTTGGAGGTGCCCCAGGGCCAAAGCTCGGGAGCTTAAGAACGCGCCCCAATTCCGCAACCGATAGAGAATGGTCATTATCAAACAAATGAAACTTGAGAGTGCCAAAATACTCCTCATCAGAGCCTGTCCACCTATGGCGAAGCTGAAAATCCAAAGAACTCAAAAATTCGAAGGTTATGCGCTCAAATGTCGGCACTTCAAATTGCATAAATTCAAGCATGCCCAGAGTATGAAACATCCTATGTACCTCCATTCGCAGCCCTAAGTTATCTAAAGTTTCATTACAAATGTACCTGGCCGGAACCAACTTACGTTTCACCAATCGTACATACTTGCGTTGATGGTCCGGATCCTCAAATAGAATACCATGAGCATTCGCCATGCGATGAGCTCGTTTCTTAGGGCGGGAGGATTCAGCGACAGCCTTTCCAATATCTCTGCGTGGAGGCATGGTGAGAACCTACAATAACACACAACAACAAAATTCGACAGAGAGATTAGACAAAACGGAGACCATAGGAATAACAATGGAGATGAAGTTATCAACTTTCTCAACAGGGATAAGGTGTTTTAGTGAGTGGGTAATCCAAAAAGTGAAGCTTTAGTGAAGAGTAACAATGGAGGCTAGGGCTTGGAGAGTGAGAGAGAGGTAGAAGAAGAAGGGTTTATGAGAATAATAAAATAATATGTGGTAAATGATAGAGTTAAAAGTGGGTAAAGAGATAAAAATTCGTGGGCCCAAGTCATAAAAGTGGGTGGTTTGCTGAAAAATAACAATTCAACCAAAAAAATATAAATTTTGCCTTCTGACATGGGCCGTGTTGCACGACACGGGCACCCGTGTCAGACCCCTGGTATGACGTTGTGAAAAATAAACAAAGAAAATATCTTCAGTAGCCACAACACGGGCCGTGTTGCACGACACGGGAACCCGTGTTGCATCCCTGTTCTGCCACGAAATTAACTTTCAAAACCATTCCCTGACACGGGCCGTGTCAGGCAACACGGGTAGCCGTGTCAGGGCTCTGAAATCACACCAAATCATGAATTTTGCTACTTTTTCAAACCCGTCTATTCGACACCTCTCTTTCCAGCTTGATCAGTGAGACACATCAACTACAGACCTACAAAATGAACAAACAAAAATTAAATAAAATCGTGGGTTGCCTCCCACGTTGCGCTGCGTTTATCGTCGCATGGCTCGACGGTCCGTCGTCCTACTGAGTAAGACGAATGACTTCAACCTGTCCAACCTTTTGACCTTGAAAATAAGGCTTAAGTCTCTGCCCATTAACTTTGAAGATGTCTCCATTGGCTTGATTCTTAATCTCAACCGCTCCATACGGAAACACCTTATGAACCACAAAGGGTCCGGACCACTTGGACCGCAATTTTCCTGGGAATAGCTTCAAGCGGAATTGTATGAATGACCATTGTCCTTCCCAAAACTCTTTTACGGATTCTCCTATCATGCCACTTCTTGGTCTGTTCCTTGTAAACCTTGGCATTCTCATACGCATAATTCCGAAACTCTTCTAATTCATGCAGTTGCAGAATCCTAGAATTTCCTGCTAGAGATACATCCATGTTCAAGAATTTGGTTGCCCAAAAGGCCTTGTGTTCCAGCTCTAGAGGCAGATGACAGGCTTTGCCATAGACGAGTAGGTACGGTGACATTCCGATAGGTGTTTTGAAAGCAGTTCGGTAAGCCCATAATGCATCATCTAACTTTGTCGCCCAGTCTTTTCGCGATGAACTCACCGTCTTCTCCAGAATCTGCTTGAGCTGTCTATTAGACACTTCTACCTGACCACTCGTTTGAGGGTGGTAAGGAGTGGCTATTCGGTGCTTCACATTGTACTTTTGAAGGAGTTTCTCCATGAGGTGATTTAGGAAGTGAGTTCCTTCATCACTTATCAATGCTCGCGGTACTCCGAACCTGGAAAATATGTTCTCTCGCAAGAACTTGACTACTACCTTAGCATCATTGGTTGGTAAGGCTACCGCTTCCACCCATTTCGATACATAATCCACTGCAACAAGGATGTAGTTCTTCCCGAATGACGGTGGAAATGGACCCATGAAGTCAATCCCCCAAACATCGAATAACTCGACCTCTAGCAAGAAATTCTGGGGCATTTGATTTCTTTTTTATATGTTCCCGGTCCGCTGACACTTATCACACTCCTTCACCATCTCCTGGGCATCCTTGAACAATGTCGGCCAGTACAAACCTGATTGCAAAACTTTAGATGCAGTGCGGTCACCGCTAAAATGTCCACCGTATTCGGAATCATGACATGCTCTCAACACATCCCTTTGTTCTTCCTCAGGCACACATCGTCGTATCAACCCATCCACTCCTCTCTTGTACAGGTAAGGGTCGTCCCATAGATAGAACCTGCAATCATGAACAAACTTTTTCTTATGGTTAGAATCAAAATCATCAGGTATTATACCGCCAACAAGGTAGTTTGCATAATCCGCAAACCAAGGCACTCCCAATAACAACTAGGATGTGTTCATCAGCAAACTCATCCTTTATTGGACGCCGATCTTCAGTCTCCTCAATAGGTGACATTCGAGAGAGGTGATCAGCTACGGTGTTCTCACACCCTTTCTTGTCACGAATCTCTACATCGAACTCTTGGAGGAGTAAAATCCACCTCAGGAGTCTCGGCTTCGATTCCTGCTTAGCAAAAAGATATTTCAAAGCAGCATGGTCAGTGTACACAATTACTTTGGAACCCAACTGATATTGCCTGAATTTATCAAAGGCATAAACAACCGCTAACAACTCCTTCTTGGTAGTTGCATAATTCATCTGTGCAGGGTTCAACACGTGACTAGCATAATAAATAACATGAAGCAGCCTTTCTCTCCGCTGTCCAAGAACAGCCCCTACCGCAATGTCGCTCACATCGCACATGATCTCAAAGGGGAAAGACCAATCTGGCGCTATCACAATGGGTGCCGACACCAGTTTAGTTTTTAGTGTCTCAAAAGCATCGGTACAATCTTTGTTGAATACAAAAGGCTGGTCTTTAACTAACAAGGTAGTCAATGGCTTGGCTATTTTCTAAAAATCTCTTATGAACCTACGGTAGAACCCCGCATGGCCTAAGAAACTCCGTATACCTTTCTCATTCACAGGCAGTGGTAATTTTGAGATAACCTCCACTTTGGCTTGATCGACTTCGATCCCCTTGTGAGAAATCTTGTGACCAAGAACAATGCCTTCTCGTACCATAAAATGGCACTTTTCCTAGTTTAGGATCAGATTGCTTTCTTGACATCCCTGCAAAACAAGTGAAAGGTTAGCTAGACAGTTATCAAATGAGGATCCAAAAACAGAGAAATCGTCCATGAAGACTTCCATATGCTTCTCAAGCATATCAGCAAAAATAGAAGTCATGCATCTTTGAAATGTTGCTGGGGCGTTGCACAACCCGAATGGCATCCTTCGATAAGCAAAGACACCGTAAGGGCAAGTGAAGGTCGTCTTCTCTTGATCCTCTGGTGCAACCGCAATTTGGTTGTACCCGGAGTATCCATCCAGAAAACAATAGTAGTCATGCCCAGCTAACCTTTCCAACATCTGGTAAATAATGGCAGCGGAAAATGATCTTTTCTTGTGGCTAAATTTAGTCTCCGGTAGTCAATGCACACCCGCCACCCAGTGACCGTTCTAGTTGGGATCAACTCATTCTTTTCATTCACAATTACAGTAGTACCTCCTTTCTTGGGCACCACATGAACAGAACTCACCCATGAACTGTCCGAGATAGGGTAAATAAGTCATGCATCTAACAGCTTTACAACTTCTTTTCTCACCACCTCCTTCATAACCGGGTTCAATCTCCTCTGGGGCTGTACCACTGGTTTGTGATCTTCTTCCATGAGAATTTTATGCATGCAAACCGTAGGACTTATACCTTTGAGGTCTTCGATTTTCCAACCAATGGCACCTTTGAAATTTTTAAGAACTTCAATTAACTTGTCTTCCTGCACACTTTGCAAATTAGAGCTAATGATAGCGGGACATTTTTCATCAGTGTCAAGGAAAACGTATTTCAGATTCTCAGGAAGCTGTTTCAACTCTGAACTTTTTGGCTTGTCTTCATTACCGTTCAACTCTATAGGTTGCCTTAGGTCTTCCCACCTATGTGTCCGGGATCTTTTTAGAACAGGTTGAATATTCAACATTTCCACCACTTCCATTTCTCTAATATCAACTTCTTCATTTTCCTTAAAAATTGACATACTCAAGACTCTTTCGAGAGGAAATTTGGATACACTCTCCACATGATCCCTTTCTCCCACTTGCTCAAACACTTGAATGTTGCTACTTGTGCCAAAGTCCTCTTTATGCCTCATGGTATTACGAACATCTATTTTCAGCTCCTCATCATAAACCTTCAAAGTAAGTGTACCCCCTTCCATAACGATCATAACTCTCCCGGTTTCCAAGAATGGTCGGCCCAAAATTAGCGGAATCTCTTCATCTTCCGGCATTTCAAGGATCACGAAATCCACCGGAAACACAAACTTATCCACTTTCACAAGAACGTCTTGGACAACTCCATAAGGCCGCTTAACAGAATGATCCGCAAATTGGAGAGTCATCCGAGTGTCTTGGACAACACCAATACCTAACTTTTTGTAGATGGATAGAGGCATGAGACTAATACTAGCACCCAGATCGATTAATGCTCTCTTGAAAGATCTATCACCAATAGTGCAAGGTATGGTCACTGCTCCTCTGTCTTTCTTCTTCACTGGAATCTTTAGGCCCTGCAAAATAGCACTACAAGTTTCGGTTAGAATAATAGGCTCATCTACAATGATTCGCTTCTTAGCAATGATATCCTTCATGAATTTAGCATATGTAGGCATCTTCTCAAGTGCCTCCAATAACGGAATATTCAGCTCCAGCTTTTTGAACAACTCAAGAAACTTCTCAAAATTCTTCTCTCCTTTTCTTATTTCTTTGGGGGTAAGGGAGTTTGATCACTGGTTTCGGTTCTCCCACTTTTTCTTTAGTAACTGGGGCTGGTATTACCAATTCTTCCTCAACTCTCTCATTCTCTTTTATGTCCAACTCCACTTCCAACAGTTGATCTTCACTTACCGATGTCTTTTCCACTTCTTCACTTGGTTTCCTCTCCGTGTAGTGACAACATTGACTTTATGATTGTCCTTTGGATTAAACGCGATTACGCTGGGCGCTTCCGGTGTTTGAGGAATTGCAAGATGTTGGGCGATTTGACTCATTTGCACTTCAAGATTCTTTATTGAGGCTCCGGTATTCCTGAAATTACTTCTTGTCTCTTCTTGGAATTGAAGCGTGAGCGCCATCTTCTCAATGGCAATTTCCCAATCCGCCTTTCTTGGACCCCGTGGTTGGTATTCTTTGTTGAGGTAAGGTTAATGTTGCGGACGGTATTGTTGTTGTTGAGGTTGGTACTGTTGAGACTGTTGATACGGCTACTGGCCTTGGACCGGTTTTTGAATGTTTCCCTGTTGGTCCTTCCATGAGAAATTTGGGTGATTCTTCCAACCCGGATTATATGTGTTGGCATACGGATTGTTCTGCCTTAGCATTTGAATCTGCTCAACCTGCTTTTGAGTTGCTACACAATGCATAGCAAAGTGCGGTCCACCATATATTTCACAAAGGACCGCTTGAACTGGTTCCACCTTTGCCATTGTCTGAGTTCCAATATTCATCTTTTTCAACCTTCTCTCTACCACTGCAGTGATTTGATCCTCCATTTTCACAACCTGCTCCGTCAGCTTCAAATCTATCTTGCCATCCGGTTGGTTCACAGTACGATCATACAACTCAAGATACTCGTTGGCGGCGATAGCCTCTATAATTCTTCTGATACCAGTAGCTGTTGAGAAATTTGTAGATCCACCGGCAGCAGTATTTATAAGTTGTTTTGTCTTTAATCGTAAACCGTTCACGAAGTTTTGCATCTGCTCAGTTGCGTCCATGTTGTGAGTAGGACAGGAAGTTAGACATCTTTTGAACCTCTTGTATGCATCCCCAAGTGATTCCCCTTCTTTTTGTTTGAAATTGACAATATCGTATCTTTTTCGGATGAACACTGAAGCAGGGAAATACTCGTTGAGGAATGTTGTTTCCATCTCTTGCCATGTTGTGATACTCCCAGCTGGGAGTGAGTAGAACCACTCTTCTGCATCATCAGTAAGTGTAAAAGGAAACATAACAAGTCTCTTTGCCTCCTCGGAATGACCCTCGATTTTCAACGACGTGGTGGTAGTAAGAAATCTCTGAAGATGCTTATTTGCATCCTCGTTGATTCTTCCGGCGAAAGGCTTGCTCTCCAACTGGCGGATGGTAGATGGATGTAGCTGGAAGTGTGCTACATTCACTGGTTGATTGACAATGGTCATCCGGTTTGGTTGAGCATTTGCCCCTCCATAGTCCCCTAGCAATCTCTCTGCTGGGGGTTGACCTCCTGCTATGTCACCATGATTCTGATCCATCTCTCTGTCAGAATCTGAGTCGCTGTGCTCAGAATGCACAGACACTTCGTCTTCCGTTGCTTGATTTATAATACTGGTTCCTGCACTTGATGCTGTCAGTCTTTCAACTCTTAATTGACGGCGTCTCTCGTGCAATGCTCTTTCTGGTTCTGTGTCAAAGGAAAATTTAGCTGAGGTCTGACCTCGCATAAACAAGTCAGACAAAAGTTAGAATAGATAGCAAAATTGCGATAAAATAAAAAAGCAGAGGAATAAAATTTTAGTCGCAGAGCAACAAAATTTCAATTGAAATAGTTCAACTAAACTTAATTATTTGGCAGTCCCCGGCAACGGCGCCAAAAACTTGATCGGTAAAATAGCAAGTGTACTATTTTCTCGATGTAGTAATAATGGGAAAAACCCCAAAGTCAATCTCTTGAGGACTACACAGTGAATTAAGTTTGTTCGAATGAATATCAATTAAACAAAAGAAATGGTTGATTGTTTGTTTCGAGCTACAATAATACAAAAACTAAATTTGCGAGAAGAAGATATATGAAAATGAGAATAATGCCCGGGCAGTGTATGAATCGCGATACAATGACCAATTTGTTTAGTTATTTTAAAAATCTATGTTTCAACTTTTCTTTCCCTATGCCTATGGTTATTTTTCCGAAATTCCTTTTAAGAAAAACCTGTGGTATTCTCTCTTTGCCCTAATTCCTCAGATGCCAAGAGAGAATATCAAGCAATAGTTCTGACATAAAAACAGGTATTCATAGGGTATTCTAATTCCTTATGAATATCGACTATGATAAAAGTGATGCAACAGGATTAGGATTGCTGATCAGGCCAACCCTAATTACGATCAATAATCATTTCTTCCAAGCAGATTAAGCATTAAGAACGTTGCACACAATAAAGAATAAGGTTTAAACATAAAACTCATATTACGAAACATCAATCAGTCATTACAAAGCAAATCAGGGACACCTCCCTGACATTGGGAGGTTTAGCCACTCGTGTTCATAATACTAATGAAAATAGAATCAAGAAGAAAAGTCATTACAATAGGATTTGGATAGGTTGGATCGTCGATTGCTTCCGCTCTTGATCGATCCTTCTTCTCCTTGAATCACCACTCTAAGCTCTCTCCAATACGTTAATTCTCCAATTCAAAAGTGAAAAAGTCCTCTAACCCTAGCCTCTAATATAACAGTATTCTAAAATATTAAAAGAAATGTCCATACTGCCCTCAAACTTGTTCCAGTCAGCATGTCAAAAATAAAGATTTTTGCCTCCGGATGCCCTGACACGGGCCGTGTTGTGTGACACGGGCCGTGTTGTGTGACACGGGTGGCCGTGTCAGGTTTCTGATTCACAAAATGAAATCTCCACCTTCAGGGGACACAACACGGTCCGTGTTGTACAACACGGGTGGCCGTGTTGTGTTGCTGGTTTAGCATGTTTTTCCCTCTCCTGCAGGTGCCACGACACGGGCCGTGTTGTGTGACACGGGTGGCCGTGTTGTGTGACACGGGTAGCCGTGTCACACTTCTGAAATCTTCGTTTTCATGTGTTTCTCTGTATTTGGATCATTTTCGCATTGGTGTCGGATAGCCAACTAGACAGAAACCTGAAACATCTTGAAACAACAACCAAATTACACACACCAATGGTAAAAATGATGAAAACATGGACACATGACTTGCTTATCCTAATCAGAAAATACTGATGAAACATAATTAAAAGACTAAAAGAAAACTCATGAAAACATAAGAAACGACACTAAAACCTGCTTGAAATGTACGACAAAAGATCACTGATCACCACCTATTCCCATTTTCTAAACTAGTTTAATTAATTAATATTATAATAATTTCCACTAAAAGCCCAACCATGTCAAGAATACTAATTAAACTGATTAAAACACTCGAAAACTCAAATAAAATGTTTAAAAAAAATTAAAATTGAGGTGTTATAATTCATACTAGTTAGAGAAGTTATGATTGATCTTTATAAATATATGATTATGTTTTTAGAGATTGGGATAAGGCGAGAGAAGTTAGAGTTTCACTTTGAACGTAATTTGTTATAAAGTGTATTAAATTATCTTATACATGTAAATTATTTCACCATAGTTGATAAGGAAAACAGTGGTGAAAAGAATTTAATTTTTATTTAAAAATAGAAATTAAGAGAACACACTCTTTTGTAATGAAAAACATAAAATTGTTTGTGTTGGGATTCGAATCGTGTCACTCATTCACATATCACAACAGTTGTTTAGTTGGACTGTGATAATATGTAATTTAAAAATAAAAAATAAAAAATACAACTAATTTTAAACTTTATAGGTATGATCTATATGATGGTATATTTTAATTCAACGATTGATTTTAAATAATATTAATCCGAAGTGACGTTTTTGAGCGAGTGTAACTCATGATGTAACTCTTCGGATGTAATTTGATCTCTCTTTATATATATATATATATAAAGAAACTTTTACAAAATGTGCTTTTTTAGTAGTGTAGGAATTGGAATAGGCCGCGTGGTTTAAAGGCAAACTAATATAAATTATAGTGTAATAATCTAACTCTTATTTTTTACTTTATTGTTATTTATCTTTCACGCTTAGTTTTTTGCTTCATCTTCTTTCTTTAAATTGACCAAGTTTAAATCAATTTTTTTAAAAAAACTTTCAAAAAACCATAAAATACAATTTACTCCTCCTTCTCGTATGAAGTCACTTGGGAAACACATATTATTTGTCATCTCACGAACAACCTTCACAACTCTCGATTTTAGACACTTTACAAATTTATGATCTTAAGAAAAAACTATCAATTGTGTCCATATGCATGATGCCCTCACATTTCAATAGAAAACATGAATTACTATTTTTTCACACGAATCTGATCTTGAAATGACACCGGTAAATCGTAACTTCTCTGTTTTACCTATGATCCATGTCAACAATTTATCGCGTGAAATAGAATTTCTCTTTATCATGAACTGTATGTAACAAATGGTACAATGTCAATTCTTTCATTAACAACTTTCACATTAACAATTTGAACAATGTTAACTTTCACTTTTGATAACATGGAAAATAAGGAGATTCACGAGGAGCGTTCATATATGAAATGATACAACCAATTTATAAGGACAACTGCTTGAGCACAACCTAATTTATATTTTAGGATTTATAATTGTATTATGATGGTTTGCAACTGATTCAAAATGTACAATTCAATGCGTGTCAAATATTTTTTAAAGTTCTACATTCTATTAAATCAAAACAAATTAGATGACGCGAATGAAAAAAAATGCTATAAAATATAAACAAGGGTTTAAGATTTTACATTACATTTACTTTTATAAAAATAAATGATTTGTTTGAAGTCTATTGATAATTTAATTGTGAATTGAAATATTAAAACTGTTTAAATTTTAAATTCCGTTTATTTCAGTACTTTTAATATTAATAATGTTTTTTCATATGAGATATTTTTAAAAGATTGAACAAGAATTTATCTCAAAAGTATGTTTGTCATATCATACATAAAGCATGTAATGGTTAGCAAAAATAAATGTGCTGAAAAATGTGTAAGAGAAGGACGGTTGATTGACATTGTGAAAGATAAAAAGGCTTGACCCATTAAAGGGTCAAGGCCCACAAAGACATGATAGAAAGATGGGTGTGCTCATGTGGTGGGGTTATGTTTTCGGTCAAAGGAGTTTAAAACAAGAAGACATAGTTTTACAATGTCTTCCTAAAAGGGTCTTCATGTATTTTGATTGGATTAGCATCCATAGAATATTCTTGGACATCCACTAAAACTCATGCACTTAATTAAAGTTCTTTTTATCTGCACTATTGGTTTGAAAGTGGTCTTATAGAGGCTAAGGGTTGAAAAGTTTGTCTCTTTCTCACTTGGTCACACTCTATCTTTCGGTTTATTGGAGACCCTTTTTTATAACCCTTATCTATTTTTCATGTTCATGGAACTTAACCCTACAACGTGACTTGATACATATGGTCATTGTACAATTTTATCTTGATGGTCTTATCACATAAATGGGTTACCTATATATTGTAATACCTTTGTTTTCATTGAGTTTATTTATATCAACTGAAAATTATTGGAACCATTATCTTTTGAAATTGATGAAGCACATGCGATGTTTAGATTTTTGTTGAAAAAGACAAATTATGTTGCATCTCTATGCATGACTCTCACCTCAGATTATATTGTACAATATATTAATGAAGTGGATAATTATATGTTGAGTGTTGCTTGTTTAATTATAGAAAAAAGATAGTTCATTTTATTTGATGTTTCTTTCTTGTTTTGTTCTTTCAAAACTGTTGGTGTTTGATTTTGGACGAAACCTACAATATTTGGTAATTCAAGGAGTACACGAAAACTTTCCATAGTTCTAATTGGTTTAAGACTTCAAATATTTAAATGGACTACTTTTAAATGGTCAATTCTAGTAGAAGATAAGGAGAACACAAAACCAAAGTAACATGCAATGTTTTAAAGGTAAATTATGTTGGAGAGTTTACACATGCATAGTCGAGAAATATGCACATTTCTGAGACATAAAATTTATTCATTTAAAATTTTAAGGTGATAGGTGAGTGAGTTCTCTCATTTATAAACATTTAAGTCATCACATTTTTATCTAATATGAGACTGTTTCTCCACTTACTCACACCTGCATTATTATTCTAACAATATCCATCAAATGTGAGTCAACAATGCTTCCCTCTTGAGAATTTTTATACAACTAAACCAAACATCTTCTTGAGCATTTTGATACAAGTAAGTTGATCCCTTTTTTCAAACCAAAGACTCTTGAACATTAATACAAAGTTGAGAAATAGACACCTTTGTGAGATACACACCACTTGTCCACCTAAAACATTAAGGTGATAGGTGGGTGAGTGACTTCTAGTACTTATAAATGTTCAAGTCACCACGTTCATATCCAATGTGAGACTATTTTTTCACTTACTCACACTTGCAATATTATTCTAACAAATTCTTGACTACCCCTTGTAAATTTAGAGATAAATTATCCCTCATGACGTGTATAAATCAAATTTTGTCATATAAAGTAAAATTTTAAAATTACATATTAAACTAAAACCTTAAAGAATCAAAATAAAATCAAGATTATAATATATAACTTAATTTTTGAGTAGTAATGATTCTCACATTTTATAGAAAAGAGGATATTGATTTTTTTTTAAGTGAGAAAAGACATAATTCCAATATATTAAGGTTTTAAGTTAATATGTAATTTTAAAAATTAATTTTATATGGTAAAATTTAATTGATAAGGTCATTCAGGGTAAATTATGTTAAAATATTATATATAATAAAATATTAGATATAATATTAGATATAATCCAAGTTGTGTAGTCCAAACATAAATTCAATTAGGGTTTGTTAGCCTACTTAGTGTATAAGTTTGTTGTATATAAATAGACTAGTCAGTATCGTTATTTGTAAAAATTAAAGTGAATAATATAATCCTTATTTCTTTTTGTGAGATATTGGATCGAACTCTATTGGGTCAATATCTTGGTTCAATGGTTAAGTTTATCAAGGTTGCTCACATGTTGTTGTTGAAGTGTTTGTTGTAGTAAGTGTGTTCTAAGAAGGATGCTAAGATTCTTAGCATCGAATTGCTTTATTATGTCCAATTGGTTAGCTTGTACCCTAAGTTAGCCTGTAATGGGTATTTATGATAAAAGCCCATTAGTTTAATATGTTAGGTTTATTATAAGTAGCATACTAGTCTCTCATCATTGCATCGCAAATCCTATTTTAGGGTGAGAGGGTTATTTGTTATTCTTGTATACTTGTAATCTTATTTCAAGAGTAAGGAAAGAATAACAGTTAATAACCAATCCTTGTGTTCATCTTGTTCTTCATTTTTTTCCTATCCTGATTGTTTGTTGATCATTAAGAAATAAGTTTATATTTTGTTCTAAGGCATCCGATGCACAACAAATTGGTGCGGTGGCGTGGAGAAGATGCCGACAAAGTATGAGATTGAAAAGTTCACGAGAGTGAGCGATTTATGTCTATGGCGCTTGAAGATGAAAGCCCTACTAGTTCAGCAGGGTTGTTTGGAAGCGTTAAAGAGAGAATAAGCCATGAACGAAGCGTTAACAATAGCTGAGAAGACGACCATGATAGAGAAGGCCCATAATGGAATTTTGTTGAGCCTTGGTGATAAGGTTCTTCGATAGGTATAAAAGGAGACAACAACTGAAGGGTTATGGGTGAAACTTGAAAGTTTGTACATGACCAAATCGTTGGTGAGTCGACTCTACCTGAAGCAAGCTTTGTATTCATTTAAGATGATTGAAGACAAAGTGTTGGCTGAGCAGTTGGATATGTTCAACAAGCTGATTCTTGATCTTGAAAATATTGATGTGAAGATCGATGATGATGATCAAGCGTTGTTGTTGTTGTGCGTGTTTCCCAGATCACATGCTCACTTCAAAGAAACTCTCTTGTATGGAAGGGAGTCTCTGACCTTTGAAGAAGTTCAATCAGCCTTGTATTTGAAGGACTTGAACGAACGAAAGGAGCATAAACCTTCGATGGTTGGTGAAGGTTTGGCCGTTAAAGGAACATTCTTGCGAATGGATAATAAGTTGGACAAGAAGAAAGGTAAAAGTCAACAAAAGTTTTACAATGGTGAAGCATGTGGTATTCGATGCTATCATTGTAAGAAGGAGGGTCACACAAGAAAAGTGTGCCCTAAACGCCTGAAAGATCATGGAGGAGGGGATAATGGCAATGTAGCTATTGTTCAAGATGATTTCGACTCATCTGATGTTCTTATGGTTTCGAGCAGCAACCCATCGAAGGAGTGGATTATGGATTATGGGTTCACTTGGCACATGACTCCAAACAAAGACTTGTTCGAGGAATTATGTGATCAAGATAGTGGATCTGTATTTCTGGGAAACAACAAATCTTGTAAGATTTAGTGTTGAGATTCAAACTCCATGATGAGTCAATAAGGTTATTGATTGAAGTCAGGTATGTACCTGATTTTAAGAGAAATTTGATTTCTCTTGGTGAATTCAACAAGAAAGGATATGTTTTTCAAGGAGATAAAAGTATCCTAAGAGTCATGAAGGGGTCGAAGGAAAGAGGCGTGAAGAAACAAGGCTTGTATACCGAAGTTGTAAGTGGTTCGAAAATGTTGCATCCACGAAACCTTTCGAAGACAAAATTTGGCACATGCCGGCGAAAAAGTGCGGTTGAATTGGGGAAACAAAATTTTGCTTGGTGGAGAAAAATTCGAAAAGCTGAAGTTTTGTGAACCCTATGTACTTGGAAAATCTTGCAGAGTGAAGTTCAACAAAGGCAAACAAAGAACACATGGATCCCTTGATTACATTCATGCTGATCTTTGGGGGCCTACAAGGTGTCCATCACATTCAGGAGCAAGGTATTTTCTATCCATAGTAAATGACTATTCCAGAAAGTTATGGGTATTCATTCAGAAGACTAAGGATGAAACATTTGAGAATTTCAAAGGTTGGAAGACTCTGGTTGAAAATCAAACTAGCAGAAAGGTCAAAAGGTTGAGAACAAACAATGGTCTTAAATTTTGCAATGAGGCATTTGACTTTGTCTGCGGTACAAGGCAGAACTACAAGCACTCCACACAAAATGTTTTGGCTGAAAGGTTTAATCGAACCATCTTGGAGAGAGTTAGATGCATGTTGACTAGTTCTGGGTTAAAGAAGGTGTTTTGGGTTGAGTCTGTTTCGACATCATATATCTGATAAACATGTGTTCTTCAACTGTGTTAGATATGAAGACACCTGAAGAAGTTTGGTCGGGACATCCACCAAATCTCGAAAAACTGAGAGTATTTGGCTGCGTAGCCTATGCTCACATTAGGCAAGACAAGGTCGAACCTATAGCTCTTAAATGCATGTTCATGGAATACCCTGAAGGAGTCAAAGATTATAGGCTATGGTGCCTAGAGTCAGGTCACAGAAGGATTATCACCAGTCGAGATGTTGTTTTCAATGAAGATGAAATGGCTTTCAAGAAAACAAATGATGTTGGTCGAAGTGCATATCGAAAGACGAACAGCAGAGATTCTGTTGAGGTGGAGCATGTTGATCTTGAATTATATATCCCAAATATAGTCAAAGAAGTAGAGGATGTTGATGAAGTTGAGGAAGCGCCATGACTATCTATTGGCAAGAGATAGGACACAAAGAGTCGTCAAACCACCTCAAAGATTTGGGTATGCAGATCTTATAGCTTATGCCTTAATCTCTGCAAGTGAGGTTCTAGACGAAGAACCAAGATACCATAAGGAAGTTATGAGGATTCGAAATAAGACTGAATGGCTGAAGGCCATGGATGATGAGGTGAAGTCTCTTCATGATAACAACACTTGGGAATTGATCAAGAAACCTGCTGGAGCCAGGTAAGTCAACTGTAAATGGATTTTCAAAGTTAAGAAAGGAATCGAAGGAGTGGCATCGAAAAGATACAAGGCAAGGTTGGTTGCAAGGGGTTTCACTCAGAAAGAAGGTGTACAATTCAATGATGTGTTTTCTCCTGTTGTAAATCATAGGTCCATTAGAATTTTGCTTGCCATGGTGGCACAGTCCGATCTTGAACTAGAACAAATGGATGTGAAGACTGTGTTCTTGTATGGTGATCTAGATGAAATAATCCTGATGAGGCAACCTGAAGGGTATGTTGGAAAGGGAAAGGAAGATTATGTGTGCAAGTTGAATAGATCTTTATATGGGCTGAAACAATGTCCTCGACAATGGAATAGGAGATTCGACAAATTCATGGCACGCATAAGTTTCGTTAGAAGTCAGTTCGACCACTCTGTTTACTTCAGATTCCGTCCTGGTAATTCATTTGTTATTCTGTTGCTTTATGTTGATGATATTCTCATAGAAAGTAACAATGCCGATGAGGTGTTGAGGGTGAAGGCTGGCCTCAATAAGGAGTTCGAAATGAAGGATCTAGGAGCAGCTTCATGGATTCTTGGGATTGACATTCGAAGAGATAGAAAACATTTGAAAATATGCTTACCTCAAGAGGCATATTTACGGAAGATTCTCGAAAAGTTTGGTATATCGAATTTGAAGCCTGTTGTGACTCCAACAAACCCTAAATTCAAGTTGAGTGTTAATCAGTATCCTAGTACTGAGGTTGAAAGAGCTTATATGAATAGCATCCCATATGCTAATGTAGTAGGTTCTTTGATGTATGTTATGGTTTGTACTAGACCCGACATAACATATGCAGTAAGTCTTGTAAGCAGGTACATGGAGAATCCTTGAAAGGCTCACTAGCAAGCATTGAAGTGGATTATAAGGTACATAAATGGGTCTCTGAACAGAGTCTTAATTTATGGTGGAGCCTTGGGTGAAGATAGTTAAGCAGTAATTGAAGGATATGTCCACTCTAATTATGCAAGTCGTATGGATTCCTGAAAATCTATTTCTGGATATGTTTTCACTTTGTTTGGTACAATAATTAGTTGGAAAGCAATACTTCAGAAGGTTGTTGCATTATCAACCACTGAAGCAGAATATATTGCTTTAACTGAATCTGTGAAAGAAGAATTGTGGCTTGAAGGTTTTTCTAAGGAACTGGAAATTCTAGGTGAAGTTATCACTGTTAAATGTGATAGTCAAAGTGCAATACACATGTCGAAGAATTCAGCCTATCATGGGTGAACCAAGCACATTGATGTGAGGCTGCATTTCGTCAGAGGGGTAATCAAGCGTGGAGAAGTCCAAGTGCTGGAGGTTTCGACAGATCATAATGTTGCTGATATGATCACTAAGACATTGCCTAGTTGCAAGTTTTTCCACTGTATGCAGTTGATAAAGCTGCATGAGGAAAACTAGTTCGTTAGTTTATAATAGAGTTTGTTCCAAGGTGGATATTTGTGAGATATTGGATCGAACTCTATTGGGTCGAAGGTAGTATCTTGGTTCGACGATTCAATAGAGTTTACCATGCAGTCGACGGTTCCTCACATGTTGTTGTCGAAGTGTTTACATGTTGTAGTCGAAGTGTGTCTAGCTTGTAGTGTCGAAGGATGCTAAGATTGTTAACATCGAATTGGGCCTGTTTGTTATGTCTAATTGGTTAAGTTAGCTTGTACCCTAAGTTATATTGTAATGGGTATTTTTGATAAAAGCTCATTAGTTTAGTATGTTAGGTTTATTATAAATAGCATACTAGTCTCTCATCATTGCATACTGCAAATCCTATTTCAGGGTAAGAGGGTTATTTGTTATTCTTGTATACTTGTAATCTTATTTAAAGAGTAAGGAAAGAATAGTAGTTAATAACCAATCCTTGTGTTCATTGTGTTCTTCATTCTTTTTCCTACCCTAATTGTTTCTTGATCATTAAGAAACAAGTTTATATTTTGTTCTAAGGCATCCGATTCACAACACTTTTATTCTCTATTTCTCCCATCACTAAAAGTGCCTTACACAATAAAAAATTGGCATCCAGAGCTTCCGGTTATTATTCTTCTCCATGTTTTCTAGAACATCACGTCAGAGATCGTGTATCTAGGGCAAGTGAATCACCCGTTGCAAAGATGGTTGTTGATAAGGGCATTCCAAATTATCTGCCAATGCTTGATGACAAAAATTTGATTTGATGAAAAAATAAATGCAATCCTTGTTTGGCTTCCAAGATACCCTAGAAGTGTTTAGTAACAACATTGATGCGCTGGCTAGAGATGCAACCGAAGCATAAAAACCTGTCGGGAACAAATTCAAGTAGAAAGATTGCAAGGCTGCTTATTGCATTCAGATGATGGCCGATGCTGCTAACTTCGACATAATTGAAATTCTGGTATCAGATATGAGATGTCGAAGGTAATGTCACGAAACTTATATCTTCTTGAACACAACTAACCAAAACAGAATTTAATAGTGCAGAAGCAATAAAAACACAGAGAGTTGTTAACCCAGTTCAGTTCTAACTAACCTACGTCTGGGGGCTTCCAAGTCAGGGATGAAGTTCACTATTAGTAGTATTAATTCGGATCTAAACCTTCCCTGTTTACACCTCCTTACTTATTCAAACTACCTAATGACCCTTCTACCTAAGATACCACACTTAGATATGAGAACCTCCGCTCACTCCCTCAGTACCATAACCTGTGATACTAAAAACAACTAAAATTGAAGACACTCTTCAAAGACACACAATCACACTGCTTCAAAGTTTATGGTGATTGAAAACTTACTACTCAAAAGTTGTCCTTCTCAAGTAGAAATACTTGAGAGGCTCACAATAGACAATTAACAACCAACACAATGAACAACCAACAATTAAAAACTAAACTCTCTAAATATGGAACGGCCAAACTGTAGAACAGGGTTTACAACCTTTAAATAGAGTAATAGCGACTAGGGTTGCTTTACTCACAAGTCTTCAACGCCTCCTATCTTTTCTCCATGAAAGCAGGATATTAAATCTCCAAACAAATTGTTGAAGGCGTTTCTCAAGCTTCCTTTGTCGAAGCATACAAATAACAAACAAACTGACTTCCTAAAAAATCTACACTTCTGTCAATTTCACATGTCAGGACATCTGGTGTAACATCTGCTACTTCAGTAAACTTCAAGGTATTTTTGAGCAGAATGTTTTACCAAAATTGCTGCCAATCAATTGACCCAACAAACTCCCCCTTTGGCAAATTTTGGCTAAAGCATTATTTGGGGTGCAAGCCATACTATTAAAACATCATCATAATAAACATAGACATTCAAGCACATACATCAGAGCAACACAATAAAAGCAGCATCACAATCAAAACAAAGATAGCAGTGGACAATTAACACCAATGTTCAAACATCAGTCAAAATATTCAAAGATGCAACATTTTACTCCCCCTGCACAATCACACATAGATGCACGATTGACAATTAAAAACTTTGCTCCCCCTGCACAACAACTTTTCTTCTTATGGAAACACATAGTATATTCAGAGATACACAATCAACAATAAACACATCAGAGCATACACAACACAATTAACACTTTAGCTTCTTCTTAGTGTATGAAGCACACAATTCACACCAGCTTCATCTTAGCATATGAAGCACACAAATCACAATGAACAAAGCAGCAGCTCCTCCTTAGTATTCTCATCACATCAGCTTCTCACACATAATCACACACAAGAACAAATAGAAAACACTCATAGACACTTATAAATGCTCACAGCTGCAACAATTCATAGCTACTCCCCCTCAACTTAATGTCTAATCACTCATACTCTCCCCCTTTTTAGCCATAATTTGGCAACACAAAAAAACGTTCATGGAGGATAACATCAATAAATACTAGGTTCAACTAAGTTACTTACTATCTAATGTTAAGTAAAACCCAGAATAAAACATGTGTCATGTACTTCAGTGCTAAAATTACATAAAAGAGGGATAGACAAAAACCAGATGGAAACACAATCAACATCTTCAGCCCAATCAGTGATCTACAGAACTTGAAGTCTCTCCACTTTCTCCACTTCCTACTTCTCCTGAGCCAGCTTCAGAAGCGTTTTGAGTTGCTGAGTTGCTTGATTCTTCTTCTAGTGCCTCTTCAGCAGCACTTGCAGCAACATTCTTATTTAGAGTTAGGATGGTCTCTTCAAGTTTCATCTTCCTTGTTATGCTAATGAGTATGACCTCATCCAATTCTCTATAGGTTGTAGTAAGTTTAGGAATCACATCCCCTTTATTTTCTGTTTTCAATGTAGCACCAGCAGATGTTGAGACAATGTTTGGGACATATGCTCCAGCAAACAACTTCTGATGTAGGGACAAAGTAGCTCTTTTACATTCAGCATCCAAGGTTGTAGACAATATTCCAGGACGTTGATGCAATATTATTACATATGAGAGTGAGGAAATCTATAGGGAGCTTTGTGGCACAAGTGTCAGCATGTTTAAGGGTATGATCATAAATATAAGTACCATAATCAAATGGTATCTTCATGGCAACTGCATAGATGAATTTGCCCAGTCCTACTAAGATAATTGATGTGTGATTTTTTGGCACCTAGTTTGATGCACCTATTCTATGCAAAATTGCATACTTCACATAATTTTCCAGCAGATAGTTTTTCCTTCATAGGCCAAGACTTGACTTGATTTACAATTATGATTCTGCATATCTGATCATCAGTGACTTCCATCTCACTTTCTTCTTTCTCACTCCTTCCTAGATATTTATTGATGATGGTAGGAGATAACTTAACACACTTTCCTCTAACAAACACTTTCTGAAACTCTTTGCTTCTCTTGTCAACATAGTCTTCTGGGATGTTGACTATGAATTCTTTAACTAGAATTTCATAGCACTTTGACAACATTATTCTTGTCTTCACCATCCATACGAGATCAATTTCATAACTTCCTTGCAATCCAAGGAATCTTTTCCTAACTCTCTCTCCAAGGCCAGTCTCCTCTGATATATATATTTCCATCTTGCAACAAACTTGATGGAGTGAAATGATATGTTGTCAGTAGGAGCATTTGAGACATTGCCAGTGGTCCTCTGAACAATGGACTTCTTTATTGGTGAGATGTTTGGGACATCCGTCTCGACATCATACTCAGAGTCAGATTCTAGTCTGATTTTCCTCTTACTGGATGATGGAGTGGCTTTTCTCCATGGTTTTAAAGGTCCATACATAATCTTCTTGATAGGTTTAGGTGGAGTGTTGGAAGCAACAGCCTTGCCCTTTCTTGTTTTCAATCTTTTGGCAATCCCAGGGTTAACATTAATGGTCGGCTCATTATCAAACAAGGTATCCACATCAATAGCAATCTCAACTATATCTTTTTCAGTCCTATTATCATTTGAATCTACCTGCTTATCTTGAGAGGTTTTCTTCAGTGATGATGTTCCAACATCAATTGTGACTTCATCAAGAACTGTTTCTTTCTCAAGATTATCTTGAGGAGTCTCTTCTTATCTCATGGATGATTCAGTACGCTATTTTGGAGCGACTTCACCATGCATTTGAGCAAGAGGGATTGTGATCCCTTTGACAGGTAACCCTACTTTTAGGGTATCAACAACCATTCTCCTTATGGCTCTGTCTACATATCCTATATCTTGATCAACTTCAACATCACTATTTGGTTCAGTTACATTACCTTCAACTGGATAAAAGGTTTCCCTTGGTCGTTTTGCATGGTAGGTGCGAAGCTTTTTAGGTCTTGCATCCGAGCATGGGATCATTGAGATAGAAACAATTTTTAGGGCTTCTTTAGTTAGTATATTGTCATTGATGTTGGTTGGTCATGTACTATGTTGAGACATCTTGATGGTGAGATGTTGAAGATTGTTTATGAGGATGAAGTTTTTGTGATATTCTGAAGGAGTATAGCGTGTGGGAAAACTATGAAATATTTGAACTTGGGGTATTCCTTTTATATGTGGTGCCTTATGATGTAATATCGTTGAGTGATATCTTAAAAGATGTATCCCCTTAATGACGTTCGCACATGCTTTTAATTGCTATAACTTCTTTAGCAAATAGACCCCTTGTTCTTTTCTTGAGCATTCAAATACATCCCATCCTCTTGAATAATTATTTACCAACTTTAGTTCAGAGAATTTCCGGACCTGATTCATAGTTCTTCTTTCAGTAGATTGGTCATTAACTTTAGAAGATTTAACTGATGTCATGACATTTATTGGGACATTTAGATCAGTTGGACTCAGACTCTTCTTTTCTTTCTGAACACTCCTACCCTCAATTTGTTTGAACTTTACACAGGTAGTGAGAGTTGCATCTAGAGGAACCCATAAATAACATTTGTCTTCGTTCCTTATACCTCTCATAGCAACTTCACCATTCTTGTTTGTAATGATACATTTAGTTTTTGTGGAGTTCACATGAAATCCTTGATCACATGCTTATACTAATCAGGTTAGAAGTTATCCCTTTGACAAGTAATACACCTTCAATGTTAGGAAACTTAGCATTGTGTATCTTTCCTATTCCCTTGATCTCACCCTTCAATCCATCTCCAAAGTTGACATAACTAGGTGGATGATTTTGAAGATCAACCAATAAGTTTAGGTTTCTTGTCATATGCCTTGAGCATCCACTGTCAAAATACCACTCTTCTGTGGTCTTCACTATAGAGGTTGTGTGGGCTAAGAAACATGAAACATTTGTTTTAGGAATCCACTATTTCTTTGGCCTAGCTTGAGTCACACTTGAATGATGTGTAGAGTTGGGATAACCATACAACTTAAAACAAAATGGATTTATGTGACCATATCTTCCAACAGTAATGACATCTCCAGTGTTGATGTCTTTTATTAGGCTGTCTGTAGTTGTTTCTTCTGTGATGTTGAAACATTTCATTTGACATCTTGGATTCAGTCTGACTTTTAGTAGATTTTGTAGAAGACTCCATTGTTCCATTGTACCCTAGTCCACTCATATCTCCTGCTACTCTTCTAGATTGAAGTATCTTATCCAATGTCTCAAATCCACTATTTAGCATCTTGACAGATTTGGTCATCTGATCAAGGTCACATTTTAGCACAGTTACTTCACTTTCCAGCTTCTTAATCATCTCTATATGCTCCTTGTTTATGTCTTGCAGTTGCATTATGAGCTTCTTCTGCTTCTCATTCTCCTGGACTAATTCAATACTTTTGATGCATAGTTCCTTATATGTAGCAGCCAGTTCTTCAAATGTCAATTCTTCATCACTTGAGTCTCCATCAGAAATATATGTACCAGTCAGAGCTGTTACATGTTTGGTTGATTCTACGCCTGTTTCACTCTCAGAGTCTTCATCTGACCATAGCACATTCAATCCTTTATCTTGTCTCTTTAGATAGTTTGGACAGTCCCATTTGATGTGTCCAAAGCCTCCATATTCATAGCATCTTAGTTATCTTCCTTGAGTAGATCTTTCCTCAGTTTCTGCTTTCTTCCTAGAGTTACATGTTTTCCTGATGTCGTATGGGATGTTCCTGACATTAGGTCTTAAAATTTCCTCCATCCTTTTCAGTACTTTGTTGAATTGTCTTAAAAGGAAAACTATGGTGTTTGACAGACCTTCCTCAGTGTCCAGATCATATTCTTCACTCTTCTCTTTGGTGTTGGTCTTGAATGTTATGCTTTTGGGCTTCTTCTCAGACCTCTCATTAATACTCAACACAAATGTTTCGAGTGAACCTAAAATTTCATCCACTTTCATGCTATTTATATCATGAGCTTCTTCAATAGCTTTTACCTTCATATCAAATCTCTTAGGTAGAGATCTGAGCATCTTCCATACCAGCTTCTCTTATGGAATCTTCTCACCCAAGGCACTGCAAGCACCAGCAATTTCAAGAACATTCATATGAAATTCTTGAATACTTTCCTCTTCCTTCATTCTCAAGTTCTCAAACATCGTGAGCAGCTGCAGTTTTGACATTTTTACCTTGGAAGTCCCTTCATGTGTAGTCTTGAGTATTTCCCAAGCATCCTTGGCACTTCAAATGTATTGATTAATCTGAAGATGTTTCTGTCTACTCCACCAAATATAACATTCAATGCCTTTGAGTTTACAAGAGCTAGTTCATCATCTTCCTTTGACCAATTTTCTTCAGGTTTCAGCTCACCAATAGGTTGATTATCAGCTCCAATAATCACAGGATGTATCCATCCTTTCAGAATACCCTTCCAAGCCTTGTTGTCCAAGGACTTTATATATGTTGTCATAAGAGGCTTCCACAGATTATAGTTAGAGTCATCCGGGAAGGGTGGTCTATTAAAATAAATTGCCTCCTTGTCCATATTACCATAAAGTATCTTCCCTAGATGTCACCCAGAGACATAGCAGGATGCCTGCTCTGATACCAATTAAAATTCTGATGTCAGATATGAGATGTCGAAGGTAATGTCATGACACTTATATCTGCTTGAACACAATTAACCAAAACAAAATTTAACAGTGCAGAAGCAATAAAAACATAGAGAGTTGTTAACCCAGTTCGGTTCTAACTAACCTACGTCTGGGGGCTTCCAAGCCAAGGATGAAGTTCACTATTAGTAGTATTAATTCGGAGCTAATCCTTCCCTGTTTACACCTCCTCACTTAATCAAACTACCCAATGACCCTTCTACCTAAGATACCACACTTAGATATGAGAACCTCCACTCACTCCCTCAGTACCACAACCCGTGATACTAAAAACAACTAAAACTGAAGACACTCTTCAAAGATACACAATCACACTGCTTCAAAGGTTATGGTGATTGATAACTTACAACTCAAAAGTTGTCATTCTCAAGTAGAAATACTCGAGAGGCTCACAATAGATAATTAACAACCAATACAATGAACAACCAACAATTAAAAACTAAACTCTCTAAGTCTGGAACAGCCAAACTGCAAAACAGGGTTTGCAGCCTTTAAATAGAGTAACAACAACTAGGGTTGCTTTACTCACAAGTCTTCAGCGCCTCCTGTCTTTTCTCCATGAAATCAGGACATTAAATCTCCAAACAAATTGTTGAAGGCGTTTCTCAAGCTTCCTTAGTCGAAGCATACAAATAACAATCAAACTAGCTTCGTAAAAAATCTGCACTTCTGTCAATTTCACATGTCAGGACATCTGTTATGACATCTGCTACTTCAGTAAACTTCAAGGTATTTTTGCGCAAAATGTTTCACCAAAATTGCTGCCAATCAATAAAGCCAACAATAATCTCTCATGCTAAAATGACGAAGGAGGAATGAGATATTCTGGTCAAGTATTATGAAGGAGGTGATAAAGTCAATGTTGTCAAGTTGTAGACCTTGCGTCAATAATATGAATTATTGACGATGGGAGAAGACGAAAAAGTTGCAGAATATATGTCGAAGGTCCAAAAAATTGTCTATCTTATGAAGGGTAATGGTGAAACCATAACTGATAAGATGATAGTTGAGAAGGTAATGTCAACATTGAATTCTCATTTTGATCACATTATCGTAGTTATTAAAAAATCCAATCAACTTGAAACTCTAAAACTTGGAAGATTTAGTTGGTTTGTTGGAAGCCGTAAGATTAGGAATGTTGAAAGAAAAAGAGTTCAAGACTCGATACAAGCTCTGCAAGATAAGTAATGGAAAATGAATGGTCATTCCAACAAATTCAAAGGCAAATTCAACAAGACACAGGGAAATAAGTCTTGGTTGAACCCTCACAAGAATCAGGTCGAAGATAGGGCTTATGAATTCTCGGAAATAGGAGGAGGAAACTAACGAAAAGACAAACTCCCTTGGGAATATCTTTGAAAAGAATTATTCACATGTCACTAGATAAGGTGACTCATAGGTATGTCGTGCACTAGAGCCTACGCTCACAGTTAATCATTGTAATTCCAAACCTGTCCTACATACTACCTATATTTGATCAACCAAACTCCCTTGGGAGTATCACCAACTTTCTATAGTAATACCCTTGACAAAATAAGACAATATTAGTACTTGTCATGTATAATGTTATCCTCAACTTTCCTTCTGATCAAACACATTGAGAGTTCAGACTTCCCTCATCGGTTGAACATAAAGCCACTAGGAAGAATTATCTATAAGACTTGGCCAAAACAAAAAAAACTCTAACACTTTGCCATTAACATGAATCCTTTAAAGAAATTATAGATAGAAAGCTCCTCATGACTCCTAGAGACTCAAAATGCTAAAAATGGGCAAAGATAAATAGGAGAAGATTCATTTCCTCAT
Source organism: Vicia sativa (assembly GCA_021764765.1). Lineage (NCBI taxonomy): Eukaryota > Viridiplantae > Streptophyta > Magnoliopsida > Fabales > Fabaceae > Vicia > Vicia sativa. The sequence goes on from CM038792.1 coordinate 307,137,501, forward strand.
GAACCACATGTAGTAGTCATCTTCTTCTCAATAGTAATCATCCATTCTACCTTATAGATCCCAACATCCAGACCATGATCATTGAGGATCCAATAAATTGAGCCCATATTAACTTCTTAAGTTCACACACCAGGAAAGATGTCATAACATTTTGTAGGACATCATTCACACACATATACCACCATCAACAGTAGCACCCGAAACATATTATTATATTAATTATACACCATACTTGATCATCTTTAGATGATCTTCCATCTCTTTCCCCTGTCAAACGGTCTTCTGGACTCCTTGAATCTGTCACATGTGTTATGAATTTTAACACTGACTTCCTTTTTCATCTCCTCAGAAAACATCTTCCTTAAATCATCCCTTTGCAAAGATATCATGTAACACCCTTTGACTATTTTAACCATAGAAACATGGAGGAAGGATGTGGAATATGTTGTATTCCTCCACATCTGTACTTGCTATAAATCTTTAAAAACAAAAAAGCCATTTGATTTTTCTTTATTAAAGTTCATCCAAGCGTTTTGAAGAGTCATCAGTAATTACACCAAAATATACTAGATGATGCAACTTAGGATGTGCCATCTTAGTTTGCGTCTCTCTTTGATATTCACCACAAGTTTTTTCCTCCTTCAAATTTTTGCTTGGGAACACCTATGGTCACTTCCTTTGATTGATCTTTCTTCATACCTTTTAGCAGTAACTAGTAAAGTTTTTTCCTATATTAACATCATCTCAACTTCCTTTGGCTTCAAGCATGTGGATGAGCAATTTGTTTCTTTAGGAATCCACAAGTAACAATTATCTTTTGATCTTACTCCCCTCATGATAACTTCATTCTTCTTATTAGTTACCAGACATTCAGATGCAGTAAAGTTGACTGAGACCTTGGCCACATGATTGACTAATTTAATCAAGTTTACCGTCAATCCTTTAACAAACAACATTCTCTCAAGGTCTGATAGCCAGTGCTATTCATATTTCTAACACCCCTTATCTCCCCTTTTTATCCATGTCCAAAGGTAACATAGCTAGAGGAGTGTGGTTTAACGTCCACAAGAAACTTCTTGACACCAGTCATTAGTCTCGAACAACCACTATTAAAATAGCAATCCTCTCTTGTAGAATTTCTGAGAGAAGTGTGAATTATGAGTCCACGAGTGCCATTCTTGGGAAGCCTCTTAGATTTGGCTTTAAAATTGTCTTGTCTTCTTTTATCTTTGTGTAATAGGTTTAGGATAGTACAACACTGTAGCAAGAGAATTTTAAATGACTAAACTTTCCACAATAATGGCATCTCCGTTGCTGATTTCTTCCTTCATTATATATCTTTTGGTATCTCTATTGATGTTGAGACATATGGTTTAACATATTCTGATCTTGTTTTCTTTTTGGAGGTGCACACTTTACTTCAGGTTTTTTTCCTCTGTTCTTTACATCTTGAGTATCATAACTAATATTTTTAATCACTACATCATTCTTCCCAATTAGAAGAGTAGAGACATTATTTCTTGGTTGATTCTATTGTTGTCCATGTTGACATTGGAACATTTTATTTGACATCTTCTATTCCAGTTCTTTCTCTAGATGTACAAACTTCACTTCAGTCTTGTTTCCTTTATTCTTCATAGATTGATTGACATATCCAACCCCTTAAACATTTCCAACAATTATTTCCAAATTTAATAATATTTTCAAGCACATCATAACTGTTGTTATGAATTCTTACAGACTTGGTCATATTATCAAGTTGTGATTTTAGCAGAAGAACTTCACCCTTTAAATCAGCGATGACAGATAGGTGCTCTACTCTTTCAGCCTCAAGACCAAAGATGATAAATAGTTACTATACTTTTTTAGCTTCCAGTCTAGCAATAATTTTCTTTTTCTTCTCTTTTAACTAGCTTACTTCTTTACTCTCGAGACACAACTCCTTGTAAGAAGCAAAAATTTCTTCAATAGATCACTATTCAGGATCCAAGTCCTCATCAGAGTCACAAATTCTAGTCAAGGTTTTGACCTGTTTGGAACCTTCCTCTTCCTGATCACTTTCAAAATCATACTCTAACCATGACACAAAAAACCTTTATTCTACTTCTTAAGATAAGTAGAACTCTCACTTATTATGTGGCTAAACCCTTCACATTTATACCACTGAACTCCTCTTCCTTGTCTGGATTTGTCACCAGCTTTGTCTCTTCTTCCAAAATCCTAATTTATGTTGATGTCAAATGATTTGTCAAATGACTTGTTCTTAACATTTAACTTTGACTTCATTTCAACCTTATTCAACACTTCCAAGTAACACTATAGCATCGTACATCCCATATTCAGTATCTAAGTCACACTCATCTTTTGGGTCATCAATATTAGAGACAAATACTATGCGCTTCTTTTTTTTCCAGATTTCTCACTGATCCCTAACTCAAAGGTTTGTAGGGATATCATAAGCTCATCAACCTTCATGTTGTTTCTATCTTGAGCTTCTTCAATAGCGATCACCTTCATGTCAAACCTCTTTGGAAGAGATATGGGAATATTTCTTACTAGCTTGGCTTCTAACATCTTCTCTCCTAGGGCTCATGAGGCATTGGCTATCTCAATAAGATTCATTTGAAAATCATGAATACTCTCGTCTTCCTTCATTCTTTAATTCTAAAATTGAGTGGTAAGAAGTTAAAGTATTGACATCTTCACCTTATATATTCCTTCATGACCAGTCTTCAAGATCTCCCAAGCTTCATTAGAAATAATGCAATTTCTTATGAGTCTAAAGATATTCTTGTCCACTCTATTGAACAAGAAATTCAGAGCTTTTGAGTTTCCTCGAGATGATTTTTCATATTTATCATCCCATTCTTCCTCAACCTTCAAAACATCAGTGGTTTTCCCATAGATACCTACAAACATATGTGGATTCCATCCTTTTACCATAACTTTCCAAGCCTTGCTATCTATGAATTTGATAAAGGCCGCCATAAAAACTTTCCAATAGTCATAATTGGTTCCATCAAGAACAAGTGGTATGTTCAAAAATCCTTATTCCTTGTCCATTGTACCAGAAAGTAACTTCTTAAAATCTCACCTAGAGTCAGAGCAGGGTTCCTCCTCTAATACCAATTGAAATTCTAGTATTCAAATCTCAGATGTACTAAGAGATTTCGATACACCGATCTCTAAATGCGCACAAAATAACAAGGCATGATAAATAAAAATAGTGCAGAAAAGTAATGAACACACATAATTGATAACCCAATTTTGTGAAACTCACCTACGTCTAAGGGCTACCAAGCCAAGAATAAAATTAACTAGATATTATCAATTTGTAGACCCAAAACAAACTTTACCGAGTTAACAATATGCTCACTTAATCACTACATGTGCTTAACTTCTACCTAAGACTCACCTTGGTATGAGACCCTTCTCAAATCTCTTCCAATCACAAACAATGACTGAAAAATTCTAAACACTTAGATTATTTTTGAAGACACACTTCAAAGACACACAATTATTCACTGCTTATAAGCTTTTGAATGATTGACAAAATTTACAACTCAAATAATAGTCTTACTCTTCTATCAAAATGATATTAGAAAGCCTCACAATGCACAAAAACTCTAACAGAAAATAGTTAAGTTCCACACTTTCATTTGGGATGAAGCCATCTATGTATAATCTTGAAATTCGCAGCTGATTTGTTGAAGAAAATAAGCAAAAACTTCTGCATAAAAATAAGACTTCAATGATTTGTTTCTTAAAATGTCTCAACATTTTAAGAAACAAATATATCTTCCAAAAACGACCATAATCACTTATTCTACAATCATGGATGACATAGATAATATCCTAATATTCCTAGAATATTAAGGATCTGATTAGATATAAAAATTCCAACATATACAGTTGTAGCAAACAAGATGTCGAATGAGCTGGATAGGACGTCGTGTTCGACATCTTCTTGCTGCAAATTTAGAACATCATTTTCAACATGTTACAACACAAATTAGTTTTACCAAAATTACTGCCAATCATAAAAATAGAGAATTAACATTTAGTATGAACCACTTGCCTCCAAGTCTTTTTCCTTATGGTGCACCATTATGAACAGATGAGCCAAATGATTTTCATCAATTGAACTTGAGTTAGAGGAGGGAGATACTTCGTTTTCTTCATATCAATATATACAGGCTCAATGATCTTTTGAATTCTTGCTCTTTGTCTTGTAGAACACTGTCATACCCCAAAATTTTCCCTCCATCTACTCAAGAGATTTCATACATATATACTCAAGGATTCCTCAACAGTTGATCAGACAAACTCTCTCCTAGACAATCAACCCACACTAGGGTTTGGTATCTCTCAAGTCAAGATGGATTTCCAACATCTCCAATGGCCTTCATGCCTCCTCATATGCTTCAAAGATTCTCCATGTCAAGTTTCAAGCTTCACAAGCCAAGTTTCCTCAGACAATTGCTCAGATGGTTGAAAATCAGGTGTATTGGACAAAAAGTCAATTGTGGTCAACATACAGTCAAACTTCATATTTTTTGGTCAACATCCTCATTTTGAAGTTACATTCATCATTTGATCAAGGGTTGATCATGATTCATCAAGAAAACTCAAGATTTGCTCAAAAGTCAAACTTTCTAAATTAGGGTTTCTAGGTGAAAAGTCAACTGAACTTTGACTGATCATAACTTTCTCATACTTTCTCAGAAATTTTCCCACCAAAGCTCATTTTGAAGTAAATTCAATTCTCTACAACTTCATGTCTCACAAGAATGTCCACAAAATGCTTCATTTGAGAGGTATAGCTCAAAACATTACAGGTCATTTTCAAAGTCAACAAAAAGTCAACTTTTTGTTTTGAAGATATATTGAGCATGGTAACTCCAATTGAGATGAGACCAAAGACATTGTTTAGAGGACTCTTAGAGCTTTCCAAAAAGTCCAAGAACACTAAAAATTGTGGAAAATTGAGCAAGTTACACCATTCACAAGTTGGGCAATTTTGGAAGAATGCACAAAGAGAGATACTTCAAAAAATCAAATCTTTTGCAAATGGGCCTACTTTTTCTTCATCCTAACTTGTTCCTCATGCAATTAGGAATGTCCAAGCCCAATGCCACGAATTTTTGATTTATTTTTCTATTTAATTTGTAATTTATTCATTTAAATGCAAATTAAATCTTAAAATAAATTATAAAATCAAAATTAATTGGAAGATTGATTTTTATTGCTTTCTTGTGATCCAATCAACCCATAAATGCCAGCAATTTCGAAATTAGATCAAATTTGGCAAGATTGGATTGAAATTGGACAAAATTTGAAAATTTGATTTCATGAGAATATCAAATTTGATTTCCATTGAATGTTGATCAATTCTTTCCAAATTCAATCCCAAATCCATCCAGTATAAATGTGTGATGCATACCTATCAAGAGAGAACGAAAAAATTGCTCCAGAAACCCTAATCCAAAGCTCAAAAAACCGTGTCACTCAAGCAAGTGGGAATCCTACTTCCAGCCATTCTCAATCGTTTTTGAGGTGTCCAACAGGTTCCTTGATACCTCCAGAAGCGAATCAGACCTTCACTTTGCCAAAAATCATCCACAGAATCGTGAAAACCGAATTTGGTTTGTTCTTGAAATTTCAAAAATCGTATTATTTGATTCATGCATTGTTAACATGTTTTGTGTTTGTTTTTGTGATCAGTGATGTATTTGCAAACTTTCTGGGTGCTTTAATTGAATTTCCATGGCCTGAATCGTGTTATGCCATAATTAGGGTTTCCTATGCCGTTTTAGGGTTCCTCTTATTAGGAAAAATTGGACCTCAAGACCCATACCAGCGTGTTCGGAATGCTTCAAGGAATTGAACCATGGCCTTAGAATTTATTTATATTATGTTTGCTTGATTTTTTGAATTAGCCAGGGACATAGCATCGAAGAACAGCCGAGGCTAGCTTTGAAAATTTGAATCGGGGACGATGAAGCTTTGATGCGGAGCTTGAGCGACACTTGTCTTTCTTCTACTCGATCCGGTTTCCAACGGTGAAACAACGTAGCTCGGATGGCAAAGGCAGGGGATTCAAAGTTTGAACATAAGGTCTCGATTCGAATCTGGCAAGACCAATGTTTGTTTCTTTTCACAAACTCAATTATTTTCATATTTTCATTATTTTAACATTTTCATTCTATTTTAATTGTTTTCATAATTTTATTCTGCATTAAAAATTACCAAAAACATTTTTCTTTTTACATTTATATTCTGAAAATCCTTATTTAATTTAATAAATTAAAAATACATTTTGCATGCATATTTAATTTTATTTATATTTTTGCATTTAATTCACTTTTAATTGCATTTAAATTATTAAATCTTTTCTAAAAAATCCCAAAAAATTATTTTAACTTATTTATCTTATTTCCAGCATATATTAATTTTCTCATATTAAAATTGCATTTTTCTAACATTTTCTCTTATTTCGGTTTCATCATATTTCCGATTTTCTTATTCTTTCACGAGTTGCACCGATTCGGACGTTTTCTTTTATCGTTTTATTTTTCCAATAATGTAATTGCTCATGGGTTGTAATAGTTTAATCTAGGTTTTTATTTTCCATAAGTTTAAATTATGTATACGCAAAGCCATGTAATAGCGTAGGTTTACCTTTCCGCACTTTACATTCCGCATTTTACTTTCCGCACCCTTATCAATTGCTAGTAATTAGGCGTGTATGGCAAGATAATAATTGGACATAGCTCACACTAATCTTCAAGATAATATATTCTGAATTCAACACACTTCTTTCACACACGCACCCCTTAGGGTAATTCTCTCTCGATGCCTTTCGAATTCAAAATGGTCATGTCCCTCGAACGTAGAGGTATTCTAGCACCGTTGCCTTTCAAACAAATCATCATAGTCCCTTCGATACAAAGATCATAGACCCACGACGTCGCCTCCGAATACATGATCTTGACCCTCGATTGTCGCCTCGAAAATGATGATAGTCCCCGAATGTACTAGGATACTTCCTACAAGTTGCCTTCTATGACCATCCGATGTCCTTGAATGTCCGCTTACATCCAGCGAATGGAGCTACCTACTAACTAATGGTATGGCTAGCGCTATTCTAAAGGAACGTAGAAACAACGACCAAATTCGAGTGGGTAATAAGTCTCTAGTTGCTCGCTCCAAATGCTTTTCACACCACACACTTTTCCAAAGTTCAAATTCTTTTCAAAACAAAACATTTTCGAACACTTTGTATACACTCCTACATGAGTCATTACAAAGTCAAAGCGAAATGCCTTTTCAAAACATTTTGTCAAACACACGAGAAAGCAATTTTAAAAAGTGATCTAGAGCAACTAAGAGCCGTAGAATAAGCTGCGGATGGAAAGGGTGCTAATACCTTCCCTTTTCATAACCATTCTCCCGAACTCGAGAATCTAACGAAGGTCTTTTACATTACTTTTACCTTCCTTAATTGGATAAAAATAAAAGTCGGTGGCGACTCTTGCTATCCGCACATTTGGATACAAAATCCTACAAAGTCGAGTTCACCGTATCATGGCGACTCACTGGGATTACACCCTAAAGAGAGAATTGCCTTAGGGATTTCTAGATCATTTTCTTGCTTTTGCTTGACTTGTATGCTTTATCTTTAAGGGTTGCTTGGGTATTATATTGTTGGGGATCCTACACGGATCCGGGTTTCCTTTTAGGTAAGTAGCATTAGATCATCGCGACCGTTAGGCGTATAACTACGGTCAACATGATGGCTACGTTAGCGTGACACTTTGGTTGTCCGATACTCTTCATTCCCAAGTTGAAGGTAGTATTTGGCTTCTGCGTGGTGTCATCAAGCGCTAATTAAACTTTTAGAACCTTAATTGACCCATCTTAGCCATTAGAAGGTAGTGAGATGGCGGCTTTGGTGTAGACCGAGGTTGGTTGATACTCGATGCTCGCTCATTGAGATCGACTTTTGGGACATTTTCGATCGACCACTTGGCGTCGTATTGAAATAAGCGCCTACGAGAAAGATCTATGATATGAGATTCCTAGAACCCGGTTACTATTATAGGACAGGATGAACCAACTCAAACTCTTGGTAGGGTAATCACCTATACCTCATGCAAGCCTTAACCCTAGGCTCATTGTGTGAATTGTTTGTGTGTGCTAAACATGACATCATGACATCATTCGCATTGCATATCATTTCTAACTATTTCAAGGACCTAGGGATTTATCTTTGCTCTGTTTTGTAGGGAGTATGGCTTCTAGAAAGACTATCCGAATCAACTTCATGGGTATACCTTCTCAACTCAAAGAATTGGTTTCAGAAATTCCCGACCATGCTCAGTTCATCAAAAGACATGGTTATCTACTTGACTTGGTTATCTCCGGTTTTGAAGAGGATATGATGCATGTCCTATTCCAGTTCTTTGATCCGAAACACCATTGCTTTACATTTCCAGATTATCAGTTGGTTCCTACCTTGGAAGAGTTCTCTAAGCTACTTGGGATACCTATTCTTAACCAAATGCCATTCACCGGTTTGGAAAAGGTTCCTAAGTTCGAGGACATTGCATCCGCCTTACATCTTAAGCGCTCGGACATTGAAGCCAATTGGGAAACTAGAAGTGGAGTTAAGGGTTTACTTTCCAAGTTCTTAATTAAGAAAGCCCGAGAATTCCTCAAAGTTATGAGTTTCCATGCATTTGAGAACATTGTGGCCTTGCTAATTTATGGTTTGGTTCTATTTCCTAACTCGGATCAATTCATCGATATCAATGCCATCAAGTTGTTTCTTACCCGCAATCCTGTACCTACTCTACTTGGAGACATTCTACATTCTCTCCACACTCGTACTACTAAGAGACAAGGAACTCTCATGTGTTGTATACCGTTACTTTCAAGGTGGTTTATTTCGCACCTTCCTTCATCAGTTTTGAAGAATGAACAAAGGTTGAGATGGTCTCAAAGGTTAATGTCACTCTCTCATTCAGATATCCGTTGGAGCCTTTTCTCTCAAAAGGACTTCACATTCATTGAGCGTTGTGGAGAATTCCCTAATGTACCACTACTTGGTATAAGGGGAGGTATTACTTACAACCCTTCTCTAGCTCTACGTCAGTTTGGTTTTGCTCGAAGAGATGGTCCGCATGATATGCTTCTCCAAGATATTGTGTTCGATTACAATCATGATCTCCAGAATTACCGACGAAGGTTCATACATGCTTGGGGCATGGTAAAGAAGACCGATACCAAGACTTTGGGGCACCAGAACTCCATTCCTTGGGAACCTTACCTCAAATGGGTGCGAGCTCGAGCTCAAAACCTCATGATGCCATTCACGCTGTTCTACCGGAATTATAGAACCTTGCTATAGGTGACATACCTATCTTCTCCATCCCGACATGCCTCCGATTTTGAAGACTTGAAGAGATCCGGATTCTAAAGAAGAAAGGGATACCTTTGAAGCTCAGTGCTATGCAAGCGAGAAGAAAGTGTTAGAGTTGACAAAGCTACTTCATGTGGAGCGAAGCATCAATGCCTACATCGGCACCAAGAGGAAGCGCCCATGGGAGACTTAGAGCTTTAGGATGTTTATGTTTTCTTTTATTGTTTTGAACTATCTCTTGTACTTAAAAAAGAAAAAAAGAATAATAAAAAGAAGTACTAATAAATGTCTGTTCATTGCTTGTTTAACAAATTTAAATCTCTTAGGTCCTTGAAAACATTGCATTGCATTCGCATAAACATTGCATAGCATAGCATATCATAACATTGCATCACAGGTACATTGGAGATTGGTTTTCTCATTTGCTCGCTATTTATTTTAGCAGAAATGGCTCTTGAACAGACTGTCAAAGATCTCCAGGCTCGAGCTCGGTTTCAGCAGATGTTCACCAGCTTGGTCCAAGGCCAAGAAGATCTGAAGAAGCTCATCAACAAGAAGAAGAAGGTTGTTGGTCTCCTCAACATGGGTAGACGTTTCAAAGGTGGTCCAAAGGTGGTCAGCCGTATCGAGCTCTCTGAAGGAAGTGTCCATACCGAGGGGAGTACCAAGGGTGATGAAGGTGATCAGCGTGAGCCAAAGAAAGGAGGAGAGGATCATTCTGATTATAGCCAACACTCTGATGAAGATGACAAGTACAAACAACTTGAAGACCGTCTGAATGCTGTGGAAAACCTGAAGATGTCCGGGCTGAACTTTGATGATCTGAGTCTTGTTCCTGGTGTTGTGATTCCTCCCAAATTCAAAGTTCCAACTTTTGCCAAGTATGATGGCATGTCTTACCCAAAGCTGCATTTGAAGTCCTATGTCCAGAAGATCAATCCCCACACTGATGATAGAAAGTTGTGGATGCACTATTTTCAAGAGAGTTTGTCCGAACCGGTTGGAATGGTACTATCGCTAGAGAATGACCGTATCCGTACTTGGAGTGATTTGGTGATGCTTTCTCTGACGATATGAGTACAATGTTGAATTGACACCCACTCGCATGCAACTACAAAGCATGTCTATGGTCGTGACGAGAAGTTCAAGGAATATGCTCGAAGTGGAGAGATCTAGCGAGTTCAACCACCTTTGTCCAATAGGAGTTGGTTGATATGTTTATGGGAACACCGACAGCCCATTCTTCAATCATCGATTGGAAATTCTTCATCTGGATTCACCGAGTTGATATTGACGGCGATTGAAGTGGTATCAAGAGTGGGAAGATTCATGTAGAGACATCTTCAAATCTGCGAAGAGATCTTTTGGTGGTAAGAAAGAAGCTAATCTGTGTATGGTCGAAAAAGCCAAGTCCGACCGTGCTCAATGCAGGCGGTTGTGATCTCAATCCTACCTCAAGACAACCTCAAGCGACAACAACGCCCGCGAAGCTTTATGAAGATCAACATGCCTTTGTTGCAACACATGTTGAAAGCATGTTGATTACTTTGAGGATCCTCCTCGAATGTCAAAACTTCCTCTCCAGTATAATCCTAATGCTAAGTGTGCTTACCATTCCAACAGCCGAGGCACGACAACGACAATTGTTGGGCTCGAAGAACAAGATTCAAGATATGATTGAAGCTAAGCATTGAGTTTGACCCTCTGTTGAGACTCGAATGTGATCAACGCTCCTATGCCTAATCATGACAAGAGTTCCAATCTTTGTTGGTGACGATACTTATGTCTTCAACATAGATGACTTGACCATTCCTCGATGGATTAAGAAGAATTTTTGCAAACGGTGTCAATCCGGGATGCCGAGAATTATCGTTGGTGCCCTCTGCTGATGGTTGTGCTTGGTGAGAAGGCGTGTTCGATGCATGATGCATAACCGTGAGATACTATTTCGAAACCACACTGTAAGGTGAAGAAATGTCTAAGTTGAAGATCGACAATGCGAAAGAAACATGCCATCTGTGGGATACCTTGGGAAACCAAGTGGAAAGTATGATTACATGGTGAAGTACATCACGATAGTTACAAGATTCCTATTGAAGATGTTAAAGCGACGGATGGGGTGACGATTTCCGAAGACTATCTTGATGTTAACACGATAAGGATTTCCTCTGCTGAACGTGCCTAGGGTGGCACCTCTCATTATCACTTCTCCAAGACCGTTCCATATTCCTCACAAGGCTATCCCTTGGAACTATGGGTGATGTTTACTATCATGGCGTCAAGCAAGATCCTCGACAATTGAAGATCTTACCATTGGAGCTTCTATTCACGACATCGACGACATCACCGGATCCGAAGGTGACCGAACCGGAAGGGTATTCTCTCGAGATCTCTCCTCCAAAAGACACTGCGACTCCATTTCGCATTCCACTACCAATCAATATCCCGCTAGAGGAAAGAATCGGTGGCTCATCCTGCTCAACCAAGTACCAAAGGAAGTTCTTGAAGACACCTCTAAACAAGAAATGGAGGAAATTCAAGATCATCAAGAAGAGTGATTACAATGTTGTGGACAGTTAGGACAGACTCGTCCAAGATATCCATGCTCGCTTTGCTCTTGTGCTCGAGGCTCATGCTAATGCCTTGGTAAAGTTTTGAAAAATGCTCATGTACCGCAAGACACTACCCACCAGTTTGAAGTTTGTATTGCTAGCTGCCAACAACGGCCTAGGCTTCTCGATCTTGATTTGACTCGAAAGAAACATAACAAAGCCTTGCACATCTCGTTGAATGCAAGGGTACTACCTGTCTCATGTGTTGGTTGACACGGTTCTCGAATATCCTACCGGCGCTTTTGATCGACTTGATGTCGAAGGGTTGGTTCGAGACCCGGTGACATTATCGTGAGAGCTTTTGATGGTTCTAAGCAGTGCTTGGAGAGCTCACTCCTGTTAAAGTCGGTTCCCAGACTTTTGATTCTATTTTCTTTGTCATGGACATCCGTCCAGCCTACTCTTGCCTACTTGGACGTCCTTGGATACATGGGGCAGACGCTGTTACCTCTACCTTGCATCAGAAGTTGAAGTACCCGGTGAAAGGGAAGGTTGTTACAGTGTGTGGCGAAGAAGAGTATATGGTCAGTCATCTACAGTCATTCCGCTATCTCGAGATGGAGGGTGAATTCTTGAGGACCAAGCTTTTGAAACAATACCCAGAGTCGTGCCTGTTGACTCTCCTGTCACTCCTGAGGTTACACAAGCTCCGCCGAGGATGGCCTCGCTGAAAGATGCTCAAGCTACTGTTGAACAAGGAAGTAGCACTATTTGGGGACAACTCCCTGATCTTCCCTTCAAATCCAACAAGACTGGTTTAGGCTTCACCATCAAGGGTCAGAAGATGATACGCCGCGAACGTGCCGGCCAACTTCCCCTCCGCATCAGCCAGAGTGGAATCCATGCTATAGAAGACAACGACAACGACTTCGACATCAGCAAGTGGATCTTCCCAACTCTAGATCATGGGCTCAGCAATTGGAAGACCGAAGACGTCATACCAATCTCCTTTAGTCAGGAGTAATTGCTCTTGTTTTGTTTTGCTTTTCGTATTTCTTTATGTTTTGAACAATAAACTTTGAAAGCCTAGTGCCTTGCCCGGGGCATCATGGCTCGTTTGCGGGTTATTATGTCGTTGCGTATTTTCATTCAATAAATCGTTGGACTTTTGCATTCAATTGTGTTTTCTTCCTTTACTTTATCACCCTTCAAAAGCTATGTGTTCTTACACACACCCACATGGTACTGAGAATCACTCGAATCTCGTTAATATTATGCTAGTGCTAAATATGACTTCGATAATCCGATCTACCAAGCCAAGACGAAAGTGAGGAAGATTGTGAAGTGCCGGAGAACTTGCCCTGCTACAGAAGAAGAGCGAGTTATCTGACCACGAAGAGCAAGTTGAGGTCGTGAATTTGGATCTTGTGAAGAGAAAAGAGATCAAGATAGGAGCGGGTCTTGAGAACAGTGTTAAAGAAAGGTTGGTTCGGATGCTACGAGACTATGTTGAGGTTTTGCTTGGTCATACGAAGACATGTCGGGTTTAGACATTGATATTGTGATACGATTGCCAACAAAGAAGGTTTTCTCGGTGAAACGAAGGTTCGTCGTGTCGTCCCGAGATGTCGAGAAAATCAAAGCCGAAGTTATGAAGTTCAATGGTTTCTTAGCATCACCTATCCATGGGTTGCTAATGTGGTACCCGTGCCAAGAAGGATGGCAAAGTACGAATGTGTGTGGATTAGATCGAATAAAGCAAGTCCGAAAGACAATTTCCACTTCCTCATATTGATGTTCGGTTGACAACACCGCTCAACACAAGGTTTTCTCCTTCATGGATGGTTTTCGGTTACAATCGATTAAAATGGCTCCAAGACATGGAAGACTACTTTTGTTACAGGGGCACTTTCTTACAAGGTTATGCCGTTCGGATGAAGAATGGCGCCACTTATCGTGCTATGGTGACATTGTTTCATGACATGATTCATCACGAGATAGAGGTCTACGTCGACGACATGATAGCTCGATCACAGACTGAAGAAGAACATCTTGATCATTTGCAGAAACTGTTCGATAGATTGAAGAAGTACAGACTGAGACTTAATCCCAACAAGTGCACCTTTGGGGTCAGATCCGGAAAACTCCTAGGGTTTGTAGTCAGTGGAAGAGGTATTGAGGTTGACCCTGCGAAGGTTAAAGCTATTCAAGAGATGCCAACTCCCCGCACCGAGAAGGAAGTCAGAGGTTTCTTGGGTCGATTAAACTACATTGCCAGATTCATTGCACACTTAACTGCTACTTGTGAGCCAATCTTCAAGTTACTAAAGAAAGATCAAGTAATGGAATGGAACGATTGCGGATCGCTTTTGACAAAATCAAGGAGTACCTGTAATCCTCCTATCCCGATGCCCGCCCAAGGAAGACCTCTTATCATGTACTTTGTTAGAGAATTCAATGGGGTGTGTGTTGGGGCAACATGACGAGTGGTCGAAAAGAGCATGCAATATACTACCTTAGCAAAAGTTTACCGACGTGAAACAAGATACTCACACTTGAGAAAACTTGCAACGCTTTGGCTTGGGCTGCACGACTAAGACAGATATGTTGACTCACACTACCTTGTTGATTTCAAGATGGATCCAATAAAATACATCTTTGAGAAACCATCTCTCGGTAGAATAGCAAGATGGCAAATGATCTTGACCGAATATGACATCCAAGACACTTCTCGAAAGCGATCAAAGGAAGTGTAGTAGCCGATCATTTGGCTCATCAAGCCGTAGATGACTATCGATCATGCGGTTCAATTTCGGATGAAGATGTTTTACTAGTTCGATTGCGAAGAACCGTGCCTAGACGAAGGACCCGAACAAGGATCCCGATGGACCATGGTCTTTGATGGAGCCTCAAACGCACTTGGCAATGGCATTGGCGCCATCATTACATCCCTTGGACATACTCCTTTCACCAGATTATGTTTCGATTACGAACAACATGGCGAGTACGAAGCGTGCATCATGGGTCTTAAAGTCGCTATTGACTTAAGAATCAAGTTCTTACAAGTGTATGGAGACTCAGCTTTAGTGATCAGTCAGATAAAAGGCGAGTGGGATACGAAGCATCCGAATCTCATTCCGTATCGAGAGCATGTTCTGAGTTTGATTCCCTACTTCGAAGAGATTACTTTTGATCACATTCCACGAGAAGAGAATCAGTTGGCAGACGCATTAGCTACTATGTCGTCTATGTTCAAGGTCAGATGGGACAACGAGGCTCCCCAAATCATCATTGAGAAGTTTGACGAACCAACGTATTGTTGTGAGCTTGATACAGAAGAGAAACCTTGGTACTATGACGTGAAGAGGTATCTTGAGACTCAGGAATATCCCGCAGGGGCATCTGTTAATGATAAGAAGTTCATGAGAAGATTTGCATCTAAATTCTTCCTCAACGGCATCTTATACAAGCGCAACCACGACTTGTGCTTACTCCGTAGAAGCGCAATGCGTATCATGGAAGAGTTACACGAAGGCGAATTCGGTACCCACTCTAGTGGACACACCATGGCTAAGAAGATTTTGAGAACAGGTTACTATTGGTCCACCATGGAAGCTGATTGTCACCGCTACACTCGATCTTGTCACAAGTGCCAGATTTATGCCGACAAAGTGCACGTACCTCCAGTACCTCTGAATGTTTTAACTTCTCCTTGGCCTTTTGCAATGTGGGGCATTGACATGATTGGAGAAATCAAGCCCACAGCTTCCAATGGACATCGTTTCATCCTTGTGGCAATAGATTATTTCACCAAGTGGGTAGAAGCGGCCTCGTATGCATCTGTTACCAAGAATGTAGTGGCTCGATTCATCAAGCATAATCTCATCTGTCGGTATGGCACTCCTGAAAGGATTATCACGGATAACGGTTCCAATCTTAACAACAAGATGATCACCGAACTCTGCACGCAGTTCAAGATCAAGCATCACAATTCATCTCCTTACCGGCCTAAGATGAATGGCATGGAAGCCGCCAACAAGAACATTAAGAAGATTATCTGAGAAGATGGTGACTTACAAAGATTGGCATGAGATGTTACCATTTGCTCTTCATGGTTATCGTACCACGAACATCCCAGGGCAACCCCTTCTCTCTCGATACGGTATGGAAGCCGTCTTACCCATCGAGGTTCAGATACCCTCAACCAGAGTCCTCCAAGACGCAGAGTTAGGTGAAGACGAGTGGGTCCAGACTCGCCTTGACCAGATTAACTTGATTGATGAGAAACGACTCACGTCCATCCGCCATGGACATTTATCGAGCGAATGATTAGAGCATTTAACAAGAAGGTCAAGCACCGAGTCTACCAAGTCGGTGATCTAGTAGTCAAGCGCATCATTCTTCCACAAGGTGATCCCAGGGGCAAATGGACTCCCACCTACGAGGGACCATTTGTAGTCAAGAGATATTTTCCGGCGAGCTATGATACTTAGCACCATGGATGGTGAAGACTTCGCACACCACGTGAACGCAGACATAGTCAAAAATACTACGCATAAAGAGACCCGCTAGGTCGGCGAACCTAGACAAAAATAAGGGCATCTGGCGAACCAAAAGGTTCGGGCAAAATTAAGGATATATACAAAACATGTACACCGGCAAGTCAAAACACGAAAAGGCGGCTTGGGCAAAAATGGTATCGGTGGAACCCGAAAGGCGGTCTAGGCAAAAGTTAGGGATTTAAGCGTCGACTATGTTTCTTCGGATCATCGCTTCGGACTACTATCAAGATTCAAGATTCAAATGGCGAAGATCTCTACTCACTTTCTGTGACAAGGAGATGAGATAGTCGAAATATATGAGTACTAGCATAGTTGGAACTTAACGAGATTGTTTCCGCATAGCTTTTTACCTTTCTTGTGTACAAACTACTTGGCCATACGCCACCTTTCAAATAAACGCAAAATTCTTTCTCTTTACAATTTCCATTGTTTGTCGTTTGCAATAAGTCCAACGTTTGCTTTGAATGACTATACGCATTTGACAATAAGAATCTAATCACAAACATACGAAAAGTGAACATTCAAAAGTACTTACTACAGGCTCCAAGAGTTGGGATGACGGCGAAAGTCACCAAAACATTTCCCCACAGAGCATGATCCCCACAAAGGTGTCACTCACAACACACCTTCCCCAGCGGAGTATATGTTAATCCACAAGCAGTGATTCCACTCAACCGAGAAACGTTACATCAGTCTCCAAGCAGTAACACTTCATCCCCAGCGGATATTTCTCAATCCTCCCCCTTCTCCCAGCAGCGGTATCCGGACCCAAGACTTGGTCAGATAGTGCATCGGAGGAAACATACACCCTTTATCCCCCAGCCAGAGATTACAACGGACTCCAGACTCTTCCAACCCGGTCTCCCGACAACTATCAAATGCTCTCCGGCGAGATCTACACTCAAAATCCCCAGTAGAGCGCCTCTTAAATTTCCTCAGCAGGATCTACATACAAGGTCCCCAACAGATCGCCTCCCAGACTCTCCTCAACAGGGTCTATGAGATCTCCGACAACGAGCTTCTCAAATCTCTTCCTTCCTCAACAATATCTAGGCCCAAGACTTGGTCAGATAGTGCATCGGAGGAATCCAGGATATCTTTCTTCTCCTTCAAAAGCGGGGTTCTCACCTACACAATTCCCCAAGCGGAAGTCAGAAATCTTCAAGCAGAACATCCGCATCTTCTTCAAGATGGATATGTTTTGAAATATCACAACATCTATCATTCATACATTTCTCATAAATTCATAATTCATGCATATGTCATTCATATACACTGTCATGCATCATACTTTGCATAAGACTAACAAATATTCTATCAAAGTTTCTCTTGTTTTCTCAAAAGCAGTATGAAAAACAGTCGAGATTAAGCCCG
The DNA here is from genome assembly GCA_021764765.1 of Vicia sativa. NCBI lineage: Eukaryota > Viridiplantae > Streptophyta > Magnoliopsida > Fabales > Fabaceae > Vicia > Vicia sativa. The sequence continues at coordinate 307,155,413 of CM038792.1, forward strand.
AGCCGACGGAAAACTATCGAAAGACCGCCCGCAAACAGGTCCAGATTAAGCCCCGAGCCGACGGGAAAACTATCTGAAAGACCGCCTCCGACGACTGGTCCAGGATTAAGCCCCGAACCGACGGGAAAACTATCCAAAAGACCGCCTCTGGTTATCCTCCGATAACAGGCAATGGATCAAACACCCGATGCCCAACAGGGAAGCTATCCATGTTCTTGCCAACTACAATCTCCCTCAGAGTAATCGACACAAAGATTTATTCTGACAGCAACTACAGAGTCTAGCGTACGACTCAGTTGCCTTGGATGGCATCTTAAGCCCATCTCCGACTACTTGTCAACATCTCTTCACTTTCAGAATGCTGCATATATGGTTAAAAATCAATACAAACCAATAACTCCATTCAAAATGAACACGAAGTCTAACGTACGACTCCCTTCAGATGGCATCTTAAGCCCATCTCCTCTCCGTTCCAGGAACATCTACAGAGTCTAACATACGACTCACTCCCCAGCATCGATCTTTCTAGATGGCATCTTAAGCCCATCTGTCAATTCTCCTCGACAACCTCGAGTCTAGCGTCGACTCATCCTCCAGTAAGTATCCAAATGGCATCTGTAAGCCCATTCCCATCATCCACCAAGTGCAAATTTTGTGTACTCGAGTGTTCAATCATCTTCTACCTCAGTCACGAAAGACAAGCGTGTCAATCTAACCCTCCAGTACAAGAAGATTGAGCAGGGCATGTCATACCCCAAAATTTGCCCTCCATCTACTCAAGAGATTTCATACATATATACTCAAGGATTCCTCAAGAGTTGATCAGACAAGCTCTCTCCTAGACAATCAACCCAAACTAGGGTTTGGTATCTCTCAAGTCAAGATGGATTTCCAACATCTCCAATGGCCTTCATGCCTCCTCATATGCTTCAAAGATTCTCCATGTCAAGTTTCAAGCTTCACAAGCCAAGTTTCCTCATAATTGCTCGGATGGTTGAAAATCGGGTGTATTGGACAAAAAGTCAATTGTGGTCAACATACAGTCAAACTTCATATTTTTTGGTCAACATACTCATTTTGAAGTTACATTCATCATTTGATCAAGGGTTGATCATGATTCATCAAGAAAACTCAAGATTTGCTCAAAAGTCAAACTTTCTAAATTAGGGTTTCTAGGTGAAAAGTCAATGAACTTTGATGATCATAACTTTCTCACACTTTCTCGAAATTTTCCCACCAAAGCTCATTTTGAAGGAAATTCAATTTCTACAACTTCATGTCTCACAAGAATGTCCAAAAATGCTTCATTTGAGAGGTATAGCTCAAAACATTCTGGTCATTTTCAAAGTCAACAAAAAGTCAACTTTTTGTTTTGAAGATATATTGAGCATGGTAACTCCAATTGAGATGAGACCAAAGACATTGTTTAGAGGACTCTTAGAGCTTTCCAAAAAGTCCAAGAACACTAAAAATTGTGGAAAATTGAGCAAGTTACACCATTCACAAGTTGGGCAATTTTGGAAGAATGCACAAAGAGAGATACTTCAAAAAATCAAATCTTTTGCAAATGGGCCTACTTTTTCTTCATCCTAACTTGTTCCTCATGCAATTAGGAATGTCCAAGCCCAATGCCACGAATTTTTGATTTATTTTTCTATTTAATTTGTAATTTATTCATTTAAATGCAAATTAAATCTTAAAATAAATTATAAAATCAAAATTAATTGGAAGATTGATTTTTATTGCTTTCTTGTGATCCAATCAACCCATAAATGCCAGCAATTTCGAAATTAGATCAAATTTGGCAAGATTGGATTGAAATTGGACAAAATTTGAAAATTTGATTTCATGAGAATATCAAATTTGATTTCCATTGAATGTTGATCAATTCTTTCCAAATTCAATCCCAAATCCATCCAGTATAAATGTGTGATGCATACCTATCAAGAGAGAACGAAAAAAATGCTCCAGAAACCCTAATCCAAAGCTCAAAAAACCGTGTCACTCAAGCAAGTGGGAATCCTACTTCCAGCCATTCTCAATCGTTTTTGAGGTGTCCAACAGGTTCCTTGATACCTCCAGAAGCGAATCAGACCTTCACTTTGCCAAAAATCATCCAGAATCGTGAAAACCGAATTTGGTTTGTTCTTGAAATTTCAAAAATCGTATTATTTGATTCATGCATTGTTAACATGTTTTGTGTTTGTTTTTGTGATCAGTGATGTATTTGCAAACTTTCTGGGTGCTTTAATTGAATTTCCATGGCCTGAATCGTGTTATGCCATAATTAGGGTTTCCTATGCCGTTTTAGGGTTCCTCTTATTAGGAAAAATTGGACCTCAAGACCCATACCAGCGTGTTCGGAATGCTTCAAGGAATTGAACCATGGCCTTAGAATTTATTTATATTATGTTTGCTTGATTTTTGAATTAGCGAGGACATAGCGAAGAGAAGACGCTAGCTTTGAAAATTTGAATCGGGGACGATGAAGCTTCGCGCGCGGTCTGGAGCTTCAGGGAGCGACACTTGTCTTTCTTCTACTCGATCCGGTTTTCCAACAGTGAAGCAACGTAGCTCAGATGGCAAAGGCAAGGGGGATTCAAAGTTTGAACATAAGGTCTCGTTCGAATCCAAGACCAATGTTTGTTTCTTTTTTCACAAACTCAATTATTTTCATATTTTCATTATTTTTAACATTTTCATTCTATTTTAATTGTTTTCATAATTTTTATTCTGCATTAAAAAATTACCAAAAACATTTTTTCTTTTTACATTTATATTCTGAAAATCCTTATTTAATTTAATAAATTAAAAAATACATTTTTGCATGCATATTTAATTTTATTTATATTTTTGCATTTAATTCACTTTTAATTGCATTTAAATTATTAAATCTTTTCTAAAAAATCCCAAAAAATTGTTTTAACTTATTTATCTTATTTCCAGCATATATTAATTTTCTCATATTAAAAATTGCATTTTTTCTAACATTTTCTCTTATTTCAGTTTCATCATATTTCCCGATTTTCTTATTCTTTCACAGGTTGCACCGATTCGGACGTTTTTCTTTTATCGTTTTATTTTTCCAATAATGTAATTGCTCATGGGTTGTAATAGTTTAATCTAGGTTTTTATTTTCCGCAAGTTTAAATTATGTATCTGCCCCAAAGCCATGTAATAGCGTAGGTTTACCTTTCCGCACTTTACATTCCGCATTTTACTTTCCGCACCCTTATCAATTGCTAGTAATTAGGCGTGTATGGCAAGATAATAATTGGACATAGCTCACACTAATCTTCAAGATAATATATTCTGAATTCAACACACTTCTTTCACACACGCACCCCTTAGGGTAATTCTCTCTCGATGCCTTTCGAATTCAAAATGGTCATGTCCCTCGAACGTAGAGGTATTCTAGCACCGTTGCCTTTCAAACAAATCATCATAGTCCCTTCGATACAAAGATCATAGACCCACGACGTCGCCTCCGAATACATGATCTTGACCCTCGATTGTCGCCTACGAAAAATGATGATAGTCCCTTCGAATGTGCTAGGATACTTCCTACAAGTTGCCTTCTATGACCATCCGATGTCCCTTCGAATGTCCCGCTTACATCCAACGAATGGAGCTACCTACTAACTAATGGTATGGCTAGCGCTATTCTAAAGGAACGTAGAAGTACGAAAACGACCAAATTCTGAGTGGGTAATAAGTCTCCTAGTTGCTCGCTCTACCAAATGCTTTTCACACCACACACTTTTTCCAAAGTTCAAATTCTTTTCAAAACAAAAACATTTCCGAACACTTTGTATACACTCCTACATGAGTCATTACAAATTCAAAGCGAAATGCCTTTTTCAAAACATTTTTGTCAAACACACAGAAAGCAATTTTAAAAAGTGATCTAGAGCAACTAAGAGCCCGTAGAATAAACTGCGGATGGAAAGGGGTGCTAATACCTTCCCTTTTCATAACCATTCTCCCGAACTCAGAATCTAACGAAGGTCTTTTTCTGTTACTTTTACCTTCCCTTAATTGGATAAAAATAAAAGTCGGTGGCGACTCTTGCTATCCGCACATTTGGATACAAAAATCCTACAAAGTCAGTTCACCGTATCACAAACACTTGCTTATTATTGTGACTATTTAGGTTTGGGAAATCCATTTTATAGTGTCCGAATTTACCACACTCGTAGTAGGTCAGTTGCAAGTCTTGCTTCTTTTTGGTGGATGACAGTTTCTTAAGTTTAACAAGTTTTTATCTGAATGCATGAGAACTTTTATCTTTATGCACTTCTTGTAGCACTTTAGAAGTAAACCCATTTCTTATTCTATAGAAGAATATTCATTAGTACTATCATCATCTTCCTCTACCTTGGCCTTGGAAGTAGAGACCTTCGAGGATATATTTCTTGTATCTTCTCTAAATTTCTATTTCCTTTAAACGTTATCTTCGCTTGATTTGAGTCTTTTTAACTTGTGCTCATGTTTGGTAAGATTTTCAAACAATGCATGTACATCTAAGGTTTTCAACTCATGTGACTCTTTTATAGTTGTTACTTTTGTTTGTCAATCCTTGAACATTGACCTTAACACTTTGTTAGCAGTATCCTAGTTCAATAAAGCATTTCTTATGGAATTCACGGTTTTATCAGGTTCCATACGATAAAGCTCGTATTCTTTTGTCAACGAGTTTATATTATATTGCATCACATATTTAGTAACATCATTAAGTATCTAAAGTATGTTCCACATTGTTTTATTTGTCTTACAGTGTGAAATCAAATAATACACGTTAGTGTCAAGACATAAATTAGTATATTCCTCGCTTTCAAATCATAAGATGCTTTGATAGTTTCTTCGTCGACCCAATCCTTTGGGGGTTTTATACTTTCAATGACATAGATGATGCTCTTTTGAACAATAGAATCATCTTCAATAGCAACCCAGAGCATTCGATATTAAGTGAACATATATGTTATATATCCAACATCCATAGATTTCTCCCTTGAATATAGGAGGTCTATTATACACATCATTCCAATTGTCCTTAACTATATTCTCAACATTTTAAGTTTAAATACCTAATCAAAAGAACAACTTTAAGGCTAATCGTTGGGTAGAATATGAGTGTAAAATGGCCTATAAGGGACGAGTTTGATGATACTTTTTATAAAAAACCAATTTTAAAAAATAAAACATCAAAAAACAGTTTTTAAAAAGCTTGGCAGTGGATTTTACAAAATAAATATGGTTGGATTGATGTCACGATTTACATTATAATTAGAAATAAATAATTAAAATGAGAGACGAGGTGTTTAAATTGAACTTACACGAGATGCTTAAATTGAACTTTATTAATTAATATAGAAATCTAATATTACAAGTTTCAAAGCTATACTCACTAGAAAGATCGTTTGGATGACTTAATCTATCATAAACCTACACTTATTACACAAAATCACTATATGTGATAAACTTGTCCATATACAAGACTAGAAAGTAGACAAAGCCTAAGAACATACAAATCTATACGGAAATTTAAACAGAGGGGTAAAGAAAATGCCCTAGTATTTATATTAGCTCAACACGTTCGCCCTCACTTGTGCCTAATCTAGACTCCAATGGCAAACCATTAAAAATTTGTTAGCCTCCCACTATGTGACAATTGTACAACATGTTTTTCAATGCAATTAGATAATCTTAGATAATGATAAAAACTTATAACAATAGATAAGCAGTTTAAATCTGAATCTTCAACTTTAGACGTATATAGCTGACAACGTTGAACTCCTCATGATCTTTACTCGACCTTGAATCAGTTCATATTTCCAAATCCAAAGATTTGCTCCAACAATCCATCCACACCAGTCTTCACTTAGCCCTTCTAAAGATCTATTGTTCTAACATTTTATTTAACTGAAGGCACTAGAAACTCAAAACTTTGTTGTAGCTACCCTGCCTTGGTCCTACAAAATGTTTTTTAGGAGACAAAAAATCCTTTCTTATATCTTTTTTGTATTGTAAGTCGCAACAACACACTCACCACTTGCTTTGGAAATCTAAAACTCAAAGTTTACAAAGCATTAGAATCTAACGACCCTTCTCTCACTAGATCTTATACCCCCTCAGAGTTTAGAACCATACACACCATAATGGTAATTTGTTAGAGGTTGAAGATGAATGGTTTCAAATGAAATCTCACGCAACAATGCTCAAGAACTCATGAAATCATAACAAGAAAAAATTGTACTTCATTTTTTATTTGAGAAAGAGAGCTTTTGTGTGATTGAATAAACTGAATAATCTATTTTCAAAAAGTTGTGAAAGTTGTTTCATTATACTATCGAGTTTTTTATTATATATGTATTTAATGCAGAAAAAATGAGTAAAATGACTCTTATGACTCGAGTCCAGAGTAAAGATTATGATTATAGTCAAATGAGAGAATTATTTAAATTAAGAACACAAAATTTAGATTTTTCACCTTTGATTCGAGTCAAATCAATTTTCTATTTAAATCACAAAATTTTAAACTATCACAAAATTTCAAAATTTATTTGTGACGATATGAAACCGCCGCTAAATGATTTAAATAAATTTAAATTTGTGACGGTTTAAAAGTGCCTCTAAAGGGGTGAACAGTAAATAAATTTCTTTGATTCACGCACACCAAAAATATCAGTTGTTAGGCTTCAAATGCACGTCGAGAGTCCAACTCAAAAGATGAATTTATCAGGCATGAGAACATAGGAACTTAAACACCTCCTTGAGCATATTTATATATCAAATGTGAGAGTCCTAACATATTGATAAAATTCAGTTTTTTAGCCAATGTATTTTAGACAATTTTTATTTTTTTCAATTCAAAATATTTTCTTCTTTTTACCATTGACTTTAGAGTTTTTTTTTTGTAATTTCTAAATATTCTAACTTGTAGAATGAGAATCTTTTATCTCAATGCCTTTTTTTACTTATATTTCAAAATAACCAACTTTCTCTCATATATCCCGAACTATTTAACTTTAAAAAAAGGGTTTGTTAGGTTAATTGGTGCTTGCTTCTTTATTTAAATAGGAGATGCCAATCGAATTAGTGCTTTGTAAACCATCAAATTCAAGTTGGAAGATTAAAATGGAGAAAAACACCAAGTGTTTATGTGATGTAAAGGTATCACTCAATTTGAAGGGAAAGTTTTATCAAACCACTGGAAGAGAGAAAATATGTAGATTATGTTGTAAGGGGAGTAGACCAGATGGAGAGAAGGCAGACAATACGAGGAAGAGAAAGACCCAAAAAGATTATAAGAGAAATTATTAAGAAATATCTCGAAATTAATGATTTTGATAGAAGTATCACTACTTCAAATGACGCTTCTAATGTCAGATGTGATAAGCGTTGTATGTCGGAAACATAATCAAGATAAATAAGGTCGTCATAAAAAGTCTTCATTTAACACGCCAGTGTTTCCAACCCCGACATGAATAATCATTTCAACACTATTTAGTACATGAGTTCGAACCCCATGTGCCACACTTTTATAATATTCCAAACAAGCGTATATTTTATCTCGGTTTCTCCAAAAACCGAAGGATATATAAGATCTTTTTTTTAATTGTTACATTATATTCTTTATTCAGAATATTATATTGTTTACACAAAATATTGTTTACGCAGAAAATAAAGATAAAAGTCAAACTCCATAGGGTGGTTCAAGATAAAAATCAAATTCCTAGGGCATTTTGTTTCCCCTCAAGATGTAGATTTAGATCTTCGTATAATAGAATCTTAGGGAACATCTTCTGTTAGATCTTACATGCAATGGTTTCTGATGAAAAAAAGTATGGTAATTAATATTTGAGAAAACAATAATCTAAAAATCAAATAATGAAAAAATATTTAAGAAAACAAACCTTGAACCCATATGATTTTTTGCGCTTGCAATCCATCATAGAGAACTTTTCCAAAGGTTCTTAAGTTTCAAGCACTTCATATGTTACATTTTGGTTATATTTCCTATCGTAAGACAACTTATATAGTGGATGTGCCTTAGGTTTCACGCGGATCACTAAAGATGACTTCTTGATCGTTGATAACCTTTAAATGGACGACATGGATTTATTTAAGGCCGTTGAAAATAGTGAAAAATAACACTTAACTATCATCTCAGTTTTGGAATATTGTATTGCCTAACAAAACTAAAATAATATCGTCTTTGAAGACAAACTCATCCAAAGGTGTTTCTATGTCTTCTGCTTTTGTAAAATCACAACTGGACATTAATGTGGGTGTGATGGTCGTATAATTTCGTACTAATGTAAGAAGGTACAAAATCAAGGTAGGCTTTTTTGGAGATGTCCATTTTGGAGGAGTGAAGAGACATGTAATCTATTCATATGCGATGAAGACATGATGGCAAAAGGTGGAAATGAATATGGGAGCATGATGAAGTCAAAGGTGGAAGCTATGGGTTATTTGAAGGTTATGTATGAAGATTCAAAGAAGAAGAACAAGACACTAAAGAAAAAAATTGAAATCAGAAATTTTTTATGGAAATTTGAAGATGTTATGTTTTGTTATCTCCTTTATGTTTAATGTTTACTTTGTTATGAAATGTAAAAGATGAAGTAGGGTTTGAATTGCATTGTTAACGTTATATGAAAACTGTAGAAGCAAACAAATCTATGTATTAAATAAATAGAATTAAATATCCTCTCAGTTTTGGAATAAAACCGAGGGGTTAATTCAACTAACCCCTCGGCTTTTCAAATAAACCGAGGGGTTAAATTAATTTTTTAATGGTTACATTGTTTTCTCAGAATATTAAAAATATAGAATATCCAGGTCCCATACAAGATGCTAGATAGCGATCCAAGATTGGTTGTTGTGCTATCATTATCATTTCATCATAAATGGATCGTTGCGCTATCATTATCACTGTCTTCACTAGTGTAGATAGTGAATTTGAACGCTTCCAACTTTTAGTAAGGTGTCTGTTGCAAAAATTAGAAAATATTTTTATGCACTTGCAATCCATGGTTTGAGATGGATCGCAAAAAAATCTTCAACAACAACACCATGGTTTGAGATGGATCGCAAAAGCCGAAAATGTTTTGCTCAAGGTAGAATAACATTTTTTCATTTTTGCAATTCATCCAAAAAAAATGGTGGGACGGCTACAAATAAGATAACATTAGGGTTAAATCTGTTCAACGAGTGTTTTAAAGTCAAATCGAAGTATTTAACCCTCGATTTATTAAAGAAATCGAAGGGTTAGATAATTTATTTTAAACTTTTTTACAAATAGAAACATAAAGTGTTGTAGACGAAATTTGAAGCTTGTCCTGAATGATATTTCATAACGGTTTTATAGATAAACAAGTGTTCAAGTTGTTTTTTTTTTAAATAATTATATGGGACCCGTTGGTGGAAAACCTCAATTATTTTTAGTTGACGCGAAAGCTTCATCATAAAAAATATTATTTATTGTAGTGTATGATCCTTGATAGAATATTATGGTGAAACTTGATCCATATAGCCAAATCAACCTAGTAAGATAAGGCTTAGTAGTTGTTATTGTTTATTTATGTTACTTTTACCTACGAATTCTCCTACAGGTTTCATACTACCTACCGATTTTTCTAAAAAAAAATTATGTTTTAAGGAAAATATACATGTAATTTCAAGTCACTAGAAAAATCTACTTATAAATTAAATAAAATTAAAAAAAACAATTCAGTGTGTTAATTCATTTGATACCTCCTATTTAAAATAGATTCAACATTTATTCAGCTAACTAAATTTTTTTATTTATTTATATTTTAGAATATAAATTAGAAAAAAAAAAAAGAAAGAATGTTGGGGTGATGTTAAATATAAAATTAGTTCATAGTTTGTACCAAACATTACTTTAATTTTCTCATTATGAAATCTGTCAATAACAGTATTATGGTATCAAAACATATTTACTATTTTTAAGTTATATGTTATTAACTCACCATTATCAAATCATTTGAGTTATGTTTGAGATACAAGTCATGGACTTGTGAGGGGTATTAATATTATATGAGATATTGATTGACAATTTATTTAAATGTAAGGGTGTACTTGTTCTGATAGATGGATGTTTTAAGATTAGATCAAATCCAACTCAATTTCTAAAAGTAAATGAATAACTAAAAAACCATATAATCAATGTATAAGATTTTAGATTATGATACTACATGCAAATGTCTTGATAATCATAGTTATCAATAAGTGATTACCCTAAATTTTTGCCAAACTCTCCAACTTTGGTGGGTACATGTAAATTTTTACATATAGACGTATGTGTATATCTTACCAAGTGGTATATTTTCATGTGTATGTCTTCTCAATGTTGCATCTTCAATAGGCAAGTAAAATAATACATCCAATGGTGTAGTGGGCCATTAGGTTTCTACTTGTTCATTATAGTTGAACAGAACTCAACATTATGTGGAAGATTGGATCCAATCCAAATAAGCCACTTGTTCACTATTCGAAGTTCCTTCAGCTATGTCCACACTTTCACTTTAAAAATTTCAAAATCCTAACTTTCCACAAGATAACTGGTTTTGCAGCTTTAGGTCACGTAGAGTTCATTATGCTTTATGAGAATTATTCAGAAAGTAAAGTCAGCTACAAAACCGGGCACCCAAACTGCCATACATGTGGGGACCCCTTTACTAAAATGTTACATGAAAATTAAGCATTGCAAATAAACTCTCATCCGCTGGGTCCGCCTTGAAAATAGCGCGGAAAATTCAATTTAATTGGAGACAGACGTGGATGCGAGAAAAATTTATTTTTTATTTACGGGTGCGGGTGTGAGACGGGTGATGCTAATACTCGTCCCGCACGCGTACCCGTCAATTTAATTTAATTTACTTTTAATAATTTTATTATTTATTTATTTTTTAATGTTATAATATTATGTTTATTAAAATTATTAATTTTTTAAAAAATAAAATTTAAATAAAAATATCAAACTTAAAAATGCTTTTAAAATAATCAATTATTTAGTTTAATTATTGATTTGTATCTTTATTGAAAAAAATATAAATTTAAAAAATAATTAAAATTTTATTCGTGTGGGAAAACCCGTTTCTTGTTGGGGGAGGCATGAGTGAACAAATTTTAGCCCCGAACGGATTTGGGGCGGGTGCGGGTCAGAGTCTGGGTGACGGGTGCGGGTTTGGGTTTGCTTGAACCCGTCCCCGACCCGTCCGTTGCCATCCATAATGAAAATAGTCTACCGAAGGTCAAGTCCGCTTGGGCTTTCATTTGAGGACTACTGTTAGAAACTGAGATTTTTTATCGAGGGTCGCTCTTCGAAGACAATCAAAAAGACAATCATAATCAAGTCTTGGATACAGACCATAATAAAACTAAAAAAGTCTGGAGGTTAATCTACGTGTTTTTTATGGAGGGCAATCTCTGTATTTGTTGTGAAGGTTAATTTCCTAACCAATTTGATTTATATAATCGCGATCTCCCCTCTTCCTTCTTCATTTCAGAAACTTACTCATAACTTAAATTATAGTTTGTGAGCTGAATCTATTTTGATAATTTTTTAAGTTTCTAACATCTTTTACTATATTGTACTCAATTCTAGGACAGTCAATCTTGACTTCACTCCTTTCAATAGAACTTTCTCTTTTTTTGTTGTAAAGCATTAGGTTGTAGTTAAACAAACAACAGATTATTTATGGTACTATATGTTCTAGATAAATGCATAACATGTTGTTTAGTGAGGCATGCTTTTAGATTCTTTGAAGTTTAAAGCTTAGGTATGTTCAATTTCTGCATGTTTATGTGTTCTTGTGATTTTTCCTAGTAAGGAAGTTAACTTCCTAATTTTTCTAACATGAGTAGCTTATTTGATTTTTACTGTTGTGTCCCATGGGTTTGAATTATTTGATCATGATATGATTTTACTAGTTTAATTAAAGGTAAATATCATAAAAACAAGAAAGATTGAGACATGGTAGAGTGGCCTAACATGCTTACGTTCAGAGGAAAAAAGATAGACCCTCGCGTCTAATCGCCGATGCAACTTCATTTGATCCAGAAGTATCATCTTCTTGAGTTTATATGTCTCCAGCATCGTCTTTTCAGAGGCAAGTATCCCCTGGTGCTTCCCTATAAGCCCTAAAAGTCCAACATGTTTTTATATTCCCATATATATATATATATATATATATATATATATATATCATGCTAATAGGCACATGTGGGGTGGAGAGGTCAAATTAACATGTATTGATTCTTTTAAACATATGTGTTATAAGATTTGAATTTTTTAACGATGTAGTATTTTGTTTCAACAATATGAGACGTTAAAATGTAGTAACCATGGTAGGAAGAGTGTGAAGTTTTCACACTCTCATGAACCATGGTTTTAAGATGTCATCTAGATATTTGAGCTATAAGATGTATAGAGGATTGGGTATAGTTTTATTAACCATGGTTTATTTTTGGCTTTCATCGAGAGATGGAACTCAAAGACGTCATCATTTTATCTTTCGATCGGTGTGAGGTGAACCACACTTGATGATGTGTCATCCCTAATAAAACTTTCGATAGCGGAAATATTGTTAAACTACTCCATAATCACTATACTTAAGGCATTAGAGATTATGGTGAAATATTTAGGAGTTTTCTCTGGTGATTCTTAACAGGAGATAGATGAGACTAGAGGATATGATGCCATATTAGGATTTTTGGAGAAGTTGTACAAATACCACATGGATGCAGTATTGGATACTAATGGTGATGATGTACAAGTCTTGTATCATAAAGTATGTGCATTGATGTCATATCTTATGTATTTATTTGGCACATCCATATTTATGGAGAAAGTGCATACTATGTCGATTTTGTCTGCCTGAGATACTTCATTGACTTGAAGAGAATTCATGATTATAACTCAGGTGCCTCTTGTTTAGTTTACATCTACTCCAAGTTAGGTGAAGCTTATTTATAGAAGACTAGACATGTGACACCAAGCAAGACACAAATTACAGTAACATAGTTGCACATTTAATCTTATTGATATTTCACAACACTTGTGTTATACCGTTTCTAATATTTCATATGAACCATTTTACGACATGGATCTTCAATCATCTTGCACGTCTCTCTGGTTGGGCTTCTGTGGATGAATATAATCATGCTTTGCCGTGTGTTTGCTCCTTTGTTCCATTGAGAGGGAATTGGACGATTGAGTCATTCCATGTTTATCTTGGCTACATCGCGATAGATGATATAGGTTTCAAATCTAACAACGATAATCGTGAGACACACCCCTTCAACGAGATAGTCTTTTACTCCTTGTGGTTGGCTTTTGGGTTACGAATGATGCATCTAACATCTTCCTGAGCAAGTCATGTGCCACTTAGTGTATCTAAATGGTATTCCTAGAGCCTCCACTATTGATGCTCCTCCCACAATCCTCCATAGAGATGTTGATAAAACATTAATATACATAGATGTTTATGAAATATTTGTGGGATGTTATGATCATCTGATCCCGAAGGATTTATATAGTGTGAGAGCTCCTCAACCATGGATGTTGTATAGATATGCCTTTAATGGTGTTTTGGAGTATCACATCCTTACATGACATAAAATGTAGAGGAATATCCACCTAGGCTAGCTCATCACAATATATTCAAAGAGGAGCAGGCTAAGATGGGTCATGTCATTGACGTGTTGCTAATATTTCAACATATTACGTCTATTAGAAGAACATACATATACAGATAAGATTTTGATAATACACTCATTGGATGCAAAATATATGCCATTGAATGCAAAATATATCCAATGAGTATATAGTCAGTTTGGTTTCCCGTCTTGTTTCAGGTATTAATCTTTGACATTTTGTTTAGAATTGATTTCCACCTGCCGGGGAGAAAAACAAAAGAAATTTTGACAGTATATAGTTAGACTGATGCAGATTATGATGCATGCAATGTGTATGGATGATATATGCACACGTTATGATTTTTATGAATAATGTATGAATGTGTATGTCAGTATTTCAAAACATATCCGTCTTGAAGAAGATGTGGACGCTCTTGCTTAGGGATTTCTGGCTTCTGCTTGAGGATAAAACCGTGAAACCTTGACTCAGAAAAAGAATAGGCGACCTTGATTCCTCCGATGCACTATCTAACCAAGTTTTTGAGTCTGGGCATTGCTGTTGGGGAATACAGCCAGGAGATATTCCGCTGGGGACTTTGTGCGTAGATCCTACTGAGGATGGTGGAAGTTGGAAGGTACTCCTCTGGGGATCTTGTACGTGGACCTGGCTGAGGAGTAAGAGATGTAGTTTTCCTCTGCTGCACTATCTGACCAAGTTTCGAGTCTAGATATTGTTGCTGCCCGGGGAAATGGTAATCATTGAGAGATATTCTGCTGTGGATAAATACCTCTGCTGGGGATGGACCGTTACTGCTCGGAGACTGATGTAACCAGGTTAAGCTGACTGGGATCGTTGCTCAGGGACTAACACGATGAAACTTGGAATGTTGGAACTAGTGGAAGGAGATGTGTACTTCGTTGGGGAAGGTTTGCAGTGAGTGAAGGCTCTGCGGGGATTGTACTCTGCAGGGGAACGTGTTGGTGACTTTCGTCGTCATCTCAATTCCTAGATCCTGTAGTAATTACTTTCGTACGTCTGCTTGTCGTATGTTTGTGAACAGGTATTTATTGTCAGATGCATATAATCATTCAAAGCAAACATTGGACTTTAGGCGGAAACAAAAATGAACACTTTGTGAAAATTAAGAAACTTGTATTAATTTGAAAAGGTGGCGTATGGCCAAACAGTTTGTATACAAAGAAAGTAAAAAGCTATGCGGAAACAATCTCGTCGGGTTCCAACTATGCTAATACTCATATATTTCGACTATCTCATCTCCTTGCTGTCAGTAGAAAGTGAGTGAATTGATTTTTGCCATTTGAATCTTGAATGCTGATAGTAGTAGTCTGGACGAGACATAGTGTACGCTTAAATCCCTAACTTTTGCCTAGACCGCCCTTTCGGGTTTTCAGTCTACCGGGATACCCTTTTTTGCCCAAGCCGCCTTTGCAGGTTTTCGACTTGCCGGGTGTACATTTTTTGTATATATCCCTAACTTTTGCCTGAACCTCTTTGGTTCGCCAGGATGCCCTTATTTTTGCCTAGGCCGGTCGACCTAGCGGGTCTCGTTTATGCGTAGTATTTTTTGACTATGTCTGCGTTCACAAGGTGTGGGAAGTCTTCGCCATCCATGGTGCTTAGTATCATAGCTCCGCCGGAAAATACTGTCTTGACTACAAATGGTCCCTCGTACGTGGGAGTCCATTTGCCCCTAGGATCACCTTGTGGAAGGATGATGCGCTTGACTACTAGGTCACCGACTTGGTAGACTCGATGCTTGAATTTCTTGTTAAACGCTCTAATCATTCGCTTCTGATAGATCTGTCCATGGCAGATGGATGCGAGTCGCTTCTCGTCAATCAAATTGATCTGATCGAGGCGAGTCTGGATCCAATCCTCTTCGCCTAACTCTGCGTCCTGGAGGACTCTGGTTGAGGGTATTTGAACCTCGATAGGTAGGACTGCTTCCATACCGTATACAAGAGAGAAGGGGGTTGCCCCTGTTGATGTTCGTACAGTAGTGCGATAACCATGAAGAGAAAATGGCAACATCTCGTACCAATCCTTGTAAGTCACTGTCATCTTCTGTATGATCTTCTTAATATTCTTATTGGAGGCTTCCACTGCGCCATTCATCTTAGGCCGATACGAAGAAGAATTATGATGCTTGATCTGGAACTGCGTGCAGAGTTCGGTGATCAACTTGTTGTTGAGATTAGAGCCGTTATCTGTGATAATCCTTTCGGGAGTGCCATACCGATAGATAAGATTATGCTTGATGAATCGAGCCACAACATTCTTGGTAACAGATGCGAACGAGGCTGCCTCTACTCACTTGGTGAAATAATCTGGCGGTGAAAGGCGTATGTCCGCCTGTAGGAGATGTAATGATGGTGCCAATGCCATTGCCAAGTGCGTTTGAGGCTCCATCAAAGACCATAGTCCATTGGGATCCTTGTTCAGGTCCTTCGTCTGGTCCTGGTTCTTCGCAATCAGTAACTAGTAAAACATCTTCGTTTGGAAACTCGAATTGCATAGACTGATAGTCATCTACGGCTTGATGAGCCAAATGATCAGCTACTACACTTCTTTTGATTGCCTTATGAGAAGTATACTGGATGTCGTACTCGGTCAAGATCATTTTCCATCTGGCTATTCTTCCGGAGAGAGCTGGTTTCTCAAATATGTATTTTATCGGATCCATCTTGGAGATCAACAAAGTAGTGTGAGTCAACATATACTGTCTTAGTCGGCAAGCAGCCCAAGCCAAAGCGCTGCAAGTTTTCTCGAGCTGTAAGTATCTTGTTTCACAGTCGGTAAACTTTTTGCTAAGGTAGTATATTGCATACTCTTTTCGACCAGACTCGTCATGTTGTCCCAACACACACCCCATTGAGTTTTCTAACACTGCCAAGTACATGATAAGAGGTCTTCCTTCGGCGGGCGACATCAGGATAGGAGGATTCTGTAGGTACTCCTTGATTTTATCAAAAGCGATCTGGAAATCGTCATTCCATTCCACTACTTGATCTTTCTTCAATAGCTTGAAGATTGGCTCACAAGTAGCAGTTAGATGTGCAATGAATATGGCAATGTAGTTTAATCGCCCCAAGAAACCTCTGACTTCTTTCTCGGTGCGGGGCGCTGGCATCTCTTGAATTGCTTTAACCTTGGCGGGGTCAACCTCAATACCTTTACCACTGACAACAAATTCTAGGAGTTTACCGGACCTAACTCCAAAGGTGCACTTGTTAGGATTGAGTCTCAGTCTGTACTTCTTCAATCTGTCAAAAAGTTTCCGCAAATGATTGAGATGTTCTTCTTCGGTCTGTGATCGAGCAATCATGTCGTCGACGTAAACCTCTATCCCGTGATGAATCATGTCATGAAATAATGCCACCATGGCACGCTGATAAGTGGCGCCAGCGTTCTTCAGTCCGAACGGCATGACTTTGTAGTAGAAAGTGCCCCACTATGTAACGAAAGTAGTCTTCTTCATGTCTTCGAGAGCCATTTTGATTTGATTGTATCCGGAGAAACCATCCATGAAGGAGAAAACTTTGTGTTGAGCGGTGTTGTCAACTAGAACATCAATATGAGGAAGTGGAAAATCGTCTTTCGGACTTGCTCTGTTCAAATCCCTGTAATCCACACACATCCGTACTTTACCATCCTTCTTAGGCACGGGTACCACGTTTGCAACCCACTGTGGATAAGAAGTAACGGCTAGGTGTAATACGGTGAACTGACTTTGAGATTTTTGTATCGCAAATGTGCGGATAGCAAGAGTCGCCACCGACTTTTCTTTTATCCAATTAAGGGAAGATGAAAAGAACAGGAAAAGACCTTCGTTAGATTCTGAGTAAGGGAGACGGTTATGAAAAGGGAAGGTATTAGCACCCCTTTTCATTCGTAGTTATCTACGGGCTCTTAGTTGCTCTTAGATCATTTTCAAAAAAAGTGCTTTCTGTGTGTTTGACAAAAAATGTTTTGAAAAGGCATTTCGCTTTGACTTTGTAATGATTCATGTAGGAATGTATACAAAGTGTTCGGAAATGTTTCGTTTGTAAAAAGAGTTTGAACTTTGAAAAAAGTGTGTGGTGTGAAAAAGTATTTTGATAGAGCAAGCAACTAAAAGTCTTATTACCTACTCAGAATGGTCGTTTTCATGTTGTTTTACGTTCCTTTAGAATAGTGCTATACATACCATTAGTTGGTAGGTAACCCTATTCGTTGGATGTAAGAGGGACATTCGAAGGGACATCGGATGGTTGTGACACCCCAAATAATTTGATTATCAAATAATTATGATTTTTAATTATTAATTTAATTAGGAATGTAATATTTAATATTTTGGATTATTGGAAATCAATTAAATTAAATGGAAGTGGGTTTATTAATGAGGTGTGAAGGGTAAAGTGAGGGTGTGAGGAGTAAAAGACTCTACTCACATTAATTATTTTATTTTTATTATGTTAGAATAATAAAAGGAATAAAAGAATGAAAAGAGGAAAAATGAATTATTTTTGGAGAAAACACACATACGTGCAATTGAGAAGAGGAAAAGGAATGAGAAAAGCCATTTCATGTCGGAAGTCGAAGAACCCACAAGGTAAGGGGTGATTTCGATTAATTATTTTGTATTATCGGTTTTGAATTCGACCGTATGGATCATAGCATGTTAGGAAATCCCAGTTTAGGAATTTCTAGGTTTCCATAGATGTATACCTATTTGTGTCGGATTGTGTCGGATTATAGAGAATCCATTGATTCATATGATATAAGGTCTATAATGATGAATAGAACAAGTTATATTGTACGTAAACGGAAGTGATTGAGTGATTTTACGGTGTCGGAACGTGTGGGAACGTTTTGGAAAAATTAAGAAAATAATTTTGGGAACTGTTGCTGTTTGCTGTCAACTGGTATTTTTTGACTCTGATGGTCGTAGGAACCGGTTCCCCAGTGGGAGGAACCGTGTTCCAGTGTGTAAAATTGTAAAACTGGGCATTTTTGAACTCAGGAACCGGGTTGTCCCTGGGGAGGAACCGAGTTCCACGTGTAATTTTTCCAAAGAAAATAAGATTTTCTCTGGGAAACGGTTCCCAGTGGGGTAGGAACCGGGTTCCCATACATTTTTCCAGGGGGCATGTTTTCAGACTTCGCAGGAACCGGTTCCTGTATAGGGAGGAACCGAGTTCCACTGAAACTTTTTGAAAAATTCTAAAACTTTGAAAATTCATAACTTTCAAACGGTAAGTCCGTTTTGAGCGCCGTTTTGGACGTTGTTCCTTAAATTTAATGCTCTATCTTATAAAATGAAAATATTTCCTAAAACTTGAAATTATTTTGAAAATGAGTCGAATTTTGAAATAAGTGATTATTAATTTGAGGTGTGTTTGGTGTATAAGAGGTAGTGTACCTGTGACATTGAGATATCTGAATTGTGTGAATGAAAGGCATGTTTATGCTGTTGATTGTGTGCATGATTTGTTGAGAATATCATGTTTGGGATTTGGTTCAGTTATGATAACTTGGTGTATTTCATAGACTGATTTGATGTTGCATGCTGGTGATGTGCGTGGATATGCATTTTTGGTGAAGTTAATTCCCATTGTGTGGAATTTGACTTGTATTGCCGTTAACCGATACCCGGGTGATGATGGGTGGTTAGGCTGGATTCGTGTCCGGGTGTTTATGGACGAATCGATGGTTACTGTATCCGGTTGATGATGGATCAGTGTTGGGTGACTTGGTCACGTGTTGGTACCACATGCATTGAGTCTGCACTGTATTTGCATGCAATTGTAACATGTTAGGATGTCTTCCAGTGTTACAATTCTCTTATTGTTATTTGTTGTGCATAATGATTTGTATGGTTGTAACTGCGTATTGGAATCTGAATTATGCTAAAATGGGTGAAATAATATGCTTGTGATATATGTTGATTGAGGGGCTTATAATGCATTATAATTATGAGAAATCTCACCCTTACTTTAATGATTTCAGATTAAAGTAGCAGCTCAGGAGTTGGTGAGGATGGCTCTAGAGCTAAGAAATTTAAGTCCTCGTGTCAGTGTCATGCTCTGATAGGTTGTAACACTAGGGAACGTTTAGTTGAGGATTTATTCATGTTTCAGTTGTATTTGGAATTCCTTTAGGAATAATTAAGACTTGGTTTATTCTGTTTGTTTTGATGGTATTGTTCCGCTGTGTAAGACATGGTCTTAAGTTAATTGATTATTTTGATGGTGGTCCTCAGTGTAGCATGGCTACTGAGTTAATTAGAGTTTTATTTATTTCATAATTGTGGCATCCCTTGATTTTCGTGTTGACTCTGATTAAATCTGATTTTAATATTACCTTAAATAATATATTCGCGGGGTATTTTAGAAGGGGTGTTACAATGGTCATAGAAGGCAACTTGTAGGAAGTATCCTAGCACATTCGAAGGGACTATCATCATTTTTCGTAGGCAACAATCGAGGGTCAAGATCATGTATTCGTAGGCGACATCGTGGGTCTATGATCTTTGTATCGAAGGAACTATGATGATTTGTTTTGAAGGCAACGGTGCTAGAATACCTCTACGTTCGAGGGACTTGACCATTTGTATTCGTAAGGCAACGAGAGAGAATTACCCTAAGGGGTGCGTGTGTGAAAAGAGTGTGTCAATTCAGATATTTTTATCTTGGAATTATGAGTGATCTATGTCCAATTTTATCTTGCCATACACGCCTAATTACTAGCAGTTTATAAGGTGCAGAAAATAAATTGCGGAAAGTAAAGTGCGAAAAAATAAAGTCCTACGCTATTATATGGCTTTGGGGTAGTTACATAATAAGAGTGCGGAAAATTAAAGTCCTAATTAAATTATTACATCCCATAGGCAGTTACATAATCGAAAAAGAAAAGCAAGAAAAATCGTCCGAAGCGTTACAACCTGTGAACAGATACATAATCGGAAAACGAGAGAAATTGCATAAGAAGAAAATGTTAGCAAAAAGCATGATTTTTTGAATGAGAAAAAAGGTTTTATGTTAGTAATGACAACAATATGATAAGATATATTTTTGGTAATTTTCTGGATCGTTTTGGCAATTTAAAAACAATTAAAAGTCAAATTAATGATTAATTTGTAATAAAATAAAATATGCATGCAAAAATAATAATTTTAATATTAAAAATTAAATAAGTATTTTTCTGATGATAATGCAAAAAAGAAATATTTTTGGTGTTTTTTAGATGCATGATGAAAAATATTGAAGATAAATTAAATTAGATGAAAAAATATTAAAGAAAATAGAAAAATATGTTAGTTTTCAATGAAGCAAAAAATATTTGGACTTGCCAGGATTCGAACTGGAGACCTCTGAGAGAATCCACACGCTTGCTTGCCTTTACCACTGAGCCAAAGCGCTTTTGGTGTTTAGAAAATGGAAACATGGCATTATGTATGTCAATGTGTCATGGATTTCTGAAATTCAAACGCAGTCAACAAGTGGGACCCAGGACGTATAGATGGACGAATCGGATTGCTCTCTTTTGCCACGCACGCTCTCACCGGAGTCTTCCAGTCAACGACGCTGGAGCCCTAGCTCCGGTCGTCTTCTCCGATCAGGCAAATCTTCAAACCTGCGAAATAGCAAAAATAAATGGCAAAGGAATACCCTACCCCCCTAAATCGACCCGTACAAATCCAATGGTGGTATTAGTTTTGATTGAAAATGCCTGTATCGATCAGTTCGAATCAAACAGTTCCAGATGCCCTAGCCATGGTGATTCGAGTTCTATGCGTGCAAGCTTACATGTAATGCATCATTCATGATCTAAAGAGTATCCTGAGTTCAAATATGCAAGCAAAAATAGTTAGTAACGCATGAATAATGAAAATCAAAATTCAAGAAAATACCAAATCGGAGCAAGGTGTATGGCACGATCTGGGCAGTCTGGGCTTCGAGTAAGGATTGGTATTGACTCCTGGGAACCTCAGGAACACAATGGGATGACTTGCCTGGGCTGAAACTTGCTGGAATTTGGAATTCGAAATTGCCAACTTTGAACAATTTTTTTGAAAATAAGGGTTGCTTGTATGGGCTAGGGTTTCGTCCTTGGTGTTGTGCAATGTGCTGAGTATTTATAGAGGAAGAATTGGAAGCAAAAAGAATAAAAAAAAAGATCTCCTCTTTAATGCAAAAAAATTTCTCTTTCAAATCAAATCAAATCTTTTGAAAATTTGATTTTCTCTTCCATGTGAGAGCTAGCACGAAATTGGCAAGTTGTATGGGCTATCTTGGACCTCAAGTTTGATAAAAATCCAACCCATTTGAAAATATACCTTGTTTTCATATTTTATATAATTTAAATTTGAATTAAATGCTTTTAAATTTAAAAATAAATCAAAAAAATAAAAGGTGGTCGTGGCAAGGCATCAATAGGTCACAAATAATATTATGATCAAGTTTGGATCACAAAATTATAGGCCCATTTGGAAAAAATTGGATTTTGACAAGTATCTCTCTTTGTGCAATTGTCCAAAAATGCCTAACTTGTACAAGGTGTATTTTGGTCATTTTTCCACTTTTTTGAGTGTTCTTGGACTTTTTACAAAGCTTTAGGTGTCCTCTAAACAACCTCTTTGGTTTCATCTCAATTGGAGTTTCCATGCTCAATAAAACTTCATTACAAAAAGTTGACTTTTTGTTGACTTTGAAAAGGACCTGTAATGTTTTGATCCATACCTTCCAAATGAAGCATTTTGTGAACATGCTTGTGAGACATGAAGTTGTAGAGAATTGAATTTCCTTCAAAATGAGAGGTGGTGGAAAATTTTTTGAGAAAGTATGAAGAAGTTATGCTCAGTTAAAGTTCAGTTGACTTTTCTCTAAAAAACCCTAATTTGGAAAGTTTGACTTTTGAGCAAATCTTGAGTTTTCTTGATGAATCATGATCAACCCTTGATCAAATGATGAATGTGACTTCAAAATGAGGATGTTGACCAAAAATCATGAAGTTTGACTGTATGTTGACCACAGTTGACTTTTTGTCCAACACAACTGATTTTCAACCATCTGAGCAATTGTCTGAGGAAACTTGACTTGTGAGGCTTGAAACTTGACATGGGGAATCTTTGAAGCATATGAGGAGGCATGATGACCATTGGGGGTGTTGGAAGTCCATCTTGATCTGAAAATTGCCAAACCCTAGTTTGGGTTGATTGTCTAGGATAGGGTTTGTCTAATCAACCCTTGAGGAACCCTTGAGTATGGATGTATGGGATGTCTTGAGGAATAGGAGGGCAAATTTTGGGGTATGACACTAGGAAACCGGTGTTGAACTTCTTCATAACTTCAGCTTTGATTTTCTTAGACATCTCAAGACGCATGCGATGAACCTTCTGTTTCACAGGGAGAAAACCTTCTTTTGCCGGCAATCGGTGTACCACAATGTCAATGTATAAACCTGGCATGTCTTCATATGACCAAGAAAAAACCTCGATATAGTCTTGTAACATCTGAACCAATCTCTCTTTGACACTATTCTCAAGACCCGCTCCTATCTTGATCTCTTTTCTGTCTTCATCAGTACCTAGATTCACAACCTCAACTGACTCTTCGTGTGGCTGTATAACTCGCTCTTCTTGCTGTAGCAATCTAAAAAGTTCTCATGGAACTTCACAATCTTCCTCACCTTCGTCTTCGGCTTGGTAGATCGGATTATCGAAGTCATATTTAGCAATAGCATAGCTGTTATCAACGAGATTCGGAGTGATTCTGCAGTGTATCACATGGGTGTGTGTAAGAACACATAGATTTTTGAAGGGGTAATAAAGTAAAAGAAAGAACGAATTAAACGCAAAATTCCAATGATTTTATTGAATGAAAATATGCAAATGACAGATAATAACCCTCACAAACGAGCCATGATTCCCCGGGCAAGGCACTAGGCTTTAAAGTTTATTGTTCAAAGCATAGAAAACGAAAAGCAAAACAGAAAACAAAAGCAATTACTCCTGTCTAAAGGAGATTGGCATGACGTCTTCGGTCTTCCAATTGCTGAGTCTGTTGTCGGGAGTTGGGAAGATCCACTTGCTGATATCGAAGTCGTTGTCGTCGTCTTCTATAGCATGGATCCCGTTCTGGCTGATGTGGAAAGGAAGTTAGCCGGCACGTTCGCGGTGTATCATCTTCTGACCTTTGATGGTGAAGCCTAAACCAGTCTTGTCAGATTTGAAAGGAAGATCAAGGAGGCTGACCCCAAATAGTACTACCTCCTTCTTCAACTGCAGCTTGAACATCTTTCAACGAGGCCATCCTAGGCGGAACTTGTGTAACTTCAGAAGTAACAGGGGAGTCAACAGGCATGACTCTTGGAACTATTTCGAAAGCTTGACAGGGAGTCTCAAAGAATTCACCTTCCATCTCGAGGTATCGGAACGACTGTAGATGACTGACCATATATTCCTCTTCACCGCATACTGTAACAACCTTCCCCTTCACAGGGTACTTCAGCTTCTGATGCAAGGTAGAGGTAACAACGCCTGCCCCATGTATCCAAGGGCGTCCAAGTAGGCAAGAGTAAGATGGACGAATGTCCATGACAAAGAGAGTGGAGTCAAAAGTCTGGGAACTGACTTTAACAGGCAGAATAAGCTCTCCAAGTACTGTTCATTTAGAACCATCAAAAGCTCTTACAATTATGTCGCTGGGCTTCAAGACCAATCCTTCAACATCAAGTCGGTCGAAAGCAGTCTTCGGTAGGATATTTTGAGCAGAACCGGTATCTACCAAAACATGAGATAATGTAACGCCCTTGCATTCAACAAAGATGTGCAAGGCTTTGTTGTGCTTCCTTCCGGCAGGAGTCAAATCAGCATCAGAGAAGCCTAGACCGTTGTTGGCAGCCAGGCTAGCAATACAAACTTCAAACTGATGGGTGGTAGTGTCTTGCGGTACGTGAGCATTCTTCAGAAACTTCACCAAGGCTTTAGCATGAGCCTTAGAACACAAGAGCAGAGCAAGCATGGAGATCTTGGACGGAGTCTGTCCCAACTATTCCACAACATTGTAGTCACTCTTCTTGATGATCTTCAGAATTTCCTCCATTTCTTGTTTGGAGGTATCTTCAGAAACTTCCTTTGGTACTTCTGGCTGAGTAGGATGAGTTACTGGTTCTTTCCCTCTAGCTTCGGGAACTGGTTGAATAGCTGGAACGCGAGCTGGACTCGCGGTGTCTTTTGGAGGAGAGATCTCTGGAGAAAACACTCTTCCGGTTCTGGTCACCTTACTTGATCCGGTGATGTTGTCAATGTCAAGAATGGTAGCTTCAACTATAAGATCTTCAATGGTCAGAGAGTCTTGCTTGACGCCATGATAGTAAACCTCAGCTCCATAGTTCCAAGGGATAGCTTTGTTAGAGGAGTATGGAACTGGTCCGGGAGAAGTAATGATGAGAGGTGCCACTCTAGGCACAAGATCAGCAGAGAAAATCCTTATTGTGTTAACATCAGCATGGTGTTCTGGGAAATCGTCTCCCCATCCGGTCGCCTTAACATCTTCAGTAGGGATCTTGTAGCTTTCGAGAATAGTATACTTTACCATGTAATCAAACTTTCCACTTGGCTGCCCCAAGGTATCCCATACTTCTGGTACAGCTTCGCTCACATCTTCGATATTCAGTTTCTTAGACATGTCTTCACATATATTCTCCACAGGTGATGGCTTCACAAATAGCACTTCGCGGTTATCCATCATGCACTGAATATGTCTTCTCAACTAAGCACAACCGTCAGGCACAGATGGGCACCAACGACAATTCTCTGGGCATCCTGGATTGACACAGGCTTGCAGCAAATTCTTCTTAACAGTCATCAGAGGAATAGTCAAGTCATCTATATTAAAAACATAAGAGTTCTTGTCAATAGCATTGGAACTTTTTCCTTGGTTAGGCATATGTGCGTGGATCACATTCAGAGTCTCAACAGGAGGATCAAACTCAATCTCTTTAGCTTCAATCATGTCTTGGATCTTGTTCTTTAAAGCCCAACAGTTGCCAGTGTCGTGCCCTGGGCTGTTGGAGTGGTAAGCACACTTAGCATTAGGATTGTATCTCGGAGAGGAAGTGTTGATGTTTTGAGGAGGATCCCTCAAGGTAATCAGCTCTGCTTTCAACTTGTGTTGCAATGCTTGCGACAACGGCATGTTGCTCTTCGTAAACTGTCTTCGTGGCGCGTTCTGGTTACGCGCGTTGTCTCGCTGTGGTGGTGCTGATGTAGGATTGAAGATCACAACTGCCCCCACAGATTGAGCACGGTCGGTCTTGGCTCGGCTTTTCTGACCATACACAGCATTGGCTTCTTTCTTACCACCAAAAGATCTCTTCGCAGCATTTGAGGATGACTCTACATGAATCTTTCCGCTCTTGATACCAGCTTCAATGCGTTCTCCTGTCAGTATCAGCTCGGTGAATCCAGCTGAAGAATTTCCAATCAGATGATTGAGGAATGGACCTATCAGTGTTCCCATAAACATATCAACCAACTCCCTATTGGACAAGGGTGGTTGAACTCTGCCCGCTAGATCTCTCCATTTCTGAGCATACTCTTTGAACTTCTCATCACGACCCATAGACATGCTTTGTAGTTGCATGCGAGTGGCTGCCAATTCAGCATTGTACTCATATTGCTTGTAGAAAGCATCTGCTAAGTCACTCCAAGTACGGATGTGGTCACTCTCTAGCTGATAATACCACTCCAACTGAGTTCTGGCCAAACTCTCTTGAAAATAATGAATCCACAATTTTCTGTCATCAGTGTGGGGGTTGATCTTCTGAACATAGGACTTCAAATGCAGCTTCGGACAAGAAATGCCATCATACTTGGCAAAAGTGGGAACCTTGAACTTGTGAGGAATCACCACACCGGGAACAAGACTTAGATCATCAAAATTCAGCCCTGACATTTTCAGATTTTCCACAGCATTCAGACGGTCTTCAAGTTGCTTGTATTTGTCATCCTCATAAGAGTACTGATGATTCTCATAATCTTCTTCCTTCTTCTCAGGCTCACGCTGGTCTTCTTCGTTGCCCTTGACACTTTCCTCAGTTTTGACACTCTCTGAGAGTTTTATCCGGCTGACCACTTTGGGACCACCTTTGTGGCGTCTACCCATGTTGAGAACACCAATGACCTTCTTCTTCTTGTTGATGAGCTTCTTCAGATCCTCTTGGCCTTGGACCAAGCTGGTGAACATTTCCTGGAACTGAGCATTCTAAGCCTGAAGATCTTTGGCAGTCTGTTCAAGAGCCATTTCTGCTAAAATAAATAGCGAGAAAATGAGAAAACCGATCTTCAATGTACCTGTTTTGCAATGTTATGCTATGATATGCGATGTTTATGTAATGCAATGAAATGTTTTCAAGGACCTTAGGAATTTAAATTTGTTAAACAAGCATGAACAAACATTATTAGTTTCTTTTATTCTCTTTTTTTTAAGTACAAAAGATAGTTCAGAAAAATAAAAGAACAAAATCCTAAAGCTCTAGGTCTCCCATGGGCGCTTCCTCTTGGTGTTGAAGTAGGCGTTGATGTTTCGTTCCTCGTGAAGTAGCTTTGTCAACTCTAGTACCTTCTTCTCGCTTGCACAACATTGAGCCTCGAATGTATCCCTTTCTTCTTTTAGTTGAATCCAGGATCTCTTCAAGTCTTCAAAATCAGTAGGCATGTCGGGATGGAGAACAGTATAGGGTACGTCACCTATAGCAACAGGTTCCATAATTACTGGTAACACGGGTGTAAATGGCATCATGAGGTTTTGAGCTCGAGCTCGCACCCATTTGAGGTAAGGATCCCAAGGAATGGAGTTTTGGTGCCCCAAAGTCTTGGTATCAGTATTCTTTACCATGCCCTAAGCGTGTGTGAACCTTCATTGGTAATTCTGGAGATCGTGGTTGTAATCGAACACAATATCTTGGAGAAGCATATCATGCGGGCCATCTCTTTGAGTATAACCAAACTGACGTAGATCTAGAGAAGGGTTGTAAGTAATACGTCCCCTTATGCCAAGGAGTGGTACATTAGGGAATTCTCCACAATGCTCAATAAATGTGAAGTCCTTTTAAGAGAAAAGACACCAATGGATATCTGAATGAGAGAGTGACATTAGTCTTTGAGACCACCTCAATCTTTGTTCGTTCTTCAAAACTGATGGAGGAAGGTGCGAAATAAACCACCTGGAAAGTAACGGTATATAACACATGAGAGTTCCTTGTCTTTTGATAGTACGAGTGTGGAGAGAATGTAGAATGTCTCCAAGTAAGGTAGGCACATGATTGCGAGTAAGGAATATCTTGATGGCGTTTACGTCTATGAATTGATCTGAGTTAGGAAATAGAACCAAACCATAAATTAGCAAGGCCAAGATGTCTTCGAATGCATGGAAACTCATAGCTTTGAGGAATTCTCAGGCTTTCTTTATCAGGAACTTGGCAAGTAAACCCTTAACTCCGCTTCTTGTTTCCCAATTAGCTTCAATGTCTGAGCGCTTTAGATGTAACGCTGATGCGATGTCTTCGTACCTAGGAACCTTTTCTAAACTGGTGAATGGCATTTGGTCAAGAATAGGTACCCCAAGTAGCTTAGAGAACTCTTCCAAGGTAGGAACTAACTGATAATCTGGGAATGTAAAGCAATGGTGTTTCGGATCGAAGAACTGGAATAGGACGTGCATCATATCTTCTTCAAAACTGGAGATAACCAAGTCAAGTAGATAACCATGTCTTTTGATGAACTGAGCATGATCAGGAATCTCTGAAACCAATTCTTTGAGTTGAGAAGGTACACCCATGAAGTTGATTCGGATAGTCTTTCTAGAAGCCATAATCCCTACAAAACAGAGCAAAGATAAATCCCTAGGTCCTTGAAATAGTTAGAAATGATATGCAATGCGATGATGTCATGATGTCATGTTTAGCAAGCACAAACAATTCACACAAAAAGCCCTAGGTTTAAGGCTTGCACGAGGTATAGGTGTTTACCCTACCAAAAGTTTGAGTTGGTTCATCCTGTCCTATAATAGTAACCGGGTTAGAGGAATATCATATCATTGATCTTTCTCGTAGGCATTTATTTCAATACGACTACCAAGTGGTCGACCGAAAATATCCCAAAAGTATGATCTTAATGAGCGTAGCATCGAGTATCAACCAACCTTAGTCTGCACCAAAGCCGGCCATCTCACTACCTTCTAATGGCCAAGATGGGTCAATTAGGGTTCTAAAAGTTGAGTTAGTGCTGATGACACCACACAGAAGCCAAATACTATCCTCAACTTAGAAATGAAGAGTATCAGGACATCCAAAGTGTCGCACTAACGTAGCCATCATGTCGACCGTTTCGGTATACGCCTAACGATCGCGACGATCTATTGCTACTTACCTAAGGAAACCTGGATCTAGGTGTAGGATCCTCCACAAGTATAATACCCAAGCAACCCTTAAGATAAAACATACAAGTCAAACAGAAAGCAGTAAAAATGATCTAGAAATCCCTAAGGTATTCTCTCTTTAGGGTGTCTCCCCGACAGAGTCGCCAGTTCTGTAATACGGTGAACTGACTTTGAGATTTTTGTTTTGCTTTTTATCGCAAATGTTGCGGATAGCAAGAGTCGCCATCGACTTTTCTTTTATCCAATTAAGGGAAGGTGAAAAGCACAGGAAAAGACCTTCATTAGATTCTGAGTAAGGGAGAAGGTTATGAAAAGAGAAGGTATTAGCACCCCGTTCCATCCGTAGTTATCTACGGGCTCTTAGTTGCTTTTAGCTCATCTTTAAAAATTGCTTTCTGTGTGTTTGACAAAAATGTTTTGAAAAGGCATTTCGCTTTGACTTTGTAATGATTCATGTAGGAATGTATACAAAGTGTTCGGAAATGTTTCGTTTGTAAAAAGAGTTTGAACTTTGAAAAAAGTGTGTGGTGTGAAAAAGTATTTTGATAGAGCAAGCAACTAAAAGTCTTATTACCTACTCAGAATGGTCGTTTTCATGTTGTTTTACGTTCCTTTAGAATAGTGCTATACATACCATTAGTTGGTAGGTAACCCTATTCGTTGGATGTAAGAGGGACATTCGAAGGGACATCGGATGGTTGTGACACCCCAAATAATT
The DNA here is from genome assembly GCA_021764765.1 of Vicia sativa. Lineage (NCBI taxonomy): Eukaryota > Viridiplantae > Streptophyta > Magnoliopsida > Fabales > Fabaceae > Vicia > Vicia sativa. The sequence goes on from CM038792.1 coordinate 307,185,246, forward strand.
TGATTATCAAATAATTATGATTTTTAATTATTAATTTAATTAGGAATGTAATATTTAATATTTTGGATTATTGGAAATCAATTAAATTAAATGGAAGTGGGTTTATTAATGAGGTGTGAAGGGTAAAGTGAGGGTGTGAGGAGTAAAAGACTCTACTCACATTAATTATTTTATTTTTATTATGTTAGAATAATAAAAGGAATAAAAGAATGAAAAGAGGAAAAATGAATTATTTTTGGAGAAAACACACATACGTGCAATTGAGAAGAGGAAAAGGAATGAGAAAAGCCATTTCATGTCGGAAGTCGAAGAACCCACAAGGTAAGGGGTGATTTCGATTAATTATTTTGTATTATCGGTTTTGAATTCGACCGTATGGATCATAGCATGTTAGGAAATCCCAGTTTAGGAATTTCTAGGTTTCCATAGATGTATACCTATTTGTGTCGGATTGTGTCGGATTATAGAGAATCCATTGATTCATATGATATAAGGTCTATAATGATGAATAGAACAAGTTATATTGTACGTAAACGGAAGTGATTGAGTGATTTTACGGTGTCGGAACGTGTGGGAACGTTTTGGAAAAATTAAGAAAATAATTTTGGGAACTGTTGCTGTCAACTGGTATTTTTTGACTCTGATGGTCGTAGGAACCGGTTCCCCAGTGGGAGGAACCGTGTTCCAGTGTGTAAAATTGTAAAACTGGGCATTTTTGAACTCAGGAACCGGGTTGTCCCTGGGGAGGAACCGAGTTCCACGTGTAATTTTTCCAAAGAAAATAAGATTTTCTCTGGGAAACGGTTCCCAGTGGGGTAGGAACCGGGTTCCCATACATTTTTCCAGGGGGCATGTTTTCAGACTTCGCAGGAACCGGTTCCTGTATAGGGAGGAACCGAGTTCCACTGAAACTTTTTGAAAAATTCTAAAACTTTGAAAATTCATAACTTTCAAACGGTAAGTCCGTTTTGAGCGCCGTTTTGGACGTTGTTCCTTAAATTTAATGCTCTATCTTATAAAATGAAAATATTTCCTAAAACTTGAAATTATTTTGAAAATGAGTCGAATTTTGAAATAAGTGATTATTAATTTGAGGTGTGTTTGGTGTATAAGAGGTAGTGTACCTGTGACATTGAGATATCTGAATTGTGTGAATGAAAGGCATGTTTATGCTGTTGATTGTGTGCATGATTTGTTGAGAATATCATGTTTGGGATTTGGTTCAGTTATGATAACTTGGTGTATTTCATAGACTGATTTGATGTTGCATGCTGGTGATGTGCGTGGATATGCATTTTTGGTGAAGTTAATTCCCATTGTGTGGAATTTGACTTGTATTGCCGTTAACCGATACCCGGGTGATGATGGGTGGTTAGGCTGGATTCGTGTCCGGGTGTTTATGGACGAATCGATGGTTACTGTATCCGGTTGATGATGGATCAGTGTTGGGTGACTTGGTCACGTGTTGGTACCACATGCATTGAGTCTGCACTGTATTTGCATGCAATTGTAACATGTTAGGATGTCTTCCAGTGTTACAATTCTCTTATTGTTATTTGTTGTGCATAATGATTTGTATGGTTGTAACTGCGTATTGGAATCTGAATTATGCTAAAATGGGTGAAATAATATGCTTGTGATATATGTTGATTGAGGGGCTTATAATGCATTATAATTATGAGAAATCTCACCCTTACTTTAATGATTTCAGATTAAAGTAGCAGCTCAGGAGTTGGTGAGGATGGCTCTAGAGCTAAGAAATTTAAGTCCTCGTGTCAGTGTCATGCTCTGATAGGTTGTAACACTAGGGAACGTTTAGTTGAGGATTTATTCATGTTTCAGTTGTATTTGGAATTCCTTTAGGAATAATTAAGACTTGGTTTATTCTGTTTGTTTTGATGGTATTGTTCCGCTGTGTAAGACATGGTCTTAAGTTAATTGATTATTTTGATGGTGGTCCTCAGTGTAGCATGGCTACTGAGTTAATTAGAGTTTTATTTATTTCATAATTGTGGCATCCCTTGATTTTCGTGTTGACTCTGATTAAATCTGATTTTAATATTACCTTAAATAATATATTCGCGGGGTATTTTAGAAGGGGTGTTACAATGGTCATAGAAGGCAACTTGTAGGAAGTATCCTAGCACATTCGAAGGGACTATCATCATTTTTCGTAGGCAACAATCGAGGGTCAAGATCATGTATTCGTAGGCGACATCGTGGGTCTATGATCTTTGTATCGAAGGAACTATGATGATTTGTTTTGAAGGCAACGGTGCTAGAATACCTCTACGTTCGAGGGACTTGACCATTTGTATTCGTAAGGCAACGAGAGAGAATTACCCTAAGGGGTGCGTGTGTGAAAAGAGTGTGTCAATTCAGATATTTTTATCTTGGAATTATGAGTGATCTATGTCCAATTTTATCTTGCCATACACGCCTAATTACTAGCAGTTTATAAGGTGCAGAAAATAAATTGCGGAAAGTAAAGTGCGAAAAAATAAAGTCCTACGCTATTATATGGCTTTGGGGTAGTTACATAATAAGAGTGCGGAAAATTAAAGTCCTAATTAAATTATTACATCCCATAGGCAGTTACATAATCGAAAAAGAAAAGCAAGAAAAATCGTCCGAAGCGTTACAACCTGTGAACAGATACATAATCGGAAAACGAGAGAAATTGCATAAGAAGAAAATGTTAGCAAAAAGCATGATTTTTTGAATGAGAAAAAAGGTTTTATGTTAGTAATGACAACAATATGATAAGATATATTTTTGGTAATTTTCTGGATCGTTTTGGCAATTTAAAAACAATTAAAAGTCAAATTAATGATTAATTTGTAATAAAATAAAATATGCATGCAAAAATAATAATTTTAATATTAAAAATTAAATAAGTATTTTTCTGATGATAATGCAAAAAAGAAATATTTTTGGTGTTTTTTAGATGCATGATGAAAAATATTGAAGATAAATTAAATTAGATGAAAAAATATTAAAGAAAATAGAAAAATATGTTAGTTTTCAATGAAGCAAAAAATATTTGGACTTGCCAGGATTCGAACTGGAGACCTCTGAGAGAATCCACACGCTTGCTTGCCTTTACCACTGAGCCAAAGCGCTTTTGGTGTTTAGAAAATGGAAACATGGCATTATGTATGTCAATGTGTCATGGATTTCTGAAATTCAAACGCAGTCAACAAGTGGGACCCAGGACGTATAGATGGACGAATCGGATTGCTCTCTTTTGCCACGCACGCTCTCACCGGAGTCTTCCAGTCAACGACGCTGGAGCCCTAGCTCCGGTCGTCTTCTCCGATCAGGCAAATCTTCAAACCTGCGAAATAGCAAAAATAAATGGCAAAGGAATACCCTACCCCCCTAAATCGACCCGTACAAATCCAATGGTGGTATTAGTTTTGATTGAAAATGCCTGTATCGATCAGTTCGAATCAAACAGTTCCAGATGCCCTAGCCATGGTGATTCGAGTTCTATGCGTGCAAGCTTACATGTAATGCATCATTCATGATCTAAAGAGTATCCTGAGTTCAAATATGCAAGCAAAAATAGTTAGTAACGCATGAATAATGAAAATCAAAATTCAAGAAAATACCAAATCGGAGCAAGGTGTATGGCACGATCTGGGCAGTCTGGGCTTCGAGTAAGGATTGGTATTGACTCCTGGGAACCTCAGGAACACAATGGGATGACTTGCCTGGGCTGAAACTTGCTGGAATTTGGAATTCGAAATTGCCAACTTTGAACAATTTTTTTGAAAATAAGGGTTGCTTGTATGGGCTAGGGTTTCGTCCTTGGTGTTGTGCAATGTGCTGAGTATTTATAGAGGAAGAATTGGAAGCAAAAAGAATAAAAAAAAAGATCTCCTCTTTAATGCAAAAAAATTTCTCTTTCAAATCAAATCAAATCTTTTGAAAATTTGATTTTCTCTTCCATGTGAGAGCTAGCACGAAATTGGCAAGTTGTATGGGCTATCTTGGACCTCAAGTTTGATAAAAATCCAACCCATTTGAAAATATACCTTGTTTTCATATTTTATATAATTTAAATTTGAATTAAATGCTTTTAAATTTAAAAATAAATCAAAAAAATAAAAGGTGGTCGTGGCAAGGCATCAATAGGTCACAAATAATATTATGATCAAGTTTGGATCACAAAATTATAGGCCCATTTGGAAAAAATTGGATTTTGACAAGTATCTCTCTTTGTGCAATTGTCCAAAAATGCCTAACTTGTACAAGGTGTATTTTGGTCATTTTTCCACTTTTTTGAGTGTTCTTGGACTTTTTACAAAGCTTTAGGTGTCCTCTAAACAACCTCTTTGGTTTCATCTCAATTGGAGTTTCCATGCGCAATAACACTTCTTTACAAAAAGTTGACTTTTTGTTGACTTTGAAAAGGACCTGTAATGTTTTGATCCATACCTTCCAAATGAAGCATTTTGTGAACATGCTTGTGAGACATGAAGTTGTAGAGAATTGAATTTCCTTCAAAATGAGAGGTGGTGGAAAATTTTTTGAGAAAGTATGAAGAAGTTATGCTCAGTTAAAGTTCAGTTGACTTTTCTCTAAAAAACCCTAATTTGGAAAGTTTGACTTTTGAGCAAATCTTGAGTTTTCTTGATGAATCATGATCAACCCTTGATCAAATGATGAATGTGACTTCAAAATGAGGATGTTGACCAAAAATCATGAAGTTTGACTGTATGTTGACCACAGTTGACTTTTTGTCCAACACAACTGATTTTCAACCATCTGAGCAATTGTCTGAGGAAACTTGACTTGTGAGGCTTGAAACTTGACATGGGGAATCTTTGAAGCATATGAGGAGGCATGATGACCATTGGGGGTGTTGGAAGTCCATCTTGATCTGAAAATTGCCAAACCCTAGTTTGGGTTGATTGTCTAGGATAGGGTTTGTCTAATCAACCCTTGAGGAACCCTTGAGTATGGATGTATGGGATGTCTTGAGGAATAGGAGGGCAAATTTTGGGGTATGACACTAGGAAACCGGTGTTGAACTTCTTCATAACTTCAGCTTTGATTTTCTTAGACATCTCAAGACGCATGCGATGAACCTTCTGTTTCACAGGGAGAAAACCTTCTTTTGCCGGCAATCGGTGTACCACAATGTCAATGTATAAACCTGGCATGTCTTCATATGACCAAGAAAAAACCTCGATATAGTCTTGTAACATCTGAACCAATCTCTCTTTGACACTATTCTCAAGACCCGCTCCTATCTTGATCTCTTTTCTGTCTTCATCAGTACCTAGATTCACAACCTCAACTGACTCTTCGTGTGGCTGTATAACTCGCTCTTCTTGCTGTAGCAATCTAAAAAGTTCTCATGGAACTTCACAATCTTCCTCACCTTCGTCTTCGGCTTGGTAGATCGGATTATCGAAGTCATATTTAGCAATAGCATAGCTGTTATCAACGAGATTCGGAGTGATTCTGCAGTGTATCACATGGGTGTGTGTAAGAACACATAGATTTTTGAAGGGGTAATAAAGTAAAAGAAAGAACGAATTAAACGCAAAATTCCAATGATTTTATTGAATGAAAATATGCAAATGACAGATAATAACCCTCACAAACGAGCCATGATTCCCCGGGCAAGGCACTAGGCTTTAAAGTTTATTGTTCAAAGCATAGAAAACGAAAAGCAAAACAGAAAACAAAAGCAATTACTCCTGTCTAAAGGAGATTGGCATGACGTCTTCGGTCTTCCAATTGCTGAGTCTGTTGTCGGGAGTTGGGAAGATCCACTTGCTGATATCGAAGTCGTTGTCGTCGTCTTCTATAGCATGGATCCCGTTCTGGCTGATGTGGAAAGGAAGTTAGCCGGCACGTTCGCGGTGTATCATCTTCTGACCTTTGATGGTGAAGCCTAAACCAGTCTTGTCAGATTTGAAAGGAAGATCAAGGAGGCTGACCCCAAATAGTACTACCTCCTTCTTCAACTGCAGCTTGAACATCTTTCAACGAGGCCATCCTAGGCGGAACTTGTGTAACTTCAGAAGTAACAGGGGAGTCAACAGGCATGACTCTTGGAACTATTTCGAAAGCTTGACAGGGAGTCTCAAAGAATTCACCTTCCATCTCGAGGTATCGGAACGACTGTAGATGACTGACCATATATTCCTCTTCACCGCATACTGTAACAACCTTCCCCTTCACAGGGTACTTCAGCTTCTGATGCAAGGTAGAGGTAACAACGCCTGCCCCATGTATCCAAGGGCGTCCAAGTAGGCAAGAGTAAGATGGACGAATGTCCATGACAAAGAGAGTGGAGTCAAAAGTCTGGGAACTGACTTTAACAGGCAGAATAAGCTCTCCAAGTACTGTTCATTTAGAACCATCAAAAGCTCTTACAATTATGTCGCTGGGCTTCAAGACCAATCCTTCAACATCAAGTCGGTCGAAAGCAGTCTTCGGTAGGATATTTTGAGCAGAACCGGTATCTACCAAAACATGAGATAATGTAACGCCCTTGCATTCAACAAAGATGTGCAAGGCTTTGTTGTGCTTCCTTCCGGCAGGAGTCAAATCAGCATCAGAGAAGCCTAGACCGTTGTTGGCAGCCAGGCTAGCAATACAAACTTCAAACTGATGGGTGGTAGTGTCTTGCGGTACGTGAGCATTCTTCAGAAACTTCACCAAGGCTTTAGCATGAGCCTTAGAACACAAGAGCAGAGCAAGCATGGAGATCTTGGACGGAGTCTGTCCCAACTATTCCACAACATTGTAGTCACTCTTCTTGATGATCTTCAGAATTTCCTCCATTTCTTGTTTGGAGGTATCTTCAGAAACTTCCTTTGGTACTTCTGGCTGAGTAGGATGAGTTACTGGTTCTTTCCCTCTAGCTTCGGGAACTGGTTGAATAGCTGGAACGCGAGCTGGACTCGCGGTGTCTTTTGGAGGAGAGATCTCTGGAGAAAACACTCTTCCGGTTCTGGTCACCTTACTTGATCCGGTGATGTTGTCAATGTCAAGAATGGTAGCTTCAACTATAAGATCTTCAATGGTCAGAGAGTCTTGCTTGACGCCATGATAGTAAACCTCAGCTCCATAGTTCCAAGGGATAGCTTTGTTAGAGGAGTATGGAACTGGTCCGGGAGAAGTAATGATGAGAGGTGCCACTCTAGGCACAAGATCAGCAGAGAAAATCCTTATTGTGTTAACATCAGCATGGTGTTCTGGGAAATCGTCTCCCCATCCGGTCGCCTTAACATCTTCAGTAGGGATCTTGTAGCTTTCGAGAATAGTATACTTTACCATGTAATCAAACTTTCCACTTGGCTGCCCCAAGGTATCCCATACTTCTGGTACAGCTTCGCTCACATCTTCGATATTCAGTTTCTTAGACATGTCTTCACATATATTCTCCACAGGTGATGGCTTCACAAATAGCACTTCGCGGTTATCCATCATGCACTGAATATGTCTTCTCAACTAAGCACAACCGTCAGGCACAGATGGGCACCAACGACAATTCTCTGGGCATCCTGGATTGACACAGGCTTGCAGCAAATTCTTCTTAACAGTCATCAGAGGAATAGTCAAGTCATCTATATTAAAAACATAAGAGTTCTTGTCAATAGCATTGGAACTTTTTCCTTGGTTAGGCATATGTGCGTGGATCACATTCAGAGTCTCAACAGGAGGATCAAACTCAATCTCTTTAGCTTCAATCATGTCTTGGATCTTGTTCTTTAAAGCCCAACAGTTGCCAGTGTCGTGCCCTGGGCTGTTGGAGTGGTAAGCACACTTAGCATTAGGATTGTATCTCGGAGAGGAAGTGTTGATGTTTTGAGGAGGATCCCTCAAGGTAATCAGCTCTGCTTTCAACTTGTGTTGCAATGCTTGCGACAACGGCATGTTGCTCTTCGTAAACTGTCTTCGTGGCGCGTTCTGGTTACGCGCGTTGTCTCGCTGTGGTGGTGCTGATGTAGGATTGAAGATCACAACTGCCCCCACAGATTGAGCACGGTCGGTCTTGGCTCGGCTTTTCTGACCATACACAGCATTGGCTTCTTTCTTACCACCAAAAGATCTCTTCGCAGCATTTGAGGATGACTCTACATGAATCTTTCCGCTCTTGATACCAGCTTCAATGCGTTCTCCTGTCAGTATCAGCTCGGTGAATCCAGCTGAAGAATTTCCAATCAGATGATTGAGGAATGGACCTATCAGTGTTCCCATAAACATATCAACCAACTCCCTATTGGACAAGGGTGGTTGAACTCTGCCCGCTAGATCTCTCCATTTCTGAGCATACTCTTTGAACTTCTCATCACGACCCATAGACATGCTTTGTAGTTGCATGCGAGTGGCTGCCAATTCAGCATTGTACTCATATTGCTTGTAGAAAGCATCTGCTAAGTCACTCCAAGTACGGATGTGGTCACTCTCTAGCTGATAATACCACTCCAACTGAGTTCTGGCCAAACTCTCTTGAAAATAATGAATCCACAATTTTCTGTCATCAGTGTGGGGGTTGATCTTCTGAACATAGGACTTCAAATGCAGCTTCGGACAAGAAATGCCATCATACTTGGCAAAAGTGGGAACCTTGAACTTGTGAGGAATCACCACACCGGGAACAAGACTTAGATCATCAAAATTCAGCCCTGACATTTTCAGATTTTCCACAGCATTCAGACGGTCTTCAAGTTGCTTGTATTTGTCATCCTCATAAGAGTACTGATGATTCTCATAATCTTCTTCCTTCTTCTCAGGCTCACGCTGGTCTTCTTCGTTGCCCTTGACACTTTCCTCAGTTTTGACACTCTCTGAGAGTTTTATCCGGCTGACCACTTTGGGACCACCTTTGTGGCGTCTACCCATGTTGAGAACACCAATGACCTTCTTCTTCTTGTTGATGAGCTTCTTCAGATCCTCTTGGCCTTGGACCAAGCTGGTGAACATTTCCTGGAACTGAGCATTCTAAGCCTGAAGATCTTTGGCAGTCTGTTCAAGAGCCATTTCTGCTAAAATAAATAGCGAGAAAATGAGAAAACCGATCTTCAATGTACCTGTTTTGCAATGTTATGCTATGATATGCGATGTTTATGTAATGCAATGAAATGTTTTCAAGGACCTTAGGAATTTAAATTTGTTAAACAAGCATGAACAAACATTATTAGTTTCTTTTATTCTCTTTTTTTTAAGTACAAAAGATAGTTCAGAAAAATAAAAGAACAAAATCCTAAAGCTCTAGGTCTCCCATGGGCGCTTCCTCTTGGTGTTGAAGTAGGCGTTGATGTTTCGTTCCTCGTGAAGTAGCTTTGTCAACTCTAGTACCTTCTTCTCGCTTGCACAACATTGAGCCTCGAATGTATCCCTTTCTTCTTTTAGTTGAATCCAGGATCTCTTCAAGTCTTCAAAATCAGTAGGCATGTCGGGATGGAGAACAGTATAGGGTACGTCACCTATAGCAACAGGTTCCATAATTACTGGTAACACGGGTGTAAATGGCATCATGAGGTTTTGAGCTCGAGCTCGCACCCATTTGAGGTAAGGATCCCAAGGAATGGAGTTTTGGTGCCCCAAAGTCTTGGTATCAGTATTCTTTACCATGCCCTAAGCGTGTGTGAACCTTCATTGGTAATTCTGGAGATCGTGGTTGTAATCGAACACAATATCTTGGAGAAGCATATCATGCGGGCCATCTCTTTGAGTATAACCAAACTGACGTAGATCTAGAGAAGGGTTGTAAGTAATACGTCCCCTTATGCCAAGGAGTGGTACATTAGGGAATTCTCCACAATGCTCAATAAATGTGAAGTCCTTTTAAGAGAAAAGACACCAATGGATATCTGAATGAGAGAGTGACATTAGTCTTTGAGACCACCTCAATCTTTGTTCGTTCTTCAAAACTGATGGAGGAAGGTGCGAAATAAACCACCTGGAAAGTAACGGTATATAACACATGAGAGTTCCTTGTCTTTTGATAGTACGAGTGTGGAGAGAATGTAGAATGTCTCCAAGTAAGGTAGGCACATGATTGCGAGTAAGGAATATCTTGATGGCGTTTACGTCTATGAATTGATCTGAGTTAGGAAATAGAACCAAACCATAAATTAGCAAGGCCAAGATGTCTTCGAATGCATGGAAACTCATAGCTTTGAGGAATTCTCAGGCTTTCTTTATCAGGAACTTGGCAAGTAAACCCTTAACTCCGCTTCTTGTTTCCCAATTAGCTTCAATGTCTGAGCGCTTTAGATGTAACGCTGATGCGATGTCTTCGTACCTAGGAACCTTTTCTAAACTGGTGAATGGCATTTGGTCAAGAATAGGTACCCCAAGTAGCTTAGAGAACTCTTCCAAGGTAGGAACTAACTGATAATCTGGGAATGTAAAGCAATGGTGTTTCGGATCGAAGAACTGGAATAGGACGTGCATCATATCTTCTTCAAAACTGGAGATAACCAAGTCAAGTAGATAACCATGTCTTTTGATGAACTGAGCATGATCAGGAATCTCTGAAACCAATTCTTTGAGTTGAGAAGGTACACCCATGAAGTTGATTCGGATAGTCTTTCTAGAAGCCATAATCCCTACAAAACAGAGCAAAGATAAATCCCTAGGTCCTTGAAATAGTTAGAAATGATATGCAATGCGATGATGTCATGATGTCATGTTTAGCAAGCACAAACAATTCACACAAAAAGCCCTAGGTTTAAGGCTTGCACGAGGTATAGGTGTTTACCCTACCAAAAGTTTGAGTTGGTTCATCCTGTCCTATAATAGTAACCGGGTTAGAGGAATATCATATCATTGATCTTTCTCGTAGGCATTTATTTCAATACGACTACCAAGTGGTCGACCGAAAATATCCCAAAAGTATGATCTTAATGAGCGTAGCATCGAGTATCAACCAACCTTAGTCTGCACCAAAGCCGGCCATCTCACTACCTTCTAATGGCCAAGATGGGTCAATTAGGGTTCTAAAAGTTGAGTTAGTGCTGATGACACCACACAGAAGCCAAATACTATCCTCAACTTAGAAATGAAGAGTATCAGGACATCCAAAGTGTCGCACTAACGTAGCCATCATGTCGACCGTTTCGGTATACGCCTAACGATCGCGACGATCTATTGCTACTTACCTAAGGAAACCTGGATCTAGGTGTAGGATCCTCCACAAGTATAATACCCAAGCAACCCTTAAGATAAAACATACAAGTCAAACAGAAAGCAGTAAAAATGATCTAGAAATCCCTAAGGTATTCTCTCTTTAGGGTGTCTCCCCGACAGAGTCGCCAGTTCTGTAATACGGTGAACTGACTTTGAGATTTTTGTTTTGCTTTTTATCGCAAATGTTGCGGATAGCAAGAGTCGCCATCGACTTTTCTTTTATCCAATTAAGGGAAGGTGAAAAGCACAGGAAAAGACCTTCATTAGATTCTGAGTAAGGGAGAAGGTTATGAAAAGAGAAGGTATTAGCACCCCGTTCCATCCGTAGTTATCTACGGGCTCTTAGTTGCTTTTAGCTCATCTTTAAAAATTGCTTTCTGTGTGTTTGACAAAAATGTTTTGAAAAGGCATTTCGCTTTGACTTTGTAATGATTCATGTAGGAATGTATACAAAGTGTTCGGAAATGTTTCGTTTGTAAAAAGAGTTTGAACTTTGAAAAAAGTGTGTGGTGTGAAAAAGTATTTTGATAGAGCAAGCAACTAAAAGTCTTATTACCTACTCAGAATGGTCGTTTTCATGTTGTTTTACGTTCCTTTAGAATAGTGCTATACATACCATTAGTTGGTAGGTAACCCTATTCGTTGGATGTAAGAGGGACATTCGAAGGGACATCGGATGGTTGTGACACCCCAAATAATTTGATTATCAAATAATTATGATTTTTAATTATTAATTTAATTAGGAATGTAATATTTAATATTTTGGATTATTGGAAATCAATTAAATTAAATGGAAGTGGGTTTATTAATGAGGTGTGAAGGGTAAAGTGAGGGTGTGAGGAGTAAAAGACTCTACTCACATTAATTATTTTATTTTTATTATGTTAGAATAATAAAAGGAATAAAAGAATGAAAAGAGGAAAAATGAATTATTTTTGGAGAAAACACACATACGTGCAATTGAGAAGAGGAAAAGGAATGAGAAAAGCCATTTCATGTCGGAAGTCGAAGAACCCACAAGGTAAGGGGTGATTTCGATTAATTATTTTGTATTATCGGTTTTGAATTCGACCGTATGGATCATAGCATGTTAGGAAATCCCAGTTTAGGAATTTCTAGGTTTCCATAGATGTATACCTATTTGTGTCGGATTGTGTCGGATTATAGAGAATCCATTGATTCATATGATATAAGGTCTATAATGATGAATAGAACAAGTTATATTGTACGTAAACGGAAGTGATTGAGTGATTTTACGGTGTCGGAACGTGTGGGAACGTTTTGGAAAAATTAAGAAAATAATTTTGGGAACTGTTGCTGTCAACTGGTATTTTTTGACTCTGATGGTCGTAGGAACCGGTTCCCCAGTGGGAGGAACCGTGTTCCAGTGTGTAAAATTGTAAAACTGGGCATTTTTGAACTCAGGAACCGGGTTGTCCCTGGGGAGGAACCGAGTTCCACGTGTAATTTTTCCAAAGAAAATAAGATTTTCTCTGGGAAACGGTTCCCAGTGGGGTAGGAACCGGGTTCCCATACATTTTTCCAGGGGGCATGTTTTCAGACTTCGCAGGAACCGGTTCCTGTATAGGGAGGAACCGAGTTCCACTGAAACTTTTTGAAAAATTCTAAAACTTTGAAAATTCATAACTTTCAAACGGTAAGTCCGTTTTGAGCGCCGTTTTGGACGTTGTTCCTTAAATTTAATGCTCTATCTTATAAAATGAAAATATTTCCTAAAACTTGAAATTATTTTGAAAATGAGTCGAATTTTGAAATAAGTGATTATTAATTTGAGGTGTGTTTGGTGTATAAGAGGTAGTGTACCTGTGACATTGAGATATCTGAATTGTGTGAATGAAAGGCATGTTTATGCTGTTGATTGTGTGCATGATTTGTTGAGAATATCATGTTTGGGATTTGGTTCAGTTATGATAACTTGGTGTATTTCATAGACTGATTTGATGTTGCATGCTGGTGATGTGCGTGGATATGCATTTTTGGTGAAGTTAATTCCCATTGTGTGGAATTTGACTTGTATTGCCGTTAACCGATACCCGGGTGATGATGGGTGGTTAGGCTGGATTCGTGTCCGGGTGTTTATGGACGAATCGATGGTTACTGTATCCGGTTGATGATGGATCAGTGTTGGGTGACTTGGTCACGTGTTGGTACCACATGCATTGAGTCTGCACTGTATTTGCATGCAATTGTAACATGTTAGGATGTCTTCCAGTGTTACAATTCTCTTATTGTTATTTGTTGTGCATAATGATTTGTATGGTTGTAACTGCGTATTGGAATCTGAATTATGCTAAAATGGGTGAAATAATATGCTTGTGATATATGTTGATTGAGGGGCTTATAATGCATTATAATTATGAGAAATCTCACCCTTACTTTAATGATTTCAGATTAAAGTAGCAGCTCAGGAGTTGGTGAGGATGGCTCTAGAGCTAAGAAATTTAAGTCCTCGTGTCAGTGTCATGCTCTGATAGGTTGTAACACTAGGGAACGTTTAGTTGAGGATTTATTCATGTTTCAGTTGTATTTGGAATTCCTTTAGGAATAATTAAGACTTGGTTTATTCTGTTTGTTTTGATGGTATTGTTCACGCTGTGTAAGACATGGTCTTAAGTTAATTGATTATTTTGATGGTGGTCCTCAGTGTAGCATGGCTACTGAGTTAATTAGAGTTTTATTTATTTCATAATTGTGGCATCCCTTGATTTTCGTGTTGACTCTGATTAAATCTGATTTTAATATTACCTTAAATAATATATTCGCGGGGTATTTTAGAAGGGGTGTTACAATGGTCATAGAAGGCAACTTGTAGGAAGTATCCTAGCACATTCGAAGGGACTATCATCATTTTTCGTAGGCAACAATCGAGGGTCAAGATCATGTATTCGTAGGCGACATCGTGGGTCTATGATCTTTGTATCGAAGGAACTATGATGATTTGTTTTGAAGGCAACGGTGCTAGAATACCTCTACGTTCGAGGGACTTGACCATTTGTATTCGTAAGGCAACGAGAGAGAATTACCCTAAGGGGTGCGTGTGTGAAAAGAGTGTGTCAATTCAGATATTTTTATCTTGGAATTATGAGTGATCTATGTCCAATTTTATCTTGCCATACACGCCTAATTACTAGCAGTTTATAAGGTGCAGAAAATAAATTGCGGAAAGTAAAGTGCGAAAAAATAAAGTCCTACGCTATTATATGGCTTTGGGGTAGTTACATAATAAGAGTGCGGAAAATTAAAGTCCTAATTAAATTATTACATCCCATAGGCAGTTACATAATCGAAAAAGAAAAGCAAGAAAAATCGTCCGAAGCGTTACAACCTGTGAATAGATACATAATCTGAAAACGAGAGAAATTGCATAAGAAGAAAATGTTAGCAAAAAGCATGATTTTTTGAATGAGAAAAAAGGTTTTATGTTAGTAATGACAACAATATGATAAGATATATTTTTGGTAATTTTCTGGATCGTTTTGGCAATTTAAAAACAATTAAAAGTCAAATTAATGATTAATTTGTAATAAAATAAAATATGCATGCAAAAATAATAATTTTAATATTAAAAATTAAATAAGTATTTTTCTGATGATAATGCAAAAAAGAAATATTTTTGGTGTTTTTTAGATGCATGATGAAAAATATTGAAGATAAATTAAATTAGATGAAAAAATATTAAAGAAAATAGAAAAATATGTTAGTTTTCAATGAAGCAAAAAATATTTGGACTTGCCAGGATTCGAATTGGAGACCTCTGAGAGAATCCACACGCTTGCTTGCCTTTACCACTGAGCCAAAGCGCTTTTGGTGTTTAGAAAATGGAAACATGGCATTATGTATGTCAATGTGTCATGGATTTCTGAAATTCAAACGCAGTCAACAAGTGGGACCAAGGACGTATAGATGGACGAATCGGATTGCTCTCTTTTGCCACGCACGCTCTCACCGGAGTCTTCCAGTCAACGACAACGACGCTGGAGCCCTAGCTCCGGTCGTCTTCTCCGATCAGGCAAATCTTCAAACCTGCGAAATAGCAAAAATAAATGGCAAAGGAATACCCTACCCCCCTAAATCGACCCGTACAAATCCAATGGTGGTATTAGTTTTGATTGAAAATGCCTGTATCGATCAGTTCGAATCAAACAGTTCCAGATGCCCTAGCCATGGTGATTCGAGTTCTATGCGTGCAAGCTTACATGTAATGCATCATTCATGATCTAAAGAGTATCCTGAGTTCAAATATGCAAGCAAAAATAGTTAGTAACGCATGAATAATGAAAATCAAAATTCAAGAAAATACCAAATCGGAGCAAGGTGTATGGCACGATCTGGGCAGTCTGGGCTTCGAGTAAGGATTGGTATTGACTCCTGGGAACCTCAGGAACACAATGGGATGACTTGCCTGGGCTGAAACTTGCTGGAATTTGGAATTCGAAATTGCCAACTTTGAACAATTTTTTTGAAAATAAGGGTTGCTTGTATGGGCTAGGGTTTCGTCCTTGGTGTTGTGCAATGTCCTGAGTATTTATAGAGGAAGAATTGGAAGCAAAAAGAATAAAAAAAAAGATCTCCTCTTTAATGCAAAAAAATTTCTCTTTCAAATCAAATCAAATCTTTTGAAAATTTGATTTTCTCTTCCATGTGAGAGCTAGCACGAAATTGGCAAGTTGTATGGGCTATCTTGGACCTCAAGTTTGATAAAAATCCAACCCATTTGAAAATATACCTTGTTTTCATATTTTATATAATTTAAATTTGAATTAAATGCTTTTAAATTTAAAAATAAATCAAAAAAATAAAAGGTGGTCGTGGCAAGGCATCAATAGGTCACAAATAATATTATGATCAAGTTTGGATCACAAAATTATAGGCCCATTTGGAAAAAATTGGATTTTGACAAGTATCTCTCTTTGTGCAATTGTCCAAAAATGCCTAACTTGTACAAGGTGTATTTTGGTCATTTTTCCACTTTTTTGAGTGTTCTTGGACTTTTTACAAAGCTTTAGGTGTCCTCTAAACAACCTCTTTGGTTTCATCTCAATTGGAGTTTCCATGCTCAATAAAACTTCATTACAAAAAGTTGACTTTTTGTTGACTTTGAAAAGGACCTGTAATGTTTTGATCCATACCTTCCAAATGAAGCATTTTGTGAACATGCTTGTGAGACATGAAGTTGTAGAGAATTGAATTTCCTTCAAAATGAGAGGTGGTGGAAAATTTTTTGAGAAAGTATGAAGAAGTTATGCTCAGTTAAAGTTCAGTTGACTTTTCTCTAAAAAACCCTAATTTGGAAAGTTTGACTTTTGAGCAAATCTTGAGTTTTCTTGATGAATCATGATCAACCCTTGATCAAATGATGAATGTGACTTCAAAATGAGGATGTTGACCAAAAATCATGAAGTTTGACTGTATGTTGACCACAGTTGACTTTTTGTCCAACACAACTGATTTTCAACCATCTGAGCAATTGTCTGAGGAAACTTGACTTGTGAGGCTTGAAACTTGACATGGGGAATCTTTGAAGCATATGAGGAGGCATGATGACCATTGGGGGTGTTGGAAGTCCATCTTGATCTGAAAATTGCCAAACCCTAGTTTGGGTTGATTGTCTAGGATAGGGTTTGTCTAATCAACCCTTGAGGAACCCTTGAGTATGGATGTATGGGATGTCTTGAGGAATAGGAGGGCAAATTTTGGGGTATGACACTAGGAAACCGGTGTTGAACTTCTTCATAACTTCAGCTTTGATTTTCTTAGACATCTCAAGACGCATGCGATGAACCTTCAGTTTCACAGGGAGAAAACCTTCTTTTTCCGGCAATCGGTGTACCACAATGTCAATGTATAAACCTGGCATGTCTTCATATGACCAAGAAAAAACCTCGATATAGTCTTGTAACATCTGAACCAATCTCTCTTTGACACTATTCTCAAGACCCGCTCCTATCTTGATCTCTTTTCAGTCTTCATCAGTACCTAGATTCACAACCTCAACTGACTCTTCGTGTGGCTGTATAACTCGCTCTTCTTGCTGTAGCAATCTAAAAAGTTCTCATGGAACTTCACAATCTTCCTCACCTTCGTCTTCGGCTTGGTAGATCGGATTATCGAAGTCATATTTAGCAATAGCATAGCTGTTATCAACGAGATTCGGAGTGATTCTGCAGTGTATCACATGGGTGTGTGTAAGAACACATAGATTTTTGAAGGGGTAATAAAGTAAAAGAAAGAACGAATTAAACGCAAAATTCCAATGATTTTATTGAATGAAAATATGCAAATGATAGATAATAACCCTCACAAACGAGCCATGATTCCCCGGGCAAGGCACTAGGCTTTAAAGTTTATTGTTCAAAGCATAGAAAACGAAAAGCAAAACAGAAAACAAAAGCAATTACTCCTGTCTAAAGGAGATTGGCATGACGTCTTCGGTCTTCCAATTCCTGAGTCTGTTGTCGGGAGTTGGGAAGATCCACTTGCTGATATCGAAGTCGTTGTCGTCGTCTTCTATAGCATGGATCCCGTTCTGGCTGATGTGGAAAGGAAGTTAGCCGGCACGTTCGCGGTGTATCATCTTCTGACCTTTGATGGTGAAGCCTAAACCAGTCTTGTCAGATTTGAAAGGAAGATCAAGGAGGCTGACCCCAAATAGTACTACCTCCTTCTTCAACTGCAGCTTGAACATCTTTCAACGAGGCCATCCTAGGCGGAACTTGTGTAACTTCAGAAGTAACAGGGGAGTCAACAGGCATGACTCTTGGAACTATTTCGAAAGCTTGACAGGGAGTCTCAAAGAATTCACCTTCCATCTCGAGGTATCGAACGATCAGATGATGACCATATATTCCTCTTCACCATCACAATAACCTTCCCTTCACGGTACTTCACCGATGCAAGGTAGAGGTAACAACGCCTGCCCCATGTATCCAAGGGCGTCCAAGTAGGCAAGAGTAAGATGGACGAATGTCCATGACAAAGAGAGTGGAGTCAAAAGTCTGGGAACTGACTTTAACAGGCAGAATAAGCTCTCCAAGTCCTGTTCATTTAGAACCATCAAAAGCTCTTACAATTATGTCGCTGGGCTTCAAGACCAATCCTTCAACATCAAGTCGGTCGAAAGCAGTCTTCGGTAGGATATTTTGAGCAGAACCGGTATCTACCAAAACATGAGATAATGTAACGCCCTTGCATTCAACAAAGATGTGCAAGGCTTTGTTGTCTTCCCAGAGTCAAATCAAGATCGAGAAGCCTAGACCGTTGTTGGCAGCCAGGCTAGCAATACAAACTTCAAACTGATGGGTGGTAGTGTCTTGCGGTACGTGAGCATTCTTCAGAAACTTCACCAAGGCTTTAGCATGAGCCTTAGAACACAAGAGCAGAGTAAGCATGGAGATCTTGGACGGAGTCTGTCCCAACTATTCCACAACATTGTAGTCACTCTTCTTGATGATCTTCAGAATTTCCTCCATTTCTTGTTTGGAGGTATCTTCAGAAACTTCCTTTGGTACTTCTGGCTGAGTAGGATGAGTTACTGGTTCTTTCCTCTAGCCGGAACGGTTGAATATTGGAACGCGAGCTGGACTCGTGGTGTCTTTTGGAGGAGAAATCTCTGGAGAAAACACTCTTCCGGTTCTGGTCACCTTACTTGATCCGGTGATGTTGTCAATGTCAAGAATGGTAGCTTCAACTATAAGATCTTCAATGGTCAGAGGGTCTTGCTTGACGCCATGATAGTAAACCTCAGCTCCATAGTTCCAAGGGATAGCTTTGTTAGAGGAGTATGGAACTGGTCCGGGAGAAGTAATGATGAGAGGTGCCACTCTAGGCACAAGATCAGCAGAGAAAATCCTTATTGTGTTAACATCAGCATGGTGTTCTGGGAAATCGTCTCCCCATCCGGTCGCCTTAACATCTTCAGTAGGGATCTTGTAGCTTTCGAGAATAGTATACTTTACCATGTAATCAAACTTTCCACTTGGCTGCCCCAAGGTATCCCATACTTCTGGTACAGCTTCGCTCACATCTTCGATATTCAGTTTCTTAGACATGTCTTCACATATATTCTCCACAGGTGATGGCTTCACAAATAGCACTTCGCGGTTATCCATCATGCACTGAATATGTCTTCTCAACTAAGCACAACCGTCAGGCACAGATGGGCACCAACGACAATTCTCTGGGCATCCTGGATTGACACAGGCTTGCAGCAAATTCTTCTTAACAGTCATCAGAGGAATAGTCAAGTCATCTATATTAAAAACATAAGAGTTCTTGTCAATAGCATTGGAACTTTTTCCTTGGTTAGGCATATGTGCGTGGATCACATTCAGAGTCTCAACAGGAGGATCAAACTCAATCTCTTTAGCTTCAATCATGTCTTGGATCTTGTTCTTTAAAGCCCAACAGTTGCCAGTGTCGTGCCTTGGGCTGTTGGAGTGGTAAGCACACTTAGCATTAGGATTGTATCTCGGAGAGGAAGTGTTGATGTTTTGAGGAGGATCCCTCAAGGTAATCAGCTCTGCTTTCAACTTGTGTTGCAATGCTTGCGACAACGGCATGTTGCTCTTCAGAATCGTCTTCGTGGCGTTCGTTCGCGTTGTCTCGCTGTGGTGGTGCTGATGTAGGATTGAAGATCACAACTGCCCCCACAGATTGAGCACGGTCGGTCTTGGCTCGGCTTTTCTGACCATACACAGCATTGGCTTCTTTCTTACCACCAAAAGATCTCTTCGCAGCATTTGAGGATGACTCTACATGAATCTTTCCGCTCTTGATACCAGCTTCAATGCGTTCTCCTGTCAGTATCAGCTCGGTGAATCCAGCTGAAGAATTTCCAATCAGATGATTGAGGAATGGACCTATCAGTGTTCCCATAAACATATCAACCAACTCCCTATTGGACAAGGGTGGTTGAACTCTGCCCGCTAGATCTCTCCATTTCTGAGCATACTCTTTGAACTTCTCATCACGACCCATAGACATGCTTTGTAGTTGCATGCGAGTGGCTGCCAATTCAGCATTGTACTCATATTGCTTGTAGAAAGCATCTGCTAAGTCACTCCAAGTACGGATGTGGTCACTCTCTAGCTGATAATACCACTCCAACTGAGTTCTGGCCAAACTCTCTTGAAAATAATGAATCCACAATTTTCTGTCATCAGTGTGGGGGTTGATCTTCTGAACATAGGACTTCAAATGCAGCTTCGGACAAGAAATGCCATCATACTTGGCAAAAGTGGGAACCTTGAACTTGTGAGGAATCACCACACCGGGAACAAGACTTAGATCATCAAAATTCAGCCCTGACATTTTCAGATTTTCCACAGCATTCAGACGGTCTTCAAGTTGCTTGTATTTGTCATCCTCATAAGAGTACTGATGATTCTCATAATCTTCTTCCTTCTTCTCAGGCTCACGCTGGTCTTCTTCGTTGCCCTTGACACTTTCCTCAGTTTTGACACTCTCTGAGAGTTTTATCCGGCTGACCACTTTGGGACCACCTTTGTGGCGTCTACCCATGTTGAGAACACCAATGACCTTCTTCTTCTTGTTGATGAGCTTCTTCAGATCCTCTTGGCCTTGGACCAAGCTGGTGAACATTTCTTGGAACTGAGCATTCTAAGCCTGAAGATCTTTGGCAGTCTGTTCAAGAGCCATTTCTGCTAAAATAAATAGCGAGAAAATGAGAAAACCGATCTTCAATGTACCTGTTTTGCAATGTTATGCTATGATATGCGATGTTTATGTAATGCAATGAAATGTTTTCAAGGACCTTAGGAATTTAAATTTGTTAAACAAGCATGAACAAACATTATTAGTTTCTTTTATTCTCTTTTTTTTAAGTACAAAAGATAGTTCAGAAAAATAAAAGAACAAAATCCTAAAGCTCTAGGTCTCCCATGGGCGCTTCCTCTTGGTGTTGAAGTAGGCGTTGATGTTTCGTTCCTCGTGAAGTAGCTTTGTCAACTCTAGTACCTTCTTCTCGCTTGCACAACATTGAGCCTCGAATGTATCCCTTTCTTCTTTTAGTTGAATCCAGGATCTCTTCAAGTCTTCAAAATCAGTAGGCATGTCGGGATGGAGAACAGTATAGGGTACGTCACCTATAGCAACAGGTTCCATAATTACTGGTAACACGGGTGTAAATGGCATCATGAGGTTTTGAGCTCGAGCTCGCACCCATTTGAGGTAAGGATCCCAAGGAATGGAGTTTTGGTGCCCCAAAGTCTTGGTATCAGTATTCTTTACCATGCCCTAAGCGTGTGTGAACCTTCATTGGTAATTCTGGAGATCGTGGTTGTAATCGAACACAATATCTTGGAGAAGCATATCATGCGGGCCATCTCTTTGAGTATAACCAAACTGACGTAGATCTAGAGAAGGGTTGTAAGTAATACGTCCCCTTATGCCAAGGAGTGGTACATTAGGGAATTCTCCACAATGCTCAATAAATGTGAAGTCCTTTTAAGAGAAAAGACACCAATGGATATCTGAATGAGAGAGTGACATTAGTCTTTGAGACCACCTCAATCTTTGTTCGTTCTTCAAAACTGATGGAGGAAGGTGCGAAATAAACCACCTGGAAAGTAACGGTATATAACACATGAGAGTTCCTTGTCTTTTGATAGTACGAGTGTGGAGAGAATGTAGAATGTCTCCAAGTAAGGTAGGCACATGATTGCGAGTAAGGAATATCTTGATGGCGTTTACGTCTATGAATTGATCTGAGTTAGGAAATAGAACCAAACCATAAATTAGCAAGGCCAAGATGTCTTCGAATGCATGGAAACTCATAGCTTTGAGGAATTCTCAGGCTTTCTTTATCAGGAACTTGGCAAGTAAACCCTTAACTCCGCTTCTTGTTTCCCAATTAGCTTCAATGTCTGAGCGCTTTAGATGTAACGCTGATGCGATGTCTTCGTACCTAGGAACCTTTTCTAAACTGGTGAATGGCATTTGGTCAAGAATAGGTACCCCAAGTAGCTTAGAGAACTCTTCCAAGGTAGGAACTAACTGATAATCTGGGAATGTAAAGCAATGGTGTTTCGGATCGAAGAACTGGAATAGGACGTGCATCATATCTTCTTCAAAACTGGAGATAACCAAGTCAAGTAGATAACCATGTCTTTTGATGAACTGAGCATGATCAGGAATCTCTGAAACCAATTCTTTGAGTTGAGAAGGTACACCCATGAAGTTGATTCGGATAGTCTTTCTAGAAGCCATAATCCCTACAAAACAGAGCAAAGATAAATCCCTAGGTCCTTGAAATAGTTAGAAATGATATGCAATGCGATGATGTCATGATGTCATGTTTAGCAAGCACAAACAATTCACACAAAAAGCCCTAGGTTTAAGGCTTGCACGAGGTATAGGTGTTTACCCTACCAAAAGTTTGAGTTGGTTCATCCTGTCCTATAATAGTAACCGGGTTAGAGGAATATCATATCATTGATCTTTCTCGTAGGCATTTATTTCAATACGACTACCAAGTGGTCGACCGAAAATATCCCAAAAGTATGATCTTAATGAGCGTAGCATCGAGTATCAACCAACCTTAGTCTGCACCAAAGCCGGCCATCTCACTACCTTCTAATGGCCAAGATGGGTCAATTAGGGTTCTAAAAGTTGAGTTAGTGCTGATGACACCACACAGAAGCCAAATACTATCCTCAACTTAGAAATGAAGAGTATCAGGACATCCAAAGTGTCGCACTAACGTAGCCATCATGTCGACCGTTTCGGTATACGCCTAACGATCGCGACGATCTATTGCTACTTACCTAAGGAAACCTGGATCTAGGTGTAGGATCCTCCACAAGTATAATACCCAAGCAACCCTTAAGATAAAACATACAAGTCAAACAGAAAGCAGTAAAAATGATCTAGAAATCCCTAAGGTATTCTCTCTTTAGGGTGTCTCCCCGACAGAGTCGCCAGTTCTGTAATACGGTGAACTGACTTTGAGATTTTTGTTTTGCTTTTTATCGCAAATGTTGCGGATAGCAAGAGTCGCCATCGACTTTTCTTTTATCCAATTAAGGGAAGGTGAAAAGCACAGGAAAAGACCTTCATTAGATTCTGAGTAAGGGAGAAGGTTATGAAAAGAGAAGGTATTAGCACCCCGTTCCATCCGTAGTTATCTACGGGCTCTTAGTTGCTTTTAGCTCATCTTTAAAAATTGCTTTCTGTGTGTTTGACAAAAATGTTTTGAAAAGGCATTTCGCTTTGACTTTGTAATGATTCATGTAGGAATGTATACAAAGCGCTCGGAAATGTTTCGTTTTGAAAAGAGTTTGAATTTTGACAAAGTGTGTGGTGTGAAAAAGTATTTTGTTTGAGCAAGCAACTAAAAGTCTTATTACCTACTCAGAATGGTTGTTTTCGTGTTGTTTTATGTTCCTTTAGAATAGTCCTATCCATACCATTAGTTGGTAGGTACCCCTATTCGTTGGATGTAAGAAGGGACATTTGAAGGAACATCGGATGGTCATAAATGGCAACTTGTAGGAAGTATCCTAGCACATTCGAAGGGACGATCATCACTTTTCGTAGGCAACAATCGAGGGACGAGATCATGTATTCGTAGGCGACATCGTGGGTCTATGATCTTTATATCGAAGGGACTATGATGACATATTTTGTAGGCAACGGTGCTAGGATACCTCTACGTTCGAGGGACTTGACCATTTATTCGAAAGGCAACGAGAGAGAATTACCCTAAGGGGTGCATGTGTGAAAGAGTGTGTCAAATTCAGATATTTTATCTTGTAAATTAGAAGTGATCTATGTTCGTTTTTTATCTTGCCATACACGCCTAGTTACTAGCAGTTTATAGGGTGCGGAAAGTAAATTGCAGAAAGTAAAGTGCGGAAAAGTAAATCCTACGCTAATAGAAGTGCGGAAAGTAAAAGTCCTAATTAAACTATTACATCTCATGTGCAGTTACATAATATTGAAAAGAAAAGCGAGAAAAATAGTCCGAACCATTACAACCTGTGATCAGATACATAATCGGAAAATATGAGAAATTCACATAAGAGAAAAGGTTAGTAAAAATAAGATTTTTGAATGAGGAAAAATGTTTTAGGTTAGTCATGCTGATTAGATGATATAGAAATTTTTTGGGAATTTTCTGGATCGATTTTGAAAATTAAAAGCAATTAAAAGTCAATTTAATGGTTAATTAGCACTTAGTTAAAAAATGCATGCAAAAATATTAATTTTAATGTCAAAAATTAAATACGTATTTTTCTGATTAAAATGCAAAAGGAAAATATTTTTGGTGATTTTTAAATGCATGAGAAAATTATTTAAAGATTAATTAAATTGAATGGAAAATATTAAGAAAATAAAAAATAGAAAATGTTAGTTTTCAGAATTGTAAAAAAAATAAGGGGAGGAGGTCAGGATCGAACCCAGGACCCCCTGGAGAAATCCCACACGCGTTACCAACTGAGCCAAGGTGTCTTGGTGTTTAACATTTGCAATCAATTATTTAAAAAGGATAAACGTGTCATATTTTGAATTTTCAAAGCACAGTCACGCGTGGGACCCAGGTGTAACGTATAAGCGAATCAGAAGCCACGATTGTGCCACGCATGCCACGTCGGGGTCAGCACAGTCAACGACGCCGGAGCCCTAGCTCCGGTCGTCTTCTCCGGCGACCTGGATTCTTAAAACCTGCAAAATAAGCAAAATAAAGAACAAAGAGGGACCCTACCCCCCTAAATCGAGGGCTGCGAACACGATGGTGGTGTCCATTTGGCCTGAAAGTTCCTGTATCGACCGGTTCGAAGCTTTTCAGTTTCTGAAACCTAACAATGGCAATCCGAGATTTCTACGTGCAAGCTTACATGTAATGATTCAAACGTGTTCTAATGGATGTCCTGACTTCATTCAAACAATCAAAAATAGTTAATGATGCATGGATTATAAAAATCAAAATCAAGAAAAATACAAACCGGTGAGAGCTATGGAGCACGATCTGGAAGGCTTTGGCTTCGTGTAAGGGTATGGATCAATTGCTGGGATGTCCAGGAACACGATGGAATGATTAAAACACCTTTAAACTTGTTAAAAAATCAAATTCGAATTTGTCAACTTTGAAAAAAATTGAGAGATTTAGGGTTGCTTCAAGAGGCTACGGTTTCGTCCTTTGGTCTTGTGGATGTGTTGTATATTTATAATGCAAGAGATTGGAGCAAAAAGAATGAAAAAAGATGTGGCTTTGAATGCAAAAATGTTTTCTCTTCAATTTTAATCAAATCTTTCCAAAATTCGATTTTCTCTTCCTTGTATGACCTTGCACGAAATTGGCATGTATTGTGGGCTTCCTTGGTCCTCAAGTTTGATAGAAATCCAACCCAACTTGTTTTACACCTTGTTTTCATATTTTATTTAATTTAAATTTGAATTAAATGCTTTTAAATTCAAAAATAAAATAAAAAAATAAGAAAAGGTCGTGGCAAGGCATCAAGAGGTCACAAATAATATTATGATCAAGTTTGGATCATAAAATTATACGCCCATTTGGAAAAAATTGGATTTTGTCAAATATTTTCCTTTGTGCAATTCTTCAAAAATGCCCAACTTGTGCAAGGTGTATTTTGCTTAATTTTTAAAATTTATGAGTGTTCTTGGAATTTTTAGAAAGCTATAGATGTCCTCTAAACAACCTCTTTGGTTTCATCTCAATTGGAGTTTCCATGCGCAATAACACTTCTTTACAAAAAGTTGACTTTTTGTTGACTTTGAAAAGGACCTGTAATGTTTTGATCCATATCTTCCAAATGAAGCATTTTCTGACCATGCTTGTGAGACATGAAGTTGTAGAGAATTGAATTCTCTTCAAAATGAGAGGTGGTGGAAAAATTTCTGATAAAGTATGAGAAAGTTATGCTCAGTCAAAGTTCAATTGACTTTTCCTTAGAAAACCCTAATTTGGAAAGTTTGACTTTTGATCAAATCTTGAGTTTTCTTGATGAATCATGATCAACCCTTGATCAAATGATGAATGTCACTTCAAAATATGGATGTTGACCAAAAATCATGAAGTTTGACTGTATGTTGGCCACAGTTTACTTTTTGTCCAATACAACTGATTTTCAACCATCTGAGCAATTGTCTAAGGAAACTTGACTTGTAATGCTTGACACTTGACATGGAGATTCTTTGAACCATAGGATGAGGCATGATGATCACTAGAGATGTTGGAAACCCACCTTGATCTGAGGATAGCCAAACCCTAGTTTGAGTTGATTGCCTAGGAGAGGGTTTATCTGATCAACCCCTTGTGAAATCCTTGAGCATGGATGTATATAATGTTTTGAGAAGTAAGAGGGAAAATTTTGGGGTATGACAGTCACCACCCATTAATTATTGATTCTACAACGAGGTTGGTTGATAGTCGATGCTACGCTCATTAAGATTAGACTTTCGGGATGTTTCGGTCGACCACTTAGTAGTTGTATTGAAATAAAGCCTACGAGAAAGATCAATGATATGAGATTCCTAGAACTCGGTTACTATTATAGGACAGGTTGAAGCCACTCAAACTCTAGTAGGGTAGACACCTATACCTCATGCAAGCCTTGACCCTAGGGCTATTGCGTGAATTGCTTGTGCTTGCTACTTGTTTTAAACATGAAATCATGACATCATAAACATCATATCATTTCTAACTATTTCAAGGACCTAGGGATTTATCTTTGCTCTATTTTGTAGGAATCATGGCTTCCAGAAAGACTATCTGAATCAACTTCATGGGCATACCTTCTCAACTCAAAAAATTAGTTTTAGAAGTTCCTGATCATGCTCAGTTTATCAAAAGACATGGTTATCTGCTTAACTTGGTTATCTCCGGTTTTGAGGAAGATATGATGCACGTCGTATTCCAGTTCTTCGATCCGAAACATCACTGCTTTACATTCCCAGATTATCAGGTGGTACCTACATTGGAATAGTTCTCTAAGCTACTTGGGATACCTATCCTTGATCAGATACCATTCACCAGTTCATAAAAATCTCCTAAATACGAAGACATTGCATCAGCCTTACATCTAAAGCGATCAGACATTGAAGCTAATTGGGAAACAAGAAGCAGAGTTAAGGGTTTGCTTGCTAAGTTTTTGATAAGAAGGCTCGAGAATTCCTAAAGGCTATGAGTTTCCATGCATTCGAAGACATTTTGGCCTTGCTAATCTATGGCTTGGTGTTATTTCCTAATCCAGATCAGTTCATAGTCGTGAATTCCATCAAGATATTCCTCACTCGTAATCCGGTGCCTACCTTGCTTGGAGACATTCTGCATTCTCTCCACACTCGTACTATTAAAAGACAAGGAAATCTCATGTGTTACCTCAAATGGATGTGAGCTCGAGCTCAAAACCTCATGATGCCGTTTAGAGCTGTTCTACCAGTGATTATGGAACCTGTTGCTATAGTTGACGAACCCTATACCGTTCTCCATCCAGACATGCCTACTAATTTTGAAGACTTGAAGAGATCCTAGATTCAACTTAGAGAAGAAAGGGATACCTTCAAAGCTCAGTGTTATGCAAGCGAGGAAAAGGTGTTGTAGCTGACAAAGCTACTTCACGAAGAGCGAAGCATCAATACCTACTTCAACATAAAGAGGAAGCTCCTATGGGAGACCTAAAGCTCTAGGAATTTCTTTTTATTTGTTTAAAACTTTCTTTTTTACTTGCTAAAAGTAAACTAATAAAAAAGTTTGTTCGTGCTTGTTTAACAAATTTAAATTCCTAAGGTCCTTAAAAACATTGCATTGCAAAACATCGCATACCATGGCATAACATTCCATAACAAGTACATTGAAGACTGGTTTTCTTATTCTTTTGCTGTTTATTTCAGCAGAAAATGGCTCTTGAACAGACTGTCGAAGATCTCCAGGCTCAGAATGCTCAATTCTAGGAGATGTTCACCAACTTGGTCCAAGGCCAGAAAGACCTGAAGAAGCTCAAGGTCCCTACCTTTCCCAAGTATAATGGCACCTCTTGTCTGAAGCTACATTTGAAGTCCTATGTTCAGAAGATTCATCCTCATACTAAATACAG
This sequence comes from Vicia sativa, assembly GCA_021764765.1. Classification (NCBI taxonomy): domain Eukaryota; kingdom Viridiplantae; phylum Streptophyta; class Magnoliopsida; order Fabales; family Fabaceae; genus Vicia; species Vicia sativa. The sequence continues at coordinate 307,213,505 of CM038792.1, forward strand.
GAAACTGTGGATCCATTTCTTTCAAGAGAGTTTATTCGGAACTCAGTTGGAGTGGTATTATCAGCTAGAGCGTACCCACATTCATACCTGGAATGACTTAGCGGATGATTTCAACAAGTAGTACCAGTATAATGTTGAATTGGCACCTACCCGCATGCAACTACAGAGCATGTCTATGGGTCGTGACCAGAAGTTCAAAGAGTATGCCCAAAAATGGAGAGATCTAGTAGGCAGAGTTAAACCCCCTTTGTCCAATAGGGAGTTGGTTGACATGTTTATGGGAACACTGATAGACCCATTCTTTAATCATATGATTGGAAACTCTTTAGCCGGATTCACTGAGCTAAAATTGACAGGCGAACGTATCGAAGCTGGAATCAAGATCGGAAAAATACAAGCGGAGTCATCTTCAAATGATGCGAAGAGATATTTTGGTGGAAAGAAAGAAGCCAATGATGTGTATGGTCAGAAGAGCCGTGACAATACTGATCGTACTCAATCTGTGGGGGTAGTTGTGATCTCTAACCCTACACCAGCGCAACCTCAGCGAGACAACACGCGTAGTCAGAACGCGCCACGAAGATAGTTTACGAAGATCAATATGCCATTGTCTCAAGTATTGCAACACATGTTGAAAGTAGTGTTGATTACTTTGAGGGATCCTCCTCAGCACGTCCACACTTCCTCTCCAAACTACAATACTAATGCAAGGTGCGCATACAACTCCAACAACCTAGGGCATGACACCAACAACTGTTGGGCTCTGAAGAACAAGATTCAAGACATGATTGAAGCCAGAGAAATTGAGTTTGACCCGCTTGTCAAAACTCCGAATGTGATCAACGCACCAATGCCCGACCATGGTAAAAGTGCCAATTCTATTGACAATGACTCCTATGTTTATGATTTGAACAAGCTGATTGTTCCTCTGATGATTGTTAAGAAAGATTTGTTGCAAGCTGGTGTATTTCCAAGATGCCCTGATAACTGTCGATGGTGTGCATCTGAATCTGACGGATGTGCTTGGTTGAAGAGGCGTATTCAATCCATGATGGACAACCGAGAAGTGCTATTTTTGAAACCTCCATCTATGGAGAATCTCTATGAAGACATCTCTAAGAATCTGAAGATCGAAGACGTAAGCGAAGCCATACCAGAAGTCTGGGATACCTTGGGGCAGCCAAGCGGAAAGTTTGATTTCATGGTTAAATATACTGCTCCCGAAAGTTACAAGATTCCAATCGAAGACATCAAGGCAACCGGATGGGGAGACGATTACCCAGAAGACTGTGTTGATGTGAACACAATAAGGATCACCTCTGCCGATCCTGCGCCTAGAGTGGCACCTCTCATTATTACCTCTCCCAGACCAATTATGTATTCCTATGACAAAGCTATACCTTGGAATTATGGAGTTGAAGTTTACTATCATGGCGTCAAGCAAGAACCTTTGACTACTGAAGACGTTGCACTTGAAGCTACCAATCTTGACATCGACAACATCACCGGATCAAGCAAGGTGACCAAAACCGGAAGAGTGTTTTCTCCAGAGATGTCTCCTCCAAAGGATACTACTACACCAATTCGCATTCCTGCTATCGAACCAATTCGCGAAGCGAGAGGGAAAGAACCAGTAACTCATCCTGCTCAAACAGAAGTACCAAACTGAACATACCTCCAAGCAAGAAATGAAGGAAATTCTGAAGATCATCAAGAAGAGCGACTACAATGTTGTGGAACAGATGGGACAAACTCCGTCCTAGATATCAATGCTAGCTCTGCTACTGTGCTCTGAGGCTCATGCTATAGCCTTGGTAAAGTTTCTGAAGAATGCTTACGTACCGCAAGACACTACTGCTGATCAATTCGAAGGTTGTATTTCTAGCCTGACCGTCAACAATGGTTTGGGTTTCTCTGATGCTGATTTAACTCCTGCCAGAAGAAAACACAACAAAGCCTTGCACATCTCCATTGAATGCAAAGGAACTACACTATCTCACGTATTGGTGGATACTGGTTCTGCTCTGAACGTTCTGCTGAAGAGCGCTCTCGACCGACTCAATGCTGAAGAAGTGGTCATGAAACCCAGTGACATAATTGTAAGAGCTTTTGATGGTTCGAAAAGAACAGTACTTGGAGAGCTCATCCTGCCAGTTAAAGGCGGTTCCCAGACTTTTGACTCTACTTTCTTTGTCGTGGACATTCGTCCAGCTTATTCTTGCCTACTCGGCCGCCCTTGGATACATGGGTCAGGCGCTATCACCTCTACCCTACATCAGAAGCTGGAGCACCTAACAAAGGGGAAGATTGTTACAGTATGCGATGAAGAAGAATATATGGTAAACCATCTGCATTCATTCCGATACATCAAAATGGAAGGAGAAGTTGTCGAAAATCCTTGTCAAGCTTTCGAAGCAATTCCACGAGTCATGCCTATTGACTCTTCTGTCACTCCGGAAGCTACTAGGGTTCCACCGAAGATGGCCTCACTGAAAGACGCCAAAGCTGCGATTGAAGAAGGAGGTTGTACTATTTGAGGTCAACTCCCCAATCGTCCATTCAAATCTGACAAGACTGGTTTAGGATTCAATATCAAAGGTGCGAACGTTCCGGCAAACTTCCTTTCCACATCAACAAAAGCGGATTCCATGCTATAGAAGATGACGATGGCAACTTCGACATCAACAATTGGATATTCCCAACTCTAGACGATGGACTCAACAATTGGAAGACTGGAGACGTCATACCAATCTCCTTTAGACATGAGTAATTGCTTTTTCTGTTATGCTTTTCGCTTTTTACGCTTTGAACAATAAACTTTAAGCCTAGTGCCTTACCCGGGGCACCATGGCTCATTTGTGAGGGTTATTATTTGTCATTTGCATATTTTCATTCAATAAAATCATTGGACTTTTGCGTTCAAATATTGTTCTCTTATATTTCTCTTACTTTATCACCCTTTCAAAAATCTATGTGTTCTTACACACACCCACATGATACACTGCAGATTCACTCCGAATCTCGTCGATAACAGCTTTACTATTGCTAAATATGACTTCGATAATCCGATCTACCAGGCCGAAGATGAAGGTGAGAAAGATTGTGAAGTGCCAAGAGAGCTTGTCAGACTGCTACAACAGGAAGAACATGTTATACAGCCACACGAGGAGCCAGTCGAGGTTGTGAATCTAGGTACTTACGAAGACAGAAATAAAATCAAGATAGGAGCAGGTCTTGAGAACAGAGTCAAAGAGAGATTGGTCCAGATGCTCCGAGACTATATCGATATTTTTGCTTGGTCCTATGAAGACATGCCAGGTTTAGACATTGACATTGTGGTACACCGATTACCAGCGAAAGAAGGTTTTCTCCCTGTGAAGCAGAAGGTTTGTCGTATGCGTCCTGAGATGTCTGAGAAAATCAAAGCTGAAGTTATGAAACACTTCAATGCCGGTTTCCTAGCCGTTACTTCTTATCCATAGTGGGTTGCGAACATGGTGCCCGTACCTAAGAAGGATGGTAAAGTGTGAATGTGTGTGGACTACAAAGATCTGAATAGAGCAAGTCCGAAAGACGATTTCCCACTTCCAAATATTGATGTTCTGGTTGATAACACTGCTCAACATAAGGTTTTCTCCTTCATGGACGGTTTCTCTAGTTACAATCAAATCAAAATGGCTCTCGAAGACATGGTAAAAACTACTTTCGTTACACAGTAGGGCACATTCTATTACAAAGTCATGTCGTTCGGGCTGAAGAACGTAGGCGCCACATATCAATGTGCCATGGTAGCTTTATTCCATGACATGATTCATCACGAGATAGAGGTCTACGTCGACGACATGATAGCTCGATCGCAAACTGAAGAAGAACATCTCGATCATTTGCGAAAGTTGTTTGATAGACTAAAGAAGTACAAACTAAGACTTAATCCTAACAAGTGCACCTTTGGAGTCAGATCCGGTAAACTCCGGGGATTTGTTGTCAGTAGTAAATGTATTGAAGTTGACCCTGCCAAGGTTAAAGCTATTCAAGAAATGCCAGCTCCTCGTACCGAGAAGGAAGTCAGAGGTTTCTTGGGACGACTGAACTACATTGCCAGATTCATCGCACATCTAACTGCTACCTGTGAGCCAATCTTCAAGTTACTGAAGAAAGATCAAGTAATGGAATGGAACAATGATTGCCAGACAGCTTTTGACAAAATCAAGGAGTACCTACAAAATCCTCCTATCCTGATGCCACCAGTCAAGGGAAAACCTCTTATCATGTACTTGACAGTATTAGAGAACTCAATGGGATGTGTGTTGGGGCAACATGACGAGTCTGGTCGAAAAGAGTATGCAATATACTAACTTAGCAAAATGTTTACCGACTGTGATATAAGTTACTCACAGCTCGAGAAGACTTGCAGCGCTTTGGCTTGGCCTGCTCGCCGACTAAGATAGTATATGTTGACTCACATTACGTTGTTGATCTCTAAGATGGATCCGATAAAATATATATTCGAGAAACCTGCTCTCTCAGGAAGAATAGCAAGATGGAAAATAATCTTGACCGAATACGACATCCAGATGCTACTCAGAAGGAGATCATAGGAGGTATAGTACCCAATCATTTGGCTCATCAAGCCGTAGATGACTATCAGTCTATGCAGTTCGAGTTTCCAGACGAAGATGTTATATTAACTACTGATTGCGAAGAACCTGGACTAGACGAAGGACCTGAACCAGGATTCCAATGGACCATGGTCTTTGATGGAGCCTCAAACGCACTTGGCAATGGTATTGGCGCCATCATTACATCTCCTACAGGTGGACACACGCCTTTCACCGCCAGACTTTGTTTCAATTGCACCAACAACATGGTCGAATACGAAGCGTGCATTATGGGTATCAAAGATGCTATTGACTTGAGGATCAAATTCTTACAAGTGTATGGAGACTCAACTTTAGTGATCAGTCAGATTAAAGGTGATTGGGATACAAAGCATCCGAATCTTATTCCATATCGAGAGCATGTGTTAAGTTTGATCCCTTACTTCAAAGAAATCACTTTCGATCACATTCCACGAGAAGAGAATCAATTGGAAGACGCATTAGTTACCATGTCATCTATGTTCAAGGTCAGATGGGACAACGAATCTCCACAAAGTATCATTGAAAGGTTCAACGAACCAGCATACTGTTGTGAACTTGATACCGAAGAGAAACCTTGGTTTTACAAAGTGAAAAGGTATCTTGAAGCTCAGGAATATCCAGCAGGGGCATCTGTCAATGATAAGAAGTTCTTAAGAAGATTTTCTTCCAAATTCTTTCTCAGTAACGACATCTTATACAAGCGCAATCACGACTTGTGCTTACTCCGTTGTGTAGATCAGAGAACAGTGGAACGGATCATGGAAGAGTTACATGAAGGTGCATTCGGTACCCACTCCAGTGGACATACGATGGCTAAGAAGACTCTAAGAGTAGGTTACTATTGGTCCACTATGGAAGTCGATTGTTACCGCCATGTTCGATCTTGTCACAAATGCCATATATACGCAGACAGAGTGCACGTACCTCCAGTTCCATTAAACGTTCTGACCGCTCCATGGCCTTTTGCAATGTGGGGCATTGACATGATTTGAGAAGTAAAACCCACCGCTTCTAATGTACATCATTTCATCCTCGTTGTTATTGATTACTTTACCAAATGGGTTGAAGCATCTTCGATCGCATCTGTTACCAAGAATGTTTTGGCTCGATTCATCAAGCATAATCTCATCTGTCGGTACAGCGTCCCCGAAAGGATCATCTAGGACAATGGTACCAATCATAATAACAGAATGATGACCAAACTTTGTATGCAGTTCAAGATCAAACATCACAACTCTTCTCCATATCGACCAAAAATGAACGGCACAGTGGAAGCCGCCAACAAGAATCTCAAGAAGATCATACAGAAGATGATAGTAACTTACAAGGATTGGCATGAGATGTTTTCGTTTGCTCTTCATGGTTATCTCACTACAGTACGAACATCTATAGGGGCAACCCCCTTCTCTCTCGTATATGGTATGGAAGCAGTTCTACCAATCGAGGTTCAGATACCCTCAACCAGAGTCCTCCAAGATGCAAAGTTAGGCAAAGACAAATGGGTCAAGACTCGCCTTGACCAGATCAACCTGATCGACGAAAAACGGCTCGCAGCCATCTGCCATGGATAAATATACCAGAAGCGAATTATCAGAGCATTCAACAAGAAAGTTAAGCACTGAGTCTACGAAGTCGGTGATCTAGTAGTCAAGCGCGTCATTCTTCCACAAGGTGATACCAGGGGAAAATGGACTCTCACATATGAGGGCCCATTTGTAGTCAAAACAGTATTTTCCAGCGGAGCTATGATACTAAGCACTATGGATGGAGAAGACTTCCCGCACCCTGTGAACGCTGACATAGTCAAAAAATACTACGCATAATCGAGACCCGCTAGGTTGACCGGCCTAGGAAAAAATAAGGGCATCCTGACGAACCAAAAAGGTTCGGGAAAAAGTTAAGGATATATATACAAAAATGTACACCCGGCAAGTCAAAAACCTGCAAAGGCGGCTTGGGCAAAAAGGGTACCCCGGTAGATTGAAAACCCGAAAGGGCGGTCTAGGCAAAAGTTAGGGATTTAAGAGTACGACTATGTCTCGTCCAGATCACCTACTCATAAGCTACACTACTATCAATATTCAAGGTTCGAATGGCGCAAATCTGTTCAATCACTTTCCTCTAATAGCAAGGAGATGAGATAGTCGAAAATATATGAGCAATAACATAGTTGAAACTCGACGAGATTGTTTTCGCATAACTTTTTACTATTCTGACGATTTCCTCTTACTAGGATATTTGTCTCTTGTATACAAACTGCCTGACTATAACCCACTTTTCAAAATTAATGCAATTTCTCTTTTCCTTTTCCAATTTCAATTTTTATTATTTTGATTGCATAAAGTCCAATGATTGCTTTGAATGATTATATGCATCTGACAATAAACATCTGTTCACAAACATATGAAAAGCGAACATAAACAGTAGTTACTACAGGCTCCAGGAATTGAGATGACAATTAAAGTCACCAATACATCCCCACAGAGTCACTTTCACAAGAAATACCTCCACAGGATCATGTCTACAATCCCCACAGAGCCATCGCGCTCCCTATGAAGACAAATCTTCTTCAACGAAGTAGTACAATCTTCTCCCAATAGTATTCCAAAGCTTCAAGCTTCATCACGTTAGTCCCCGAGCGGTGATCCTCTACATTCATCACGTTAGTCCCTGAGCAGTGATCGTCAACGTCATCACATTAGTCCCCGAGCAGTGATCGTCAACGTCATCACGTTAGCCCCCGAGCAGTGATCTTATCAGCTTCATCAGCTTCAACTTCATCACGTCAGTCCCCAAGCAGTGATCCTATCAGACTTATCTACATTCTCAAGTCATCACGTTACATTGGTCCCCGAGTAGTAACACATCAACCAATTACATCAGTCTCCAAGCAGTAACAAGTTATTCCATATCACATTGTCCCCCAGCAGGGTCTATGGACAATGTAATCACCCACAACAAGGTTTATACACAAGATCCCCAGCGGAGCATCCCCCAACGACGGCAATATCCAGGCTCGAAACTTGGTCAGATAGTGCATTAGAAGAATCCATATTTCTCTTATTCCCCAGCCAGTGTTTTCAATAACCTCATCCCCAAGTAGACATCAAATAACTCCAGTAGAATATTCCTATCTTCTTCAAGATGGATATGTTTTGAAATACCACAACATCTACATTCATACATCATCCATAAAAGTCATTACATGTGCATATATCATAACAACATTGTGCAAAACTCTGTCATATACTCGCATGCATCATAATCTGCATAGGACTAACCATATCCTGTCAAGATTTTTTTCCCCAGCAGGTGAAAGCTATTTTTCAAATAGAAGGTCGAAGATTAATACCCGAAATAAGATGGGAGAACTATCTGAATGACCATACAAATTATTCCCAAACAACAGATCATGGATTAACAACCGAAACAAGACGGGAAAACTATCCGCATGTTGACAATTATTCATCTCAGAAATAACCAAGACGAAGGTTTATTCTGATCTTCTTTTATTATCAACCGCCCCAGATGGCATCTTTAAGCCCATCTCCGATTTCTCTTTCATCCAAGAGACTAACACAGGGTCTAGCGTACAATTCACTCTCCAACATTAGCTTCTCCCAATGGCATCTAAGCCCATTCCAGCGTACCGTCAACCGACGATCCCATTCCATACAACAGCGAGTGCAAATTTTCAGGTGTACTCGAGTATTTAATCATCTTCTACCTTCAGGTCACAAAAGGCAAGCATACCAATCTAACCCTTCCTTTACAAGAAGATTGAACAGGGGAAACTGTCATACCCCAAAATTTTCCCTCCTACTTCTCAAGAAAATCCACAACTCCATACTCAAGGATTTCACAAGGGTTGACCGGACAAACCCTCTCCTAAGCGATCAATCCAAACTAGGGTTTTCCTCACCTCAATTCAAGATGGATTTCTAGTGCTCTAAGTGGTAATCATATCTCACCATATACTTCAAGGGATCATCATCTCAAGTTTCAAGCCTTACAAGTCAAATTTGCTCATCCAGTTGCTCAGATGGTTGGAAATCCGATGTATTGGACAAAAGTCAACTGTAGTCAAAATACAGTCATACTTCATAATTTTTTGCCAACATCAATATTTTGAAGTAATATTCATCATTTGAACAAGGGTTGATCATGATTCATCAAGAAAAGTCAAGATTTGAACAAAAGTCAAAGTTTCTAAATTAGGGTTTTTTAGACAAAAGTCAACAGAACTTTGACCATGCATAACTTTCACATACTTTATCAGCAATTTTTCCACCAAAGCTCATTTTAATGGGAATTCAATTCTCTACAACTTCATGTCTCACAAGCTTGGGCTGGAAATGCTTCATTTGGAAGTTATGGATCAAAACATTACAGGTCTTTTAAAAAGTCAACAAAAAGTCATCTTTTTGCAAAGAAGTGTTCATGAGCATGGAAACTTCAATGAAGATGAAACAAAAAGTTCTATTTAGAAGATATCTTTAGCTTGCTAAAAAGTCCAAGAACACCCAAAAATGTTAAAAACTGAGCAAGATACAAGTTGTGCAAGTTGAGCATTTTTGAGGAGGTGCATAAAGAAAAATACCTTGTAAAAGCAAAATATTTTTCAAATGGGCCTAAGATTTTATGATCCAAACTTGATTATGAGATTATCCATGACTTCTATACCTCATGCCACGCGTCTTGTCTTTTTTATTTATTTATTTTTCAATTAAATGGCTTAAATTCAAATTTACATAAATAAAATACAAGGATGATTATTAATACAAGGTGGGCTTGATTTGTGCATGTCTTGAGGACCAAGGAAGCCCAGGAGAGCTGTCAAAATCGTGCAAGAAGATTTACGGAAAGATTGAGCCAAGTTTGGAAATATTTCATACAAATTTCAAATCAAATATTCTCCATTAAAAGAATATATTTTCTATTAAAGTCTTGACCTATTTTCACTCCTCTATATATACTTAACACAACCACAAGCCAAGGAGACGGATTGCTAGCCTCTTACAAACCCTAGAAATCTCTCAAAATATTTCACAAACTTGCAAAATTGATTTTGAATTTCCAGGAAGTTTCAAGCCATTCCATTCATCCATTCGTGTTCCTGAGGTTCCCAAGGATCTATGCCATCATTACACAAAGCCAAAGAACTCCAGATCAAGCTTTCCAAGCCTCTCCGATTTTGTATATGTCTTAAAATTGTTTCTCTCAATCCATGCATTACTAACTATTTTTGTTTTTTTGTATGATCTCAGGATATCATTTAGAATAGGTACAACGTGTTACTTATGTGCTTTAGGGCTTAAATCCTGTGATGCCATTGTTAGGGCATAAGAAGCTGTGAGCTTCGAACCCATCGATACAGGAATTTTCAGGCTGTAAAAACACCACCATTGGATTACTGGGGTTCGAATTAGGGGGGTAGGGTCCTTTATTTGCATTTATATTGTTTTATTTTGCAGGATCGAATCTCCAGAAGGCCAGAGAAGATGACCGGAGCCTTGCTCTGGCGCCTTTGACTCAGGTTGACTCCGGCAGGGCATGTATGGCACGTTCTGATTGGCCGATTCAAATATCCAGGGCCCCACACGTTTTTTTATTATTCATTCTGATTTTCAGGAACAAGCAACACACATATATTTATGCTTTCACTTTGATACACAGATGTATCACTGCCCTAGTGGTCTACCTTGCGCGCACTATCTCTCTATATCCCTCAGGTTATGGGTTCGAACCCCACCTTTTGTTGTTTTTTTTTCACATTTTCTAATTAACACAGGTTTCACAGTTTCTAGAAGGAACACCTCTAGAAGCTCCAGATTCTGGACGCCCCCGGCAGCAAAACCTCCAGAAGCTCCAGCTTCTAGACCTCCTCGAGCAGAACCCCGAGACTCCGCACGGACCTCTCCGAAGTTTCACCTCCAAGCTCCGACGGACCCTTCAGACGATTCACCTCTAAAGCTCCGACACATGCACTCTCGAGTTTCACCTCCAAGCTCCACGGACACCTCGAAGAATCCTTCCAAGCTCCGGCTTCTGGATGCCCAAGGAGTGACACTCACAGAAGGAGCAGCTTCCGTGCCAATTTCTGTCAAAAGCTCTGATGGAAACCCTCACCCTTTTTAATTTTTTCTGCTGATTATTTTCTTTTTCTCTATTTTTCTTAATTGTTTCAATTAACTAATTAATTAGTAATTAGGTTAAACAATTAGCTTAATTAGGATTAACTTCACAAATAATTTTCTCTATATTTTTCTTAACTAATTAATTTAATTAGTTTAATTTAGGTTAATCATTTAATTTAAATTGAATTTCTTTTATTAATTAATATCAATTAGAATTAGGATTCTTACATTAAAATCAATCATCAAAAACACCAAAAAATATTTTTCCTTTTTGCAATTAGGATTTAGGTATTCACTTTAACCATTAGAGATTTTTCTTCTATTTTATTTCTTTTTGCATTTAAATTCTAGAAAGGATGTATAGGTCGCAAAGTTTTATTCTGTAATAGCGTAGATTTACATTTCTACTTTTACTTTCCGCACCTCCTATTATGTATCTACCCCAAAGCCATGTAATAGCGTAGGACATTTATTTTTCCGTGCTTTACATTTCCGCAATTTATTTTTCGCACCTATTAACTGCTAGTAACTAGGAGTGTATGGCAAGATAAAAATCAATCTAGATCACTAACACAAGATAAAATATCTGAATACAACACATACTTCACACATGCACTCACCTTAGGGTCTCCTCTCTTGTTGCCTCACGAACAATGGTCATGTCTCTCGAACGTGGGGATATCTTAGCACAGTTGCCTACAAATGTATCATCATAGTCCCTTCGATATAAAGATCATAGTCCTTTGATGACCCTTGATGTTGCTTACGAATACATGATCTAGTCCCTCGATTATTGCCTTCGAGAAGTGATGATCGTCCCTACGGATATGCTAAGATATCCTTACAAGTTGCCTTCTAGACCATCTGATGTCCCTTCGAATGTCCCTTTTACATTCAACGAATAAGGTTACCTATCAACCAATGGTATGGATAGCCTTATTTTAAAGGAAAGCAAAATAACACGGAAACGACCGTTCTGAGTAGGTAATAAACTCCTAATTGCTTGCTCTATCAAAATACTCTTCACCCCTCACACTTTCAAAAACATTTTCAAACACTTTGTATACATTCCAGCGTGAATCATTACAAAGTCCTTTTCTAAAACAAAACATTTCCAAACATTTCGTATACATTCCAGCGTGAATCATTACAAAGTCAAAGTGAAATGTCTTTTCAAAAATCTTTCAAAACACACACACAAAAAGCAATTAAATTGAGCTAAGCAATTAAGAGCCCGTAGATAACTACGGATGGAAAGGGTGCTAATACCTTCCCTTTTCATAACCACCTCCCTTACTCAAAATCTAACAAAGGTCTTTTCTTGTTCTTTTCGCCTTCCCCTAATTGGATAAAAGAAAAGTCGGTGGCGAGTCTTGCTATCCACAACATTTGCGAACAAACGCAAAACAAACAAGTCAGTTCTCCCACCGTGTTACAGATGCCTATGAAGGCCTCAAAGAGAAATGTCAGGGGTGGATAGATGAGATCCATAACTTGAATCGAGTGTTGGGTGAAAGGGATGAAGTTGTGTCCTTTCAAGAAGAACAAAACAAACACTTCTATGTGAGATATCATGATATGGCGAACATGTCTAACCTCTTGGTTGTTGATGTGCCTTAGAGACTTAGGTAAGCTCTGGATGATCTTGAAGACAATTAGGTGCCTCCATCTATGAGAGATTTTCTCTTCATTTGTCAAGATGTGGTGAACCGATTCAAGGCAGAAACTAGAGATTTGAAGCCTCGTTGTGGAAAACATTTCTAGTAGACTATCATTTATTTTTACTTTATGTCACTGAACCTTTGATGGATGTTGTAATAATTTGAATTCCTAGTCTGAGTTTTGTTTCACTGTTTGAACTTGGTTAGTAACAAAGATACACTTGACGTTCTGGTTTCTATGGAAAGCTTGTTGATTTTCGACTCAGTTATAATTCTTTACTTGAATGCTTACTAACCACTAACAAGTCTATAAGGAATTCCCTGAAAACTAAAATAAAATCATCAAAATATTTTTCACATGCATACATATGCGCACATATGCATAATCATACACCTTTTTTATTTAAGAAAGGGTTCTCATTTTCATCTCGCCTCGCACAGATTCAAGTTGACTACTCGACACCCATACGGCACGAGGGCCAACACAAAGAAAGCAATGGATCAATACGAAGCCAAGAAAGCTTCTATGCAAGGAGATATCGACGGATTGAAGTCTAAGATGGACCAGCTTATGGAAATGATGGTTGCTCAACACAGGAAGGAAGAAGAACGAGTTTCCAATGAAGTTGATGTTGTTGTTGCCGCTACAACGAACAATGCTACTTCTCCTTTCAATGCTTCCACAACAACTCACCCTGCTAACACTATTGGGGCGTCTTTTGTCACTAACATTGCAACTACAGTTATTTCTTCCTTTGTTGTTGGTAATACAAGAGTTCACCGAAATGCCAACAATACTATATCTCATTTGGCTGGCATCCAAGTACCCAATCCGTTACTTTATGGGATGCCTTCTAATTTCTTCAATGGAGCCGAAAATCATGGTACTTTTGTTGCAGCGCATGTTGCTACACAAGTTGTGGGAAATAATGAGCAAGAGCAGGATAAAGATGAACAAGAGAACAACTGGTCTGTGTCTCCCCAAGCTGATGAAGAGATACAAGATGATTACATGAAACAATATTATCAAAATGTTGTACCTCTGGGCAATCCTGCTCCTTTTCAAGATGTGGTTGCACAGAAGATGTGCAAAGAATTGGCTGAACAAGTGAAACACTTTAGAGGAAGAAACACTGTTGGTATGAGTGCATTGGAAATGTGTCTTGTTCCTGATGTTATTATTCCCCCAAAATTCAAAGTACCTGACTTTGAAAAATATAAGGGTGAAAGTTGTCCAGATACTCATTTGAGGATGTACTGTCGCAAGATGGCGGCACACATTAAAAATAGCAAGCTGATAATTCACTGTTTTCAAGATAGCCTTTCAGGGGCATCCTTTGACTAGTATATGCAACTAGAGAAATAAAATATTCGTTCCTGGGATGATTTGTCTGTTGCTTTCTCTAAGCAATACAACTACAACACTAGCATGGCTCCTAACCATGTACAACTCCAAAATATGTCTCAGAAGGAAAGGGAATATTTTGAAGAATATGCTCAAAGGTGGAGGGAGGTAGCCTCGAGGGTTCAGCCTTCTTTAGCAGAAAGGGAATTAAATGATTTTTTCATGGGAACATTGCCGACGCAATATTATGAAAGGTTGATTGGAAGTACTTTTCTGATTTCTCTAATATGGTGATGGTGGGTGAGAAAATAGAGGAAGTTTTGAAAACTGGTAAGATATCAGGAGGAAGTGATGGGTTATCTGCAGCAAAGAAGTCGTTTAATGGTTTTAAGAGAAAAGAGGTTGAGACCAATGTTGTTTATGAACCAAGAGGCAGAGGAAGAGGACGAAAATCAGCTAGACTTGCTCCTATTCAAGTCCCGTATATGCCATATCCTTATGTCGCTGCTATGAAATTTCCTGGTATGCCGTATCGACAACCAATGCAGATGTAAATGCCTTATTCTGCTCAGGTTCCTCAGAATCAAGCTCCTCAACAGCAACAGAGTAAGAGTCCGAGTAAGAGTCCAGGGCAACAGAAAAATCCATATAATCATAAGTACGCTAAGGAAGAGATCTAGCCTATTCCCATGACGTATATGAGCCTCCTGCCATATCTGGTTCAAGATGGAAGAGTGGTGCCGAGAGAATTGAAGCCTGTTACTGGACCACCCAAACCATGGTTCAATGAGAATGCTAGATGTGCCTTCCATGCTAATTCTCCTGGCCATACTATTGAGGATTGTTTTGCATTTAAGTGCAAGGTTCAGGAGCTTATTGATAGAGAATTGTTGACTTTCGCTGACGTTCCCAACATTGCTAATAACCCTTTTCCAGGGCATAGATCATCGTCAGTGAATGCTTTTGTTGAAGAAGAAAGAAGTTTGTTTATGGAGGTGGATTAATTGGATATGTCATTGAAGATGGTGTTTGAAGAGTTGAAAAAAGCTAATTTGCTGAAGGATGCCCATGATAATTGTTTGATATGTCAAGTTAACCCGAAACAGTGTGCAGAATTAAAGGTGTACTTTTAGAAGTTAATGTACCAACACAAGATTAAGTTTAGCCGAGCTCAGAGATAGAATGAAGTGGATGTGGTGTTACCACTCATCAATAATAGGAGGACTCACATACCTATAATGGTCCCTGTCAAGAAAGAAGAACCGGTTACGGCTGTTGAGCCAATGGTGATTTACCCACCAATTGAGATTCCTTATGGAAATACTAAGGCTGTACCATGGAATTATGAACCTGAGGTTGTTGTGGGTGGTAAGTCTGTATTGTTAGAAGAACATGATGTTGAAAATATTGCTGGTGCAAGTGCCATAACCTGAAGTGATGGTATTTATCACCAAGATCTGGAAAAGAGTAGGGTTGTAGAGAAAGTGTTAGAACCTCCCTAGAAGAAAGATGTGTGTGTTGATCTAAGTGCATAAGAGTTGAAAGATGTCTTTACACCAAATGACGAAATTCTGAAGATTATCAAGAGGAGTGACTAGAAAGTGGTTGATCAACTTAGCCAAACTCCTGCAAAGATTTCGATTTTGTCCTTACTAAAGAGTTCTGAAGCACATAAAATGGCCCTGATGAAGTTCCTTGACAATGCGTATGTAGCTGAGGATATTACGGTTAATCAGTTGGATGTTTCCATTTCAAGCCTGAACGATAATATTTTCTTATTCTTCACTGATGCGGATCTCCCTCCGAATGGATGCAATCATAATATGGATCTTAATATTTCTGTCACTTGTGGCGAAACAACTCTTGCTAGAGTGTTAGTTGACACAGGCTCAGCCTTGAACGTCATTCCAAAGATAACTTTGGCTTAACTACAAGTAGAAGGGGAAGTTATGAAACCCAGTTCTTTGGTGGTGAAAGCTTTTGATGGCTCCCGAAGGATGGCGGTGGGTAAGATTGACCTACCAGTGCTCATAGGATCTCAACTGTTCAATATCATTTTCCAAGTGATGGACATTTTCCCAGCATACAGCTGTCTGTTGGGAAGACCCTGGATACATGAAGCCAAAGCAGTTACTTCAACACTCCATCAAAAGTTGAAGTTCTTATTGCATAATCAGGTGGCAGAGTTTGGAGGTGAAGAGGACTATGTAGTTAGTCATTTATCTGAATTTAAGTACGTAGATGTTAAGGATGAAGTGCACGAAACTCTCTTTCAAGCTCTGGAGATTGTGGGTACGGTACAGAAAGAAGAAAAGACTGTTGAAAATCCCAAGGGTAACATGGCCTGCTGGCAGGATGTTAAGGCCCTCATTGATGCTGGAAACCCAGAAGGATGGGGAACAATGATAGAAGTGGTGGAAAAGAAAGACAAGGGTGGACTCGGGTACCAACCCTCCTTCAAGATTATTGGAAGGTCAGAGGCAGGCAAAAGGAAGATCCCTCGCCTTAAAGATACTTTTATTGCAAAAGGTTTCCCTTCTAGAGAGGCTATCAATTCCATTGATGATGATGAGTATGCAGCCGAGTTCTCCAAGATAGTGTTCCGTACTCCCCCTAGCACTGCTCCTAAGAACTGGATTATCAAACACGTTACCCCGATCATTTCTTTTTCAAAGTAATTTCTTGTTTTTCAAAACTAAAATCCTGTGCTCTGCCAAAGGCACGAAGGATCGCTTTGTAGGGCTCACCTCATTTCCAAAACCCTGGATCTAAAACAATCTAACAATCATCATAATATTCCTACCTAGATTCCCTTCAGAAAAGAGAAATCGGACACAAAGAGGAAGAGAAGCTAGAAATCGCAAGTCAAAAACAAGAAGAAGGAGCAATCTCACCGAAAGGTTAACGATCAGCGATTTCCGGCCACCGCAACCTCTCTCTTTCCTCTCTTTACTTTATTTTTGTTTCAGTTTGTTCATTTGCACCATTACAGCCACGATTTTGAATAAAATAGAGTTAAGGTTTTCATTCTTCCCCTTGAGATCTAGGTCGATTCATTGAAAATCTGCAAAAATACATCATAGATTAGGATTGAGAAGGATATGAGGAACCAAAATCATGAAAAAATTTGAAATCGGAGAAACTCCTCCTTGAACCGCCGCCGTTGCCACCGGGTGGCGATTTCTGGTGCGGACATCTTGTCACTTCCGGCGAAAGGAACGATGAGAGAGGAGAGAGCATTTAGTTCTAGTGAGAGAGCGGAGTATTTCTTTTTCTTTTTTAATTTGCTGATTGTTAAGTTAAATGTTGTGTTTATTTGATTCATTTGGTTAATAAGTGTTGATTAGTGGTGGTGACACATGTCACCACCCACTAATTATTGATTTTGCAATCCCGTGTGGTTCAACTCTTCGCCTTATCATGTATCAATGGACTCTCCACCCTTGATCGTCAGCAGATCCCATTATTCTCCCCTCAGCCAATGGTCAGTGGAAAATCTAGAGCTCCTTCCATCATCCAACACGCTAGGAATCTTGTCCACAATGCACCATCAGAATTTCTTGCACGCTGGATGATTCAAGAAGATGGGTTCGCCTTTATTTGGGCCTGGAATTTCTTGTTGGACTTCTTATTAACACCCTCTAGATTTCTGCATAAACAGGCTCATTTCTAAACCTTTCTCTTATTTATTTATTTTATTTTATTTTTTCAAATAAAGTGTGTTTGTTTGTATTAAATAATTATTAGTCTTAGGATAATTTTTATTTGATAATTACCGATTAAATTATTAGTGGATTTTTATTAAATAAAAAAAACTTTTCAAATAATTATTTAAAGTTTGGAACTTGTATTATGTGATTTTCTTTGTTTTCCTTTCATTTAATTTCTATTAAATTTTACCAACGAATGTTGTTTTGTATTAAATAATTATTAGTCTTAGGATAATTTTTATTTGATAATAGTCTATTAAATTATTAGTTGATTTTTATCAAATAAAAAAGATCTATTCTAATAGTTATTTAAAGATTTAGACGTGTATTGTGTGTTAATTATTTACTCTCTCCTTGTATGCTTGTATGAATGATCCACACTTGTACACTTCACACACACTTGACATAAACAATTCTATTTCTCATTTTGCCTCGTACGTCAAAAAGGGTCTCATAGTTAGGAATGAGCATGGTCATTCTCACGAGGTTGATCAAAGCCCTAGTTTTCTTTGATTAACCAAAACCCAAATAATTTGGTCCATATGCCAATTATCTATGTGCAAGGGTTTCATAGTTGGGGATAGGAGCACCTATCCTCACGAGATTAATTAAGTCCATATACTTGATTAATTATGACCTGATTCCATCTCTCTTGGTCCGTTATCAAACCTCGTTAAACACTTTCAAATTAAATTAATTAAATGAATTTGTTTTCTAAATTGATTTTCATAAAAAGAACATTTGGATGGGGTTTGTTTAAATTTTTAGATGGTAGCCTAATGGTTTAAACAAACTTGAAGTTTTTAGATTGTTGGATGATAACCCAATGAGCTAAAAACTTCTACCCATGTTGAAAAAATTATATAGTGTAGGGACATTCGGTTAAATTGTTGGATGATAGCCCGACAGTTTAATTAAACTTAAAGTATAGGTCGTTGGATGATAGCCTAATGAGTTAAATACTTTTATTCACACACTTAATAAACGTGAACCTTGCTTCACCTCACCCTTTTCATAATAAAGTTTCTTGGGATGAATAGACAATTGGATGAGCACACTCGTTTAATTTCTAGCATTTGAATCATTAGATATTAGCCTAATATTTCGGTACTTTTCACCCACTTAAAATCAATCAAACTCACTCAACTCTTTATCGCTCATACGCGATCCTCAAACCCAATTCTTACGAAGGTCATGCAATAGTCATTTCAAATACGAATGAAGACTTAGCTTTTCAAACAAACTAAACAAGTCGAAATTCGAACATTTGAAATGATTAGTGCATGATTTTTCTTATAAAATCAATACAACCAACCAAGACATTTTTTTGAGAAGAACTACGGAGTTTCGAAACCACGTCAAACTCAAAATAATAATAAACAAATCCCATTCTTCTTTCTTATTTCTCGATCATAACTTAGAAATTAGCGAATTTACACTACAATTAGAACTAAACGAGTCTCATCGAGTACGATGGATGTGAGGGGTTCTAATACCTCCCCGTTGCATAACCGACTCTCGAATCCATATCTTTTGGTCATATAGACCACCTTATTTGTCATCTGTGGGTTTTATCTATATTTCCTCGTTCTTTATGAACAAATAAAATTAGGTGGCGACTTCATTGTTTGAAAAAAAACATATTTTGAAAAAAACCAGTCATCACATGGTGGTAATACCTTCCCTATATATAACTGAGCCTCTTACCCAGGTCACTCCCCCATGAGTTACATTTAGCTCACACTAATCGCATTGCATATCAATTTTAAGGTATTTCAGGTTTCCCCTTTTCTTTTCCTTTCTTGTTTGGAAACAATAAAGCTTGGTGCTTACGACATCTTTTAAACAAAAAATCAAAGAGTAAATCATTATGAGCCGGAGATTCGAATTCTAATTTGATCCCTCATTATTCACTTTTTACTGCGAACTGAAAAAAGGAGACTATACTGGGGAGTACCAAGCTTTTCTATGTTTCCAAAAAAGAAAAAAGGGGTTAAGCCTCATTTGGGCATTTGTTTGTTTTATTTCTTATGTGTTTTGTTTTGTTACTCGCGATTTCATGTGATGGAAAAAAATCCTAACCCGTATTTAAGAAATATTTTAAGAATTAGGTGGGGGTATAGTCCTATTAACTTAAGAGGAGTCTCAGTCCTTAATAAGCTAGTTTGAGATCCCTCGCTCAGTCGAGGTTTTCTTGAGGGGTAATTTTGTTTAGCAAGTTAGTTGCGAAGACATTTTTGCTTTTCAAGCGAATCAGCGAAGCTGAGTTGGCTGTAGATCCATAACCCATCATGGCCATTTAGGATGTAGTGCAGAAACTATTCAGGTATAGACTTGGATTAGTAGTCATGCGTGACTACGATCAGGCAAGTTTTTCTTGAAAAATATTATTGGACTACGAGTTAGTTGTTTCAACCGATAATATTTCAAAGAGAAGCATAGACCCTGTATTATCAGTAGAACACATTTTACAGGTGATTAAACCCATAAAAGTTACCCGCGTTTGATTCTTATCGTTGACCTCATGCTCGTGACTCCAAACGCATGAACTTATTTTGTGCGTAACCATGTTTGTACCTTTGTGGCATTCATGCATTCATTCCTAAAAACCTCATTTCTCATTTTCTTTCCATAAAATTTCCAAAGAATTTAGAGAACTTTTCTTTGCAAACATTCTAGGTTAGAGGGATGAATGTAAGAAGAAGAAACACCAAGAGATACATTTTTAGATTTCCTGATGTGAAAAAGTTAAAAGAGTTTGAATCCTTGGTCGAAAATCCCTCAGATTTCAGAAAACGCTATGGAACTCTTTTAACTATCTTGAACACTAACGTTGATGAAGGACTTCTTAAAACCGTGTTCAGTTTTACGATCATGTTTATCATTGTTTCATTTTCCCTGATTATCAGTTGATTCCTACTTTCGAAGAGTACGCAAATCTTTTAGGTATCCTAGTGACTGACAAAGGGCCTTTTAATGGTTTGGAAGCCATTCCAAAGCCATAAGTCATTGCACCGATAACTCACTTAAGGAAATCTGAGATAGACAAAAAACTTGACTACTAAATGAAATCTCTTAGGACTAACTTCAAAGTTTCTAATGGAGAAATCTTTTAGTTTTTCCGAAGCCGGTAGTATGGTAGCTTTTGAGGCTATTTTAGCTCTACTCATTTATTGGTTGGTTTTGTTTCCTAACGTCAAAGACTTTGTTGATATCAACTCCATAAGGATCTTTTTGATTGGAAATCATGTTCCCACTTTGCTTGGTGATACGTATTTCTCTATCCATCATAGGAATCGTCAAGGAGATGGAATTATTGTGTGTTGTGTACCTTTGTTGTTCAAATGGATTGTTTCACACTTGCCTAAGAATTATATCTTCAAAGAAAACAAAATTTGTTGGCATTGGCCTCGAAGACTCATGTCTCTTACTAATGACGATATTCATTGGTATACTTTGGCCTACAATGAGATGGAAATCATTGATAGTTGTGCAGAGTTTGCCAACGTACCTCTCATTGGTACATAAGGAGGAATTAACTACAACCCATTCTTGGCAAGACGTCAACTTGGGTATGCAAACTTGATTAAACCCCTTTGTCTTACAGTAGAGGGTTACTTTTATCATGAAGGGTAAGATTCCCAAGGTTTGAAAGCCAGAATGATAAGAGCTTCGCACCATATTCGAAGGAAAGAAAAAGGTGATGTAAGGAATTATGTAGTCGTGGAAATATACACTGGTTAGGTAAAGAAAATAGCAAAGGAATTATGAATGCCTTATGCTTATGAAGAACCCATGTTCCTAGTGGTATCTAAATCGACCACCATTCCCATTGAGACTATGGGAGAATACCAAGAAGCTTTGGCTAAGATGAGGCTAGAGAAAGATTCTTGGGAAGACAAATTTCTTAAGGCTGACTTTGAGAATGTAAAGCTTAAGAAACAAGTCAAATATCATGAAAAAACACTCTACTTTCAAGATGGATGGGTCATGGAGAAAGATGAGAAAATTTGTCGAAAGAATGGCGCAATCAAGAAATACATCAAAGAAAGAAAAAGAAAGCTTGAAGAATTGACAAATGGTACTCCTACTCCTGACAAGTGGAAGAAAGTTGTTAACAAGCTAAAAGCCGAGAAAGCTTAATTGAAAGCTTACTATGGGAAACAGATCTTGAAGATGAAGCTACATCAAGCATTTTGTTCTTCATCCGATGAAGATGCTTGATTAGGATAGTTTAGGTTTTATTTATCATTTGCTTTATTGTTTTAAGAGCTATCAATAAAATAAGAGTTTTTTGTTCCAAATGTTTGCAAGAAATTTCTCTTTTAAAAAAACTCTTTGGAAATATCACTTCTTCTCTTTTGCATTTCATAATCATGCATCATCTTGCATTTTGAGTTTGTTATCTAGAGTCTTAGCTTTTGGAAATTTCTCCAGAGATCATCAAGCTGTCACAACTTATAGTTTCCCGACTACATACACAATCAGCTCGTAGATACAATACTCGTTCAAATAGAAAGAAAGCAATGGAAGATTTCAAACAAGAGAATATTGAGCTTCGTGGTACATTTACCACAGTTCAGGAGGAAGTGGAAAGACTCAATGCTTCGGTGAGCTCGTTGGTAGCTACGCAGAATCAACAACCAACACCTAACAGTCAAATTCAAGCGACAATGATTTTTGAAATCACTACTACTCTAGCTTCTGCTGTCGTAGTTAGTAATTTACTTTTCACTATGCTAGAGGGTTATCCTTGGGGAATGCCTTTCAACTTTGGCGTAGGTTGTCATCAAAATACTTGTGAAGTATCAGTAACCACAATTGTGGTTCCTACTTTGCAGTATCCAGTGTTCACTTCACAACCCGGAGTAACCTTTCCACAACTCACTATGTCGGTTTCTCAACTAATTGTGACAAATTCAACTCCCGTGGTTCACAATATTGCTTATATGAACAACGAAGTTTATCATGATATTGGCGACAAAAAATATCCTCGCGGCCGTATGGAATATCTCCAAGAAAATTTTAATAAGATGTAGCTAGAGATCAAAATAATATGTGGAAAGGATTTGTTTGGGAAAAATGCCCACGGTCTGGGTCTGGTTCCCAGTGTGAGAATACCAGCCAAGTTCAAAGTCCCCGACTTTGAAAAATACAGAGGTAACTCTTGCCCACAAAGCCATCTTGTGATCTATGCTAGGAAGATGTCTACTCACAATGATAATCATCAATTGCTCATTCACTACTTTCAAGATAGCCTTACTGGTGCTGCTCTAAAGTGGTACATGGGATTAGATAGTGCTAACATTCTAACCTTCAACGACCTAGGAGAAGCTTTTGTTTGACAATATAAGTACAACTTGGACATAGCTCCAGATCGAGACAACCTCAGAGCAATGTCTCAAAAGGATAATGAGACTTTCAAAGAGTATGCCCAACGATGGAGGGAAATTTATGCCAAAATCAATCCACCATTGGAACAGAAATAGATGACCAAGATATTATTGAATACTCTTGGCCCTTTCTATTGTGAGGGCATGATCTCCAGTGCTCCAAATGATTTCACCTAAATGGTAAACATGGGGATGCATTTAGAAGAAGGACTCCGAGCAAGATGCTTAACCAAAGAAGTTGTATCTTCAAGCGGAACCATGAAATTTGGAAGTGGTTTCCCAAAGAAGAAAGAACAAGATGTTGGAATGGTATCCCAAGGGAGACCGAGAAGAAACATTAATCACCGACAACAGGTAGCCGTTGACGCACCGGTTGTTAGTTCAACATCAAATAAGGGATTTACCCCACAATTTCAACAACAAAACCAGTAGCCTCGACAATTGGCTCAACCATTCAACAATAATTAGAATCGTGCTCCTAGAATTTTTCAGTTTGACCCAATTCTGATGTCTTACACGGAATTATATCCTGCTTTAATTGAGAGGAATCTTGTTCAAACTAGAGCACCACCGCTAGTGCCTGATAAGTTACCTTGGTGGTACAAAGTTGATGTGTCTTGTCCTTTTCACCAAGGGGCACCTGGCCATGATCTCGAACATTGCATAGCTTTGAAGGCTGAAGTTCAAATATTGGTTAGAGATAACCTTCTTTCTTTTAAGGATGTGAATTTGAATGTACAAGCTAATCCGCTGCTTAATCCTGGAGGGCACGCTGTGAACATGGTATATGGATATCCTGGCCAATATCAAGTCTTCGATATAAACTTGGTAAGAGTAGATCTAGTATAGATGCATGCCACATTCTGCGTAATGGATGGTTTTTCTCGACACAACTACAGATCTTGTAGGATTTATTCTAGAGATTCTCGTGGGTGTTCTACTATAAAAATAGATCTTCATCAATTAATGGATAATGGCTACATTTGAATCCTCAAAAATAGGAATGAGAATGAAGTGAATATGATAGGATGTTATCCGCATGAGCATTTAGTCACAGATATCAACTCGGTAACTCTTGAAGTAAACATCATCATTCCTCATTTTAATATGCCAGAGTGCATAGAGGTCACATACAAATAAATAAGGGTTCCTATTTCTCCTTTGATCATATGTCTACCTAGACCTGTTCCTTATGACTATGACAAAGTAGATCCCTGTCAATACAATGCAACAATGATGGAAAATGGGAAAAAAGTCCCCATACCTACTCTTTCATCTGTAGTTAACATCGCCGAAGTAAGTCGAGTAACTAGGAGTGGCGTATGCATACCCCGTTGCCACCAAAGAAACCTATCGCTCCTATGGATAGGCAAATTCATATCGATGTACCCGTTGTGAATCCTGTAGGAATTCTCGTTGGTAATCCAGACTTAAACATTGGTTCGTCTGATGGAACCAATATCAATCTCGACTTTGATGAAATTATAAAGCTAATCAAGAAGAGTGATTACAAAGTTGTGGATCAACTAATGCAAACTCCTTCCAAAATCTCAATACTAGTGACTATCGACCAATTTGGTGGGATAGTAGCCAACATAATGGCTTGCAACAATATGAGCTTCTGTGATGAAGAACTCCCTGAAGAGGGTAGGGATCACAATTTTGCTCTACATATCTCTATGAACTGCCAATCTGACTCTTTGTCTAACGTACTAGTGGACAATGGATCTTCCTTAAATGTAATGCTGAAAACGAATCTCACTCGTTTGTCTTATAGAGGAACACCTATGAAATTAAGTGGTGTAGTAGTCAAAGCTTTTGATGGATCGCGAAAATCTATTATTGGAGAAATCGATCTTCTGATGACAATTGGTCTGCATACTTTTCAAGTCACCTTCCAGGTTATGGATGTTCAAGCCGCCTATAGTTGTTTGCTAGGTCGACCATGGATACATGAAGCTGGAGCAGTAACATCTACACTCCACCAAAAATTATCAAATTGGATCCTATGATAACGCCTTACCATACACGCGTCTCTAGAGCCCTTGGATCTGATTACTTTTATTAGTCAACATCGGTCCAACGCGTGACATTATTTCTTGTTTTATTTTTTAAATTTGTAATCCGGTGTGAATACCAAGGAGGTCCATATCAAGCACAGCGCACCATGTCCATTGAATTTGATTACTAACGCGTTTTGACTATGATCAGATGGTTCATATTTTTTTGGCTTTTATTTTATTTTCTGATTTATATTTTTAAATGCTTTAAAATTCAAAAAATCACATAAAATTCATTTTTGGTCCAAAAATTATGAAAAAATTCACAAAAATATTTTGAAATATTATCTTATTTTTTCATAATTTTATTTTCAAATTTGAAAGTTTTTATGATTTTTCCATTTTATTTGATGTTTTTAATTGTTTTAAAATACTTTTTGACATTTTTAAATTCTGAAAAAATTATGGAAGGATCCAAGGGTCATTTGACAAATATTGGTGACCTCATTTTATTTTTGTTTCTGATTTTACTATTTTTTGTCTTTTTTTGTTCATTTCACCTTTTATTTTATTGTTTAAAAATATTTTGACTTTAAAATATTCTTTAAAAAAATTGTCAACACTTGTTGACCTCTGTTTGACTTTGGTTAATTTTCTTGGAATTTTATTTTTGATGAAAAATACTATTTATGTATTTCGTCAATAAAGTCCAATTAAATAACGTAATTTCAAAATTACTTTTAATCCTTTTATTTGATTTGATTTTCATTTTTATTTTGCTAACTTTTGAATTTATTTTGGAGTCACAAAGTTCCTCAACATCAATGAAATTTGGGTGTTGATAGGTCTGTTGACCAAATCCACCAAGAGAGTTGATTGATTTTGACGAAGTTAGACCGGATAAATTCATCTGATGCAAAATAAACTTGGAAATTATTTTTTCTTCTTCATCTTATTTTTTCTTTTGTCCCGACTCGGAAAAAGTGATCAATTGGTGGCATAAAATTTAATGTTCTAACATAAGCCCCATGAGATGACTTGAGCTTTGATTTTGGTTCAACGCCTGTGGCGCTTGTTGTGGGGCGGCGTTGATTTCTAATCAAACTTCTGGCAAGTTTCCACTAACCTGTCCATTTGAAATTCTCAATCATATTTGATCAAGTGATGTGATAATTCCAAAACCAATGATATACTTGACAAAAAATAATTGAAACTTATTGTGTGGTCGCGTTGATTCTATCAAGCTTCTGGCAAGTCTTCATGCATAAGTTTCAAGATGGTCACCTTGCTGACGAATAATTACTAACAATTCGATGATATACTTGACAAGTTTCAAGATGGTCATCTTGCTAACCTTTATTAATTGCTTTTTATTTTCCGCTCTTTACTTCCCGCTTTTACTTTTATGCTATTTATTTTTATGCACTTTATTTTTAGCATTTATATTTCATGCCATTTTTTCGTTGCTCACTTGAGCATTTATTTTCTATGTCATTTTTCCTTTGCTCACTTGAGCATTTTATTTTTTTTGTCATTTTCCCTTTGCTCACTTGAGCATTTTATTTTCTTGTTATTTTGAATTTGCTCACTTGAGCTTTATTTTCCTTTTCCAAAAATACCTAATAATTCAACTTAAACATAAAAAAACTCTTAATTGGACTTGGTTATTATCCTTGTGCTTGGAGGTTGATCTTTGGACTTAGGATTAGGACCCTTACCTCAGCTTGGAGATCTCTATGCCCTTGGTGTTGTTATGTCTTGTTTGGTTATTATCTTTGTATGCGGGTTATTCCTTTATACTCGATTAAGAACTTTAAGTATTTAGAATCTTCAGAGCCACCTCTTCAGAGTCTTCAAGCACTTGGTCTTCAAAATCCTTTGTCTTCTGAACTTATGTCTCCTGCATCTTGACATAAGTAGCGCTTTTGTCTTTAGATCTTCTGACTGGTTTCTTCAGACAGTCGTATAAGAGTAACTTAGCTTCAGAGCCTTCTGAAGCTTTCATTGCTACTTTTTCATTAGAACCTCTATAGCTTAGAAGTAGAGCATTTTCTCTTCTAATGTCTTGGCCCCGCCATTCATCTGAAGCAGAACATGTTTGTTTATTCTAAAAACTACACAAATATTAGAGTAACAAAATTGTTCACTCAAACATACTCTTTGTTATCATCAAAACGCATAGACATAATTGCATAACCAAATCTTGTTCCAACAATTTCCCCCTTTTTGATGATGACAAAACTATCTATTTTGATGACACAATTTTGCATAACATCAGAAGAAAGTATAAAATGAGAAAGGTAAGGATTACTTAACCTTTACATGGAAACTCCCCATGAATCACAAACTTGGTAAAAGATCAGAACCTCTGACTAAGGACCATTTGAGCAACAGCTCCCCCTGGTTCCAACAGATCAGATAGATGATCTTTGAGAGTCTTGATTCTTGAAGATACAACTTCTCAACTGAGATCTTGAACTTAACGTCGCTCAAACAGGTTCCAGATTCTCCAGTTAGAACTTGACTTCGAACTAACTCTTTCAGAGTCTAGTGTAAGGAATCACATGCATGACTTTCTTCAGATTTTATAATCCTGAAAAATAAAAGCAACACAATTCTACCAAGAAACAACAATTTATATTTGGTTAGAAATGTAA
The DNA here is from genome assembly GCA_021764765.1 of Vicia sativa. Taxonomy (NCBI): domain Eukaryota; kingdom Viridiplantae; phylum Streptophyta; class Magnoliopsida; order Fabales; family Fabaceae; genus Vicia; species Vicia sativa. The sequence continues at coordinate 307,241,048 of CM038792.1, forward strand.
GCAGCACTTTTCAGAGAATTTGATCATTGTGAATCAAAATTACTTCTTTAACTACTCCCCCTTTTTGTCATAATCAAAAAGTTATATTTTAAAAAATGTCAAAAACACATAAATAAAATAATAGAGAATAAGAAAATGACTTTCATTCATTGAAAAGAGTAGAGTACATTGAAGTTACTTCAAGAGTAACGAAGCTAAGCTTCAAATACATCACAACCCTCATCAAATAGTACATTTTCTCCATGCAACATATTGTTTCTAATAGTTTCAGTTACATGAGCTAACTCAAACAGTTCAAGTAATAATCGTTCATTTGGAATGAATGATTTTTGAGAATCTCTGGAGACGATAATGGATAGCTTCATATGATTGAAAATGATTGATGATAAATGAACAAGAATGTTCTTTCTAAGACAATAGACTAAACTAATATCCTAGAAAAAATGTGTTTTTTTTCAAACTTATATTATTTATACAAAAGAATAATAATTTACTTGGGTAAACTGTAAAGGTGAGAGGTAATTGTTGCGATATGGGATATTAGGTTTCTAGATTTGAACAGAACTCAACATTATACATGGCAAATCAACTCCAATCCAAGTAAACCACTTGTTCACTATATGATGTTCCTTAAGTTATGGCCACATTTTCACTTTGAATTTTCTCATTCCTAACTTTCCACAAGACTGGTTTTGCAACTTTAGGTTATGTGGAGTTCATTATGACATGTGAAAATTATTCAAGTCAGCTACAAAACTGGTCTCCCAAAACAGACATACATGTTCAGATAGTAAAAAGATGTGTGGGCCCCAATACTAAAAGGTGATGTGAAAATGGGCCTACCAAAGGTCAAGCCCACTTGGGCTTTCTTTCAAGAACTAGTGTTAGTCAGTGTGGTACTCTCTAATATCTTGTATTCTTGTTGATGTTCCCCCAACCAAATCATGGAAATTCTCTTTTACTTTGAACTTATTTTCAGTTTTTAAATTTACTCTTTATTGGTAGTTATTAAAATCTCAATTCTATTTACTTAGGTTACATTAAAACGACACTCATGTAAGATAAAACTCAAGAACATTTGGATGAAATGATTAATAATTTCTTTCATCTAATTAAAACTTAGGTTTGAATCTATCTTAAGCACCCAAGAGTTAAATTGTCTTGAGAGATAAGTTTATTATTACTACTATAAAACTATTATCGATTATTTATTTCTTTTAACAATATGACATTTTGATTTTCTTTGGTCATAATTAATTGCTTAGTCTTGTAAAAGAAATACTTAGACAGTATAATATCTCCCAAGTTATTTGTTAAACCAAGCTATCACAATTATAGAGAATAATCAAGTTGGCACTCGTAATAATTTATATATTTAAGCATTGATTTTGGGAGCTTGTTCCCATAGGATGATGCGGTAATTTTTCGTTTATTATTTTATTAAAAAAATATCAATGTGTAAAATATAAGAAATAGTCCTAGGATAAAACGATTAATTAATTCAATATACTAAAATATAAACTTAAAAATTAATTGACATTATTAACAAAATAATGTATGATAAATTTTCTTTAAGAAAATATTTATTTTTTAAATTAGGTTAATAAAATTATAGTCTTCTAACTATATCATATTTCACTTTTAAACTCAAAATATATCTTTCAAACTTTGATCTTTTAAAGTTCTCTATTCACATTATTGATCTATTTAGTTAACTTCAGTTATCATATTTTCTGAAACTAGACATCTATGAAGAAATGACATTGTGATTTTGCGGCATTACAACTTTTATTATTATTTTATATTATTAATATTAATTAATTATATAAAGACGATAAGTTGATCATTAAATTTGTTGAATAAAATGAAAAAATAAAGAAAACGAAAATTCATATTAAAATCATAATTTTGATTAATACTTTTAGAAATTATTTACATCTCTTTTTTATGTAATAATTATTTTTATAAAATTAAAATATTGTTTTGTTCCATATTATTTTTTATTTACAATTATGTTTTTAAATTAAAATATTTCATTTTGTTTTGGATAAACACTAAAATATTACTTTCTTATTTATTTAAAAAATTTTAATTAAATTAAAATATTTTGTTTAATATGCTTAATATCTTTCTTGTTCTCTAAAGTACTTTAATTTTTGTTTGTAAATTTATAATTCAAGGGTATTATTTAATTTATACCCTTCATCTATTGAAGAGTTTAGTGAAAAATTCATATTATTATATTAACTATAAATAAAAGAAATATTGTAAATAACATATAAAAAATTTAATTTTTTTTAAGAATCTTGGAAATTTATATTTAACATTTTAATATTTTTTCAAAGAAAAATATAATATTTTAAATCTTAATGTTGCAACAAATTAATATAATATAAATGAATTATTAAATAAAAATAATGTTGCAACAAAAATGAAATTTTAATTTTACAAAAATATTTATTAAATAAAAAATATAAATATGTTTGAAAATTGATCAAAATTAAATTAAGATATATTTAAAGATGGAGTTAACGACTATTTTTGGACAAGATACTATCTTCATCTTCAACGATAGTTTAGTGACATATTTAGTGTTGTATTCTAAATTTTAATATTAACTTTTACATCTTTATTTTTTGCGATGTATTTAGCAATGAAATTAATATATTTATATATTTAATCATTAATTAATATTAATAATATAAAATTATAAAAAAAATGGTCATGTGGCAAACAATTTCAACAATGCAAAGATTACGCGTATACTTCAATTTAGGTGTGGCAAAATGAGCCGCCGGCCCCGCCCTAAACTCGTCAAAAAAGAACGGAGCTGACAAGCTCTACAAGTTTAATAGACATAAGAATCAAGTTTACCCTTGGTCGGCTTGTCCACCTGTTTTTTTATTTTTTTTATTTTTATTTTTTTAATATATTAATAATTTTTTTTACATTTCAACTAAATTTTTTACTTTTTTTTAGAATATTTTTTTAAAGTATATTTTTAAGAAACTTTACTTAAAAAATATAGCATATATTCACATATAAATCTATAAAATAAAACCATTAAAAATTGAAATGACTAGAATTAAAGAATTAAAAGGTCGGATAGGCTAAACAGATACGTTTGGTGGATTTTAGCTGGCGATGGATTTTGACAGGACAAATTTAGGCGGACAACAGATTTAAATGGGAGGAGTTTTAGCGGACGACGGTCTTAAAATTTCAACTCAACCCGCCGTTTTTTGACGAATACGCGAGCCAGTCCGACGGACTAAAGCCCATTTGCCACCCTTACTTCAATCACATTAAAATTGTTACTTGATGTGAAAATTCACCATTCGTCAATAGAAATTAATGAGATGAACCAAAAATATATAACATGGAGAGTATCCAAATTCGAAGAAAAAATTCTAAGGAATTAAATGTGACATGTAGTATATTTTTTTAACAAATATAATTTTGAATTTATTAAATAATTAACGTATTTAAACTAAATTTATTAAATATAATACATTTTTAATCAATTAAAAACATTACAATAAAAATTAAATTTAAATTATAAGTGATTACCTTACAATAAAACTAGATTTAAACTAATTTTTTTTACAAAAAATTATCTAGATTTTTTACAATGAATCTATTTCTTGCATGTGACTTTTTTATATATTAAAAATATTTACTAAAGTTGATTTGACACCAAAAAAATGAAAGAGTGCTTGGAGTTCCATTCTCACCATGTGAGAATCTGAATGATGTTGAATCTGAGTGGACTGCCCTAAACGATATTTATTTTGGCGTGTAAGAGAATGCCACCTTCACTTATATTTCCACGTAGAAGTTTCTATGTATTAAACTCAAAGTCTTTTCTTCAAACGCGTTTAGTTAGGTTTGTTCACATTATAATACTAGTGTTTTTGCCAATCTTCTATTTTATTTCAAAGTTTAGACTTTTTTAAATTTATTATAACACAATGATTTACATCAATTATAATGTAATATTATAATGTAATGTTAGCGAGATTCGCATTAGATTTCTGTAAAATTATTTTTTTAATTATTTTTTATGATTTTTGGCTAACCTTAAACGTGTAAAAACGGAGTAAAATGGAAGGGGTAAAATAAAATATATATTTTACAAAGAATAATATTTTTATTTAAGAATTAAAAGACTTAAAATTTTAACATTTTAAAAGGCGATTAAAAAAAACGTTATCAAGATCTAAAATAAGAATTCATTAATATTACATGAATTTATATATTTAACCCTAAAAACTATATATATATATATATATATATATATATATATATATATATATATATATATATATATATATATATATATATATATATATATATATATATATATATATATATATATATATATATATATTCATTGAATAGACGAATGGGAGAGAAACTTATTACAAAAATATCAAATAAGCTACTTTGAATAGATCAACCTTAAATTCTTTTTATTTTACAAAAGACCAAATCAAATACTTTAATTAACAAGTAAAATAAAGTTAAGGTGGAATTTAAAAAATGAAATATAAGCGTCATTTAAATAAAATGGGTGACTTAGATGAGACAAAGTAAAAGATGATTATATTAAATTTGTAGTTGAACATTGTGTTCATCTAAATAATTAGAGACTTAATTAAGATGATTTTTAAGCTGGATTTTTTTTTAAGTTGTTAGATTTATAATATTAATAATTTATTTATATTAATAAATAAATATGAATAAATGTTACGGTTAAGAATTGAATTATAGACTAGCAGTTTATACATATTATTTCAACCAACACATCTATGTTAGACTAGCAGTTTATACATATTATTTCAACCAACACATCTATGTTAGGCTAGTATACATCAAATGAGAATTTTTTCAACCACCCCTAAAATTATTCTTGCTACCCTCTAAAAATTTTAAATTTTCACTTTATCTTTGACCTTTTATAAAGAATTTTTCAAATAAAATTTTCGGTAGACTAATTTAAAATTTCCTGTATATCAGAAATTTTTAAACTTTTGGTATATTTTCGCTTTATGCCAAATTTCTGGAGGGTTATTTCAAAAAATATGGTATATCGGAAATTTCAAAATCTTCAAAATTTATGGTATGTGCCAAAAATACGGAAGTGTTTTTGAAATTTCCGGTATACCGGATATTTTGAAATTTCCAATATACCAGAAATTTTGCAAAAGGCTGAAATTTCTGGTATGTTTCATTATCTTGTTTTTTTCAACGGTTGAGATTTTGCCGACACTTTTGAAGGTTCCAAATTGCACCGACACTTTTGTGTGGTCTAGAATACATAACAATTTGTATAAATATGGGTTTTAGGGTTATAAGGTATCACATCTCAACAACATGCCTCTTTCTCAATATTTGATTAAGGCAGAAGTGTATTACAACGGCTGCAAACCTGCTGTTGAGTTCAAGCTCCCAGATGGATCCGAGTCCTTCGTCGCGTTAAAGGAAACGTTGAACGGTTTGCTGCCTGAATCCGAGAACAAAAAGGTGACAAAGATTGAGTTTTGAGAGGATTACATTGGTATAGATGGTTGGGTGAAATACAACATAATCGAGCTGAAGGATGATGAAGATGTGAAGGCCATGTGGAAATCATTTCGTCGTAGGCTAACCAAAGATTCGATCGAGTTGGACGGGGAGATCCGAAGATCTGTTGACGACATAATGCAGTGTCTAAAGCGTCCAGATGAATCTGAATCTGGTAGTTCATAGGTTTTCATGTATCAGAGTACTGCTTATTTTTTGTTTGTTTGTCATGTGATGTTTGTTAACTTATTCGAGTTTCTTATTTGTGTTATTTTGTTTTCTTTATGTAATCGAAAGAAGAACTATTAGCTAAGAAATATTATGCAATAAAGTAAAGTCTGTTTGTCACAACATACACATAATGATACAATAATACAAAAAAAAAAATCTACCTAGGCATTCCACAGGAAATGTCGGCCAACCTAACTAACCCCTGATACACCTCACCATTGGGGTTCAGCATCCCCATGATGTTATCTAATGTAGCTGCAATGAGCTATATGTGGGTGTCCTGATCAGCTGTTGGAGGAGGAGATGGTGGTGGTGGTGGATCGGAAGAATCTCTGATAACTAAAGGCCTTGGGACATTAGATGTTGGAGCCGGTGGTGTGACCTGAGGGTGTGACACACTAAGGAACCACCCAGGTATCCATCCTCGCACTACCCGGGATCCTGCACCCTGACGGATGCATCCATGATCTCGCGGGGAGAGGTGATGATGTGGTTCGAAAACCACCAATCAATGCCATCATCTGGGGCGCGTGGTAACGACCGTGGGATACCATGGACATAACCATACTATCGTAGGCACCGCTCAGGCAAGTGCCTAGCCACAAAGCCCTCCCACCTAACACGCGCTGAATATAAAGTGGATACCTTAAAAGGATGGTGAGGGTAATGAGTCGTGTATGGTGTCCAGGTGACATCGTCTAGGGTCATAGCATCCAGCATCCTCATGTACTTTGTCACACCTCTAGGACGGGTCTGTCTGGACTTCCACCTCTTCGCACGTGGGTCTCTAGCTGCCACTCGCTGGATCCTCCTGTCACATATGTGAGGGAAGTGCTCGTATATCCAACACTACATATATATGGATAAATAAATTATTATATGAAAACCTAATAATTATTTAAAAAACATCTAATAATTTGTAACATACCTGCAACAGGCTAAGATAACCAGCAAGTTGTCTGATATCAGGATAGGAAGCAACATCAAGTGTCGTGTACAACATCGTCAGTACCGCCACTCCCTAAGCCCAAGTGGGATTGTCTAGGGCGATGAATAGAGACAGGTAACAGACATAAATGTACACTTCATACTAGTCTACAAAGAGAGTACATGCCACCAGATGTAGCATGTACGCCCTAGCGACAACCTGAAACCTACGTGCCTCTATCAACACCTTATACGTAGTCCTCAACCAAGACATGCGGAGGTGAAATCCCTGAGTCTCGCCAAATTCCTGTAGGACCTCTACATTATCCACCTCCAACGTATCCACAAACATGCGCACTACTATTGCCTAATCTCTATAAACTGGTGAGAAAAACGTACCAGCTATCGGTAGGTGGAACAGAGCATCCACATCATCCAAAGTGGCCGTCATCTCCCCAAATGGAAGATGGAAGGAAGATGCCTTTGGGTGCCACCTCTCAACAAAAGCTGATAGTAGGGGGCGTCCAGCATCGTTAATGAGCATCCAGCAAAGTCTTCAAGTCTGAACTCCTCAATTATCCTCCTCACTATCTCAGGCTTTGGAGGCTCGGAAAAGTTCTTCAAATTCGACCCATGAGAAGCGACCTTCAAAGTAGGACGCTCCTAAAACAAAACAACACAATTACAACAAATTAGTATACATCAAACAATGTAATACAAATAAAAATTAAGCGTTAAACTAAACCAATAATACTGACATCTCCCTGCCATATCCTATATGAGAAATGGTCAATATAAACCGTCAAGACAAACCTGTCAAAAGGTCCTCTAGGGAAACCCCCATCAGTACACACTGATGGCTCAGATGGACCTGTCATGGTGTCTGTATTAGCACGAGACACCACTCTCTCCTGAATCGGCTCTTGAGTCGGCTCCTGTACCGACACCTGTACCACTGGCTGCACCACCGCCAGGACCACCTCCTGAACCACCTTCAACACCATCTCCAGAACCACCTCCTGCACCACCTCCTACACATGCTCCTGCACCACCTCATGCACAGGCTCCTGCACCACCTCCAGAACCCACTCCTCAGCAACCGACGCATGAACCACCGGCTTCAGTATAATTACTTGCTCCACCGTAGGAACATGAGGGTCCACAATTGCCGTAGAAGGTTTGGAAATCCGTCGACGAGGTGCACGAAACCCCGTCGCGGGCTGCTCAGCCATTCGTTTCTGGTGAGAATCGATCAGACGACGGCTATCACCCTGCGCCTCTGAGGCCTGTGCCTCATCTGCTACTCGAGCCATAACATCTGCTCGATCAGTATTCCTTCCTGAAATAGAACCGCCCCTGCCTCTAGTCCTCATTGCAAGCAAAGTCAAGAAACATGAAAAAAAAAATAGATTTTTTTGGAAAAAATAAAAAATACCGAAAATTTCAAAATTTCCGGTATTTTAGGGGTACCGGAAATTTCAAAATTTCTTGTATGAGCATCAAAGGAAAATACCGTAAATTTCGAAATTTTTGGGCGAAAATACCGGATATTTTGAAATCTACGGTAGGCGATACCGTAAATTTCGAAAAAACCGGTACAAAATATCGAAAATTTTAATAAAAATATCAGAAACTTGTATTTGCGAAAATTTCAGTAGCGCTCTCAAATTTCCGGTTTAGTCCAAATTTTTCAAAAATGCAGGGTGTACCGGAAATTTCAATATTGAGGAAGGCTTGGACAAAATTGACTTTTCATATAAATTGGGGGGTGCCAGGTACAAGTGGTGGTGGCAGGAAAAAATCTCCTATATTAGAACTTTAAATCTCATGGATATTGAGAGAGAAGTGTTATGTGTGAGTCTTTATTTTAGAAATAGATTCCACATAAAATGATAAGATCTACATATATTTTAATCAATAAAATATTGTATTTAAGACAATATTGAAAAGAGAGTGTTCTCAATATTTCTCTTTCGAAAATTAATGGAGGAAGATTTTAACTTAATCCACATAATTGGCGTGTATTTCACATTCTGAATTAATTATAACAATAAAGTTTCACATAATTACACTACTAAAAAAATTATTTTTAATATCGAACGTGAAATATATTTTAATTCTGCTAAAAGAGAGAGGTAATAAATGACATCATGATAAATAACAACTTACAACCTTAATTTTTAAAATATCGAAGGGTAAATTTATGTCGCATGGGTTTGAACTCCGTCGAGTGCACTTTTATTATTTACAAAATTAACGCCTCATATATCTCGGTTTATCAATAAAATCGAGAGATAAGTTAGATTGTTTATTTTAATTGAAATTTGTTACATTGATTACACAGAAAATTAATAAGATAACTTTTTTACAAACTATAATGTTTACCCATAATATTATATTTTTTACACTGAATAATAAAATAAAAATTAATTTTTCTCATGAAGATCATATGTTAGATTTTTGAATTCTTGATATATGGGCAAGATCAAATGTTTGGTGTCATTGTATTTTCAATTGTTTTTTCTTGCATTTGTTTCTAATATAAGCAAAAAAAAGGGTTAAATAAATAAAATATTTTCTACTCAAATAAATATTTAACACAAGCCTTAAAACCAAATAATTTTTCACTCTTGCAATTCATCATAGAGAACTCTTCATGGCATTTATCTTGCAAACTTTAAAGTGGTGGATGTAAATAGTTTCCATCGCTTCATGATGTTTCATTATCAATTTTTTTATATTCATAATGCTTTATAATAGAAATTTTTATGTTTCACGCATATCACTAATGATAATGTCTTGGGAGTTGATAGTCATGAAATGGACGACAAAGATTTGATTAATGACGGTGATCAATATCCTCAATTATAACACTAATTATGATGTCGGATTTGTTAAAAATAGAGGTTGAAAAACTTCTTCTTTTTTACATTACATTGTTTACATAAAATATTAAAACACAATATTACAAGAAATTCAGATTCTTGGAGAACAACAAATCTTTGTTGTAAGGAGTTATCTGTTCCAACCATTGGAAATTTTTTTATGGATTGAATGCATCCAACTTCTAAAGGAGTTATCTGTTCCAAATATTGAAAAATGTTTTTATGCACTTGAAATATATCATAGAAAACTTGTTCAAAATTATTAAGTTCCAAGATTTCACCATCTTGCGATCTATCCCAAAGAATAATGCATACGAGTTAGGATTAGGGTAAAATCTGTTTAAAGAGTGTTTTATAGTAAAATTTAATTATTTTATCCCTCAGTTATTAGGAAAATCGACAGGATATATCATTTAGTTTACAAATAAAAAATATAATAAAAAGAAATTTCAACGAATTATTTTCCCCCTCGGTTATAAAAAAAGAAGAGGTAAGATGTGATTTTTTTCTTCCTAAAATGGGGCGCGCATTGGAATCAGATCGCTAGAATAGCAATGATCATCCATATTCAAAACATAACATGTCTTTTATATTTTAAAGGAGACTTTTTATCTATTTAAATAATATTATTATTTTCAACGTCTCATTTCAAACTCTTTTTTCTTCAAACATATTTTCAAATCTTTTCTTTTATTCAAAAATGGATGAAAATATTTTGTTCGTTGTCAATGAAAAATTTGTTGATTTCAATGATTTGAAAGACAAAGGGTTTGGTCTTAGGAAAAATATTTCCAAACAAAAGTTGAATGGTTACTTTGACATTCTTCATGGTCCCATCTATACAAATGTCGTTAAACAGTTTTGGTTAAATATCTTCGTTTCGCCATCTGGTCATGATGTTGAGCCAATCCAGTCCTGTGTCAATGGCTCTTATATCACCATTACTCCATCACTTATTTATAAGTTAATAAAAAAGTAGTTGTGTTGAGCATTATATATTCAACAATGTCTACTTAACCCACCTTCATCTAATTTATGCCAACAACAATAAGCCCACCAGTCCTGCCACTCTACTCTCAATTTTAAAAGTTTGGTATCAACTTCTAGTTTCAAATCTCCCTTAAGAGATAAACAACTAGAAATGGTTACTTGGGATGACATACATCTCTTCTACTTCCTTACTCTAATGGTCACACTTAGTTTTCCTTTTAACATTTTTAACTTCTTAAAAGGAATGATAATCATTTATTGGGAGGAAATGACTTTCCTCAAACCATATGGAAGTGTTCTTTTTGAATTTTTCCCTTAGTTAGAGATAATTAATAGGGATAATGTTGATGTTGAGTGGAGTCAGAAGTTTGAATATGTGAAATAGTTATTTGTTGTACTTTTTTATTATCAATAAAATATTTCCTGTTCTATTATTGTTTATTCTTGTTTATTGATAGCAAATATTTTGAAAATTAGTAATTAACAAAAAAAGACATGGAATTTGGAAAGACGCCAAGTGAGAAATCATTGGAAAAAAACTTTAAATGCAATAACAGGGATTCAAAGAGAAATCCCTTATAGCTATACTACCTCGGTTTTTCAAAAATTCCAAAAATAAGTTTATTATTATTTTATGGATAAAAGGTGGTGCTTACTTATGGTTATGTTACCTCGGTTTTCACAACAAGTTCTTAGTAATAATATCATCCAATTTTTACTCATTCAAACTCAAATCTATAATTCTTTCAATACATGAATTATATAATTATAAGGTATTTAGAAGTGTTTCTTAACCATTAAATATCTTGAAAATATTTAAAAAAACTCATAGAATAATTAAACTTAAGAAGTTCCCTTTTCATCTATAAACTTTTATCTCTAGAAAATTTCCTTATCTTCAAAAATGGTATAAACTACGAGAAAATTCCTCATGTTTATGCCCAAAGCCCCATGTCTTCCTCCAATTTTCCCGCATTTCACCCAAAACTCTTCAAGTTTGACGAAAAACTAGAATCCTTTTAAAACCTTCCCCTAAACATCATGTGCTACATCATTAACGCCCAATGTTTGTGGAAGAATGAAATTGATCAAAATTATTAAGTTTTCTTGATACATACTCCACAAATCACGACCTTACCTTAGAAAATGAAGGTGATTTCGATTTATCCATCGACCACTTTACGTCTCTCTCTCCAAGCTTGTATCTTTTTTGACCAAATTTATTAAATCCATGTAATGATTAAGCTTTGGCAATGAAATCAAACAAAAATGTAGAACAATTCAATTTGGTAACCACTTGGTGTACGGATTTTTTTATATAATTTTTCTTTGATTTTTGTTGATATAAAAAAGCACTTATAATCAAAAGTGATTATAAGCTAATCAACAACCACTTCAAAACAAAAACAGACACTTAAAAATTCTTACGAGTCGGTCGATTAAACAATAAAATTCAACCAATTGCATAATGAAACTATTGGTTGAAATTTTCAACAAGGATTATAATCCAACCAAAAGAAAGGAATTCAGAAGGGTTCTTTGAAAGTTGAAATACTTAGGGCGACCACAAGAGCAGTCAACCAAGGACTCAAAGCAAAATGCTTAAGTTGACTGCAATTATGGTCTATCAAGAGGAATTCTCATAAGTAGCTAATTGGGCCCAAAAACATTAAAAGCCCAAAGAAGACACAAATGGCCCAGATCATACAAACGAAGGTTTCTTGGAGGGAAAAAGAATACGAGTGGAGAACGTGGGTTCGTGGAGAGAGGTTACAAAGTACACGTGGCGTGTAAAGAAGGCCTGCTAGGAAGTAGTTATCATGTGTGTATTATAAATAAAGAACTTAGTGCATTGTGTTAAAGGTTCAAACTTTTACATTCCTAATGCTAATCACTCAGAGTACCCAAACAAACGAGCGAAATGAGTCAAGCTAGGGCAATGTATGTTTTAATCAACTTATTTTCAAGTATTTTAATATTATGTCACTTAGGTTTACAATTTAAACATTTTTGTTTTATTCTATAAGTTTTACTTTATTTGCTTTTAAAATCATACAAACTTGTTTGACATCAGATGAACAGTTCCTAGCACTCACCATAAGCTTTAAGTACTCAAAAGAGTTGTTTTGCCTTAGAATTGCAATTTTTTGGGGTGACATGGTAGTAGTCGTGGGAATCACGTTGGGAGGATTCGAAATGGTGCCAAAGGCAACTGTAGTTTGAGGAGGTACTTTAATGTTGGCAACATCAATTTGTTCAGAGCCTTCTAGGCCATCGTCATTTGCATTGTCTTCTTGGCCTTCATCTTTTGCTTCACCCTGCAATCCTTCACTAATAGGAGAGAACTCAGAAATATCCTGATTGATAGGAGAATTGAGATCACTCCCAGCAGATTTGGTATCAAATACGGTGATAGATGGAGGTTTCTCGGTCTTAGAAGATTTCAAGACGATTTTGGTGGGGCGCTTTATGTGTTTAGCTACTGGCCGTTGAAATAATAGAGAGTAGAATTAAAAAAAGAGCCATAATTCCTAAGACAAAAAAATATTTAGAAATAGAAGATACCTGTTGATCTTCCTTAGGACTAAAGTTGGTGCACTCTGGTCAATTCAGCACAGGCTGCAAAGTATTTTCTTGTGCCACCAATGTGGAAGGTGCAACAATAGAAGCAGCTTTCTTTGAGGAAGCCCCAAGATGAGTCGATTTGGATTTGTGGGATTTTTTGGAAACAACAGGTGAAGGTCTAGTGTCAACCTGTTTCTCTTTATTTTTAGAGTGTTTTTGTCTTTTTGGTGATGGTTCAAGGGGGATGACAACATTGGCTTTAGAGGCCTACGAATAAGTTAACATGATTGTTGTGTTAGGTAAAGGAGGGAAAGAACAACCAATAAATAAGCCACATGGATAGGAGATTATCTGATATGGTTGTTGAGGAACTTCTTTGTTGGGAGAAACTTCTTGGTTGGAAGTTGCACCATTGGCAGCTTCCCTGATACGTTTCTTATGTTCGACTGCTGGATGAGGAAATGACAACGAGACAAAGCAGTAAAAGTCAAAATACAAGAAAATAAACAAACAAGGAATCGAATCATAGTTAGAGTGAGGAGTTATACCTTTTTTGAATTTTTGAGGTTACCAACTTTCGACACAAAGTGCACGGTCCACCAATTAAAGAACTTTTAAGTGGTATAAGAGACGGGATCGAAAACAATAAGATTCATGGTGGGAGTGTCAGCAGTGAAGTGTTCAAGCTTTAGAGCACATTCTTCTTCATTATAGTTGGTGGACCATGGGCACAGTTCATCATAAGGCTTGTAAAAACTATGAGGCAGAGGTTGGCACTAACCAAATAATCTAGCCACCAAATTAGGCTGATAACACAGAAGTGTCACTCCATCACTAGAGCCCACTCTATTACTAATGACCCTGAGAGTGAGGAAAGCTTTCCATATGGCTTTTAATTTAGGGAATTGTGCGGGATCAAGTGGAGGAAATGGTCTAGTGAACCATTCAGGACCATGCTGTGTGGAGGCAAAAGGCGTCATAGTAGGATGAAAAGAACTACGCTTATAGAAGAAGATCAAGTATTTTTCAAGGGTATCTTCTTGAGTCAAGTCATTGTTGGATGGTGTCATCACAACAAGATGAATACTTTCGGTGGTGCGTTGGGCGAACATTGCCTCTTGAGCATCAATGAGTTGTAGTTTAAGTTGGTTTGCAAAAATGGCATTTAACCACAATTGAGGCAGCCAGAAAGGACCAACAAGTAAATAGATAGTAGTAGTAATTAGTGAAGTCATGTGGTGGAATCCCACACTGACTGATTCATAGAGTGGCCCCAATATGAGTTCACTCACACACGTCTCGACCCAAATGAAGATGGTGGCCTAACGCAATGAATCCTTTTTCCACCTTTAAGGATCAACAGAAAAATACATACTTATAGAACCATAAAGCCAAAAAGGCAATGTGATCTTCGTCAGAGACGGTGTTGACATCCTTGACGTGAAAACGTTCCCTGTATTTGGTAAATCCAATGTTATCCTTCTCAAAAGTAATGACATTTTCGTCAGCCTAAGTAAGAAGGAAAGTTTCACCTGTAGGATTGAAACAACCGGCTGAACATCATCAAATAACTATATTAATGAAGTCTCCATCGAATGTTTTTATCCCGCGAGAGGAAAGGAAAACATCGAGTAAACCTGAAAGGGAGAAATCATGGTCTTACGATCAAGAGATCAGGGTAAGGGAGTCTGTTACGCGAGGGAAGGTATTAGCACCCCACGCGCCCATAGTACTCTACGGTATCCACTTCTATTTTCTATCTAATGGGTGTGTTATATCTATCTATCTCTTAATCGCTATAATGCATGTGAAATAAAGAAAATAAAGAAAACACGGGGAAAAGAAGGAAGTATTTACAAAGTTTTGCTCGATCGAGCCCCGTGACAAGATGCGTATGTATTCCCTCGTGCAATGGGAAAGTCAGAGCGCCATATGAAGGTTGAAAAACACAAGAAAGGGGGGTTTAAATTGGGGTTTTGAAATTAAAGTAATTTTGACACAATTATTTTTATCCTGGTTCGTTTGAACTCAAACTACTCCAGTCCACCCGTCAAGGTGATTTGCCTCTCTCAACAGGGTCTTAATTCACTAATCAGAACTTGATTACAACTCACTAAGACAACTGTCTTAGTCTTCTCAAGATCAACCACATCTTGGTTTCTCAAGGAATTTCAAATTTATAATCAATTACAAAAATGTGTGTTTTACGATGCTTCTAAAAAGCTATATCACAATTTTGATTTTTACACAATATTACAAGCATTTATGAACTAGAGAATATGAATGATTTCTTTAAGATTTCTCTTTTTGTTGTACGCACAAGAGTTCTTTTTTTTATTCTCTTCATGGATGGATCTTTATATAGGAGTCAAGAAAACTTATCCGTTGGAGACATATAATCTATATGGAATGATGATATTTGGACTTAATTTCTCTTTCCCTAAAAACAAGATCATGTTGGAAATCAGCCGTTGCTTCAAATCTTTATTTAATAAATAATAAAGCATCAGAACAAAGCATCCAAAACATAGGTATCAGAGTTTGTAGAGAAGCATGGAGCTTTCAGAAGTTTTACTTGAATCCTTGATGTCTTGATCAGAAGATGATGTAGCAGAGCTTTATGGTTTTTAGAATAGCAGACAAGGTTTTAATCAGAGTTTGGTGCATCCTTTGGTGCTTTTAGAATTTCATCAGAAGTTCTCTTTAGAACGTGAAATTAAACTTCAGATCATGAATGAATCTTCTGACATATATCCATTGTATCAGAACTTCTGTATTCATTGTATCAGAACTTTTGTATTGATTCATTATCTTCTGACATATATCCATTGTATCAGAACTTCTGTATAGATCAGAATTTTCTTCTACTACCAGAACCATAACTTGTTCTTCTTTTCCTATCAAGGTCAGAACTTCATATGCATACTTTATTAAACAAAATTAAGAGACAACAATGATTTATACAAAATATTTATTTATTAGACTCAGAACATAATTGTCATCAACAATACTTGTTATCATCAAAACATCTAAGATAGGTGTAGAACCAAACTATGTTCTAACAATCTCCCCCTTTTTGATGATGACAGAACATAAATATTTTGACAAAGAGAGGTATCCCCCTGAATTAATATACATATAAATTTAGAGACATTGTACTTCCCTGAAGAGTTTCGTCCAGAGTATGATGAAGGTTCCAAGTAGATTTCCAAAATTGATATTTCCTGTTTTAAGCTTTAGACAGAAATGAAATCAAAGATGATATCAGAATGTTCGAGAATTAGTCTATCAGTAACTATGATGTTCAAAATATCTTACGTTCTCCCCCTTTTTGTCATAAATAAAAAAGAAAAGAATATAAAAATAGTAGGGCAAAACAGAAGATAATTGAAGGTTGAAAGCTAATAAAAGGTTGAAAAACAGAAGATAATTGTATGAAGGGAGCAAAATAGAGTACAAAAGGAAATGTGCAGAAAATGAGAATTTGTTGAATGAGAACAGAAGAAGAGAAAATTTGAAAATAAGAGTTTTCAAAAGAGAGAGAGGAGTGAAAATGATTTGAAAACTATGGTTCAAGGCTGAGTATATAAAATTTCTTAAAAACATGCAATTAATTTGTTTTAGTGCAAAGAAAAACAATGACGATTAAGAAACATAATGATTTCTGACAAGAGAGATGTCGTGAAAATATAGTGAACAATTACCAATGTGACCAGTGCCTCAATTTAGCAACTCAAGCGTTTCACTCTATCAGAATTTGAACACGTGTTCTTATTCTGAGAGTGGCTTTAACGATTAAGATTGTCAGGTGTTGTTCTGGTGAACTACATGCTTCTATCTCATCTTTCAGATCTTCTGATAGATTCTAATTCATTTACCCTTCTCACTTCTGAAGGACAATTGATCAGAAGTTCATAGAAAATAGTATTCTAAGAGTTGAACATATAAAATTAAGTTTTTCATTCTAGGGATAATTCCATACTGAAATGTTTCAGAATGAAATTGAACCTATCTTCAACAATCAATTGATATTGATGGTATCAATAAATTTTAAGGAAACAATCCCCTTCTGAATATAGTCCCTAATGAAATGATGTTTAATTTCTATGTGCTTAGGTCTAGAATGTAAAATAGGATTTTTAGATAAGAAAATAGCATAAGTGTTATCATAGAGGATAAGAATGTTACTCTCGAATATCTGAAAGTCCTCAAGCTGACTTATAACGCCCGTTTTATTTAATATTATATAATATTAATATTTTTGAATGACCGTTTGACGATTGTTTTGGCGACGAGAATAATTATATTAATTGATATATCTATTAAACATATTTGGCGATGTTCCGTTCGGTTCGGTAAAATATTATTCGGACCGATATTTAATTCCCCGGAATTATATTAATAAATTTAGTTAATGATATAATTAGTGTGTTAGGAATAGAGAAGGGTGTGAGGAGCAATTTGCTAGAGTTGGGTTTCTCACCCTTGGCTAGTAAGACAACTAGCATATAAAAGCATTTTCTTCATCTTTTCCTAACAAAATACCAAAACACAAAATATAGAAACTTGGAGAAAGAGTTAGGGCTTTGGTAGAGGAAGAAGAGGAGAGCAAGAAGAAGAGCAAGGCTTGGTTTGAGGAATCATCAAGAACAATTAGAGGTAAGGGGTTTGATCTCCATTTCATATAGTTAGGGTTTGGTGGTTATAGTTTGGATTGGGGAAAAATTGATAGTTGGTTTATAGGGTTTGGTTGGTTGATTGTTGAAAATGTTTAGAAAAGTTGAATTAAGTGTAGAGATTATGGATGTGTTGTTATTAGTATTGTAGTATATGGATTATAAAATGAAAATGGAAATGGAAATGGGAAAGAAAAACCATAACAGCAAAATATAAAAACTAGAAAAAGAAAACTGTAAGAAACAAATGATGCAGGAAGAAGAAGTGGATGGAAGGAGCACGAAGCGGGGGAGGCGCCCACCTCCATGTGTGGGGCGACCGTCCCCCATGGTGAGGCACCCGCCTCCTTCTCATGCACACAATGGGATGTGCGTCCCTGATAGTGGAAGGGGAAACGAAAATTTTGTGTTTTCTGTAACTTAGTTTTTCTGTTTCTGTCAAAACACTGTTTTCCTGCATAATTGTTTGGAAATGGCTTCTGTTTCTTAATATAATTCCAATTTCACCTAGTAGAAATTTGTATCCATAAAATATAATTAGGACATAAGATAGCCGATTAAATTTAGAACCCGATTATGTTCCGATTTTCCGATTTCGGTAAATTTGACGACGGAGCAAGTTGCTCCGAATTCAACGAAAATTGACGTGCTAGCTAAGTTCGACGTGTAGAACATAGTGGTGAGGTTAGTTTTTCGAAATTATGAGTTTTTACGAAACAACCCGAAATAGGCCAAATTACGGTTAAATTGAACCGGATTGTGTTTTAGTCAATTTAAGACATATATGAACTATCCGATTTCGATGTTGATGTTTATAATTAATGCCGGTTATTAAGAATGACTTTTGCGATGATTATTGGTGTTTTGACTATTTTTTTTTTCGTTTTTAGAAATTGGTGGATTAATTGATAATGATGTTGTGTGAATAAACATAATGTTTGCGACGGTGTATTTATTAATGAATACTTGTTATTTATGCGATGCGATGACATGTTTATTTGATGTCAATAAATATGGCGATGTGGACTTTATATCAATTTTGACGAGCGATGATGATGTGTTGTTGTGTGGTCTTTATTATTGAGTCACATACATTGCATAGGCAACGAGGGCTTTTATGCCAAGAAACGAGGGCTTTTATGCCAAGCGACGATGGACTTTATGCCAAGTGTTCCTAATTATGGACAAAGCGACGGGTACCACATGCATAACATAGTCGTGTCTCTTGGAGTCGGTTATGTTTATGTTTGAGTTGTTTAATATTGGATTTGATCGATGAATGATGATTGAATTGCGATGGTACATGATGTTTTGTGTTGATGCGAGTATAATGATTATGTGATGAAGTTAAAGTGTTAATTTACACACTAAATGCTAATTTAAAGTATGTAAGCTTTTAATACATGTCGACATACTTTATTTAACTTATATAATTTATAATTCCAAAACTATGTATATATATCCTATCATGCTTTTAATTATATGTTTTGGAGTATCTCACCCTTTACTTGTTTCTCCGTTGCCTATATATTGGTAACGTGCAGGTGATCCCCGAGGATGAAGAGGATTAGCTCGAGTCTCTTTATTTTGTGTCGCTCTGCTCTGGTCGTAGTAACACTCGGGATTTGGGCGACGTCATTATTTTGAGAGGATAGTTTATGTATACTATCTTATGATGTTGTAGTTTTATGTATTGACGATAACATGATGTGGTGTATATCTTGTGAACACATCCGCTGTGTTATGAATAGTCATATGTGTATATGATGAATTATGTATGAATCGGTATATCCAACTTTTGATGTTCATGATGTGCATTATAATGCGGATTGATGAAAGTGCGAATATGTGATGCCTCAATTTTGTTAGATTAAATTTTGAAACTCTGATTTTTATTAATAATTACGAGGGGTAGAATTGGGGTGTTACATGACTTTTCATCCGAGCATCCGAATCGCATCCATTGCACTATATATTTCTACGCTTGATAGTGCAATAGTGGATTGTCTTTTGCTGGACCAAGATATTAGATTTTCTCCCAGAAACTGGCAGCTTCCAGAAGTGCTTTTCCTTTCTATTCTCTCTCCAGGAAAGTCAGCGTCACAGTATCCTACAAGTTTGTATTCTCTGGATTTTCTGTAACACAGACCAAGAATAGTAGTACCTTCCAAATACTTGAGAATTCACTTAACAACAGTTAATTGAGTCTCTCTAGGATGTCATTGGAATCTAGCACAGAGACAAACACTGTATAGAATATCAGGTCTTGAAGCAGTTAAATATAAGAGAGAGCCAATCATACCTCTGTAGATCTTCTGATATACTTTCTTACTTACCTCTTCCTTCTCCAAGATACACGTGAGATGCATTGGGGTTTTAGCAGGTTTGCTATCATACATGTCAAATTTCTTCAAAAGTTCTTTAACATACTTACTCTGATGTATGTAAGTTGCTTCTGAGGTCTGATTTATTTGAATTCCCAAAAAGAATTTGAGTTCGCCCATGAGACTCATTTAAAACTCTGCCTGCCTAGACTTAGCAAATTCTCTCCCAAGGGAGGATTTAGTAGAACCAAAAATTATGTCATCAACATAAATTTGACATATCAGAATATCATTTTTAAATGTCTTATAGAATAAGGCTGTGTTCACTTTCCCTCTGGTAAAATCTTTTTCTAATAGAAAATTACTTAGTCTTTCATACCAAGCACTAGGAGCTTGTTTAAGACCATATAAAGATTTTTTGAGATTATAAACAAATTCTGGATGTTTTGAGTTTTCAAAGCCATGTGGTTGATAAACATTTACTTCTTCATCAATGTAACCATTTAGAAATTCACTTTTTACGTCCATCTGATAAAGTGTGATATTGTGATTAACAACATATAAAATTAAAAGTTTGATGAATTCTAACCTGGCGACTGGAGCAAAGGTTTCTGTATAGTCTATCCCTTCTTGCTGACTATAACCTTGTGCTACCAGTCGAGCTTTGTTTCTGACTACTTCTCCTTATTCACTAAGCTTGTTTCTGAAGACCCACTTGGTTCTAATAATGTTGAAACCTTTTGGTTTGGATCATCTTTCTTTCCTAGAATAATTTCTTCAGGATGAACTAAGCTGCTTCTGGATGGCTTTTTTTGGATGGGTTCATCAGAATTTTCTTTGGTGGTTTCTTCAGAACTTCTGTCTTTGTCAGGACTATCTTCTAATCCTATAAATTGAACTTCTATATATGCAAGAGAATATGTTTTCTTTGACTTTTGAGGGCCAAGCTTATCATCAAATTTGATATTAATAGATTTTTCTACAATACGTGTATCAATGTTATATACTCTGTAGCCTTTTGAGCGTTCAGAATATCCTAACATTAAACACTTTTGTGCCTTAGAATTAAATTTATTCATATAATCTTTGGTATTCATAATAAAGCAAGTACATCCAAAAGGATGGAAATAAGAAATGTTGGGCTTTATGTTCTTCCACAATTCATAAGGAGTCTTTTCCAGAATAGATCTTATTGAGATTCTATTCTGGATATAACACGCTGTGTTCACTACTTCCGCCTAGAAATGTTTAGCAATGTTAGTCTCATTGATCATGGTTTGAGCCATTTCTTGTAAAGTTATGTTTTTACATTCTACAACTCCATTTTGTTGTGGAGTTCTAGGACAATAAAAATCATGAGAAATACCATTTTTATTGAAAAGTTTTTCAAGTTCTTTGTTTTCAAATTCACCACCATGATCACTTCTGAATTTTACTATTCTAAACTCTTTTTCATTTTGGACTACATTAAAGAAGTTAGCAAACACAGAATGTGACTCATCCTTGTGGCTTAAGAACTTTACCCATGTCCATCTGCTATAGTCATCTATGATCACCAACCCATACTTCTTGCCACTGATGGATGCAATTTTCACTGGTCCAAATAGATCAATATGCAGAAGTTCTAATGGCCTAGAGGTAGAAACAACACCTTTTGATTTAAAAGGAGGTTTTGAAAATTTTCCTTTTTGACATGCTTCACACAGAGCATCTGAGCTGAACTCCAAATTAGGAAGTCCTATGACTAGATTGAGTTTGTTAATTTGAGATATTCTTCTCATACTAACATGTCCCATCGTGTGTGCCAGGCCCATTTCTCATTGTCCACTAACATAAGACAATTAACATTCTGACTTTTAAGTTCAGAAAGTTTGATTTTATAAATGTTTTTTTTCCTTTTACCATTAAAGAGGATTGTTCCATCTTTCTGACTAACAACTTTACATGACTTTTGATTAAAGATAATATCATAACCGGTATCACTTAATTGACTTATGGATAACAGATTATGCATTAATCCATCTACTAACAGAACATTTGTAATAGAGGGTAAAGAACCGTTACCTATAGTTCCAGAGCCAATGATTTTACCCTTTTGGTTGCCTCCGAAACGTACGTAACCTCCAGCTTTAAGTTCCAGACTTTGGAACATATACTTTCTTCCCGTCATGTGTCGAGAGCATCCAGAGTCCAGGTACCAAGACTGGTGTTTCAACTTTTTTGTCAAAGACTTCTGCAACATATACTATTTTGTCCTTAGGTACCCATATATTTTTAGGCCTTTTTGGTTAGATTTTCTAATGTTCGTTTTCAACTTAGGTTTACCATAAGATTTTGCATAATATGATTTACTAGTATATTTTATGTCATGTAGGTGACCATAAGTGAAGTGAGATTTCAAAGGTGTGTATTTAATGACCATATCATCTACTTCAGAATATGGTTTCTCATCTTTAGGAGGAACATATCCTAAACCTTTTCTTCTGTTTCTACTGACCTTATAGATCATTGAAGCCATTTTTCTTTTGCCTATGCTTTTAGCAAGAAACTCTTGAAAACCAATATCATATTCTTTCATAATATTATCAGTATTACTCAGAACTTCTGAAACAAATATTTCTTTAGCTTTTTGTAGATTTTCTTTAAAAATGGAGTTTTCAATTTTTAGTTCTAAAATGATTTCCTTAAGCTCAGAATTTTCTATTTCAAGTTTCTTAGTATCTTCAGAATCAGATACAAGATTCTGTTTCAGATTCTTGTATTTGATTTGAAGCTTCTGATAGTTTTCAAGTATTTTAGATAAGCTTTCTGCTAATTCAGCTTTAGAAAAATTAATAGCAAAATTTGGAAATACCTCTTCAGTATCAGAATCAGATTCAGAGGAATCTGAGATGTCAGCTATGTTGGCCATTAAACCTATGTTGGCTCTTTCATCTTCTGAGTCTGATGAAGCTTCAGAAGAATCTGAATCATCCCATGTGGCCATAAGACTTTTCTTCTTTTCTTTGTCAAACCTCTTCTTTTGCTTCTCTTTCTGAAGTTTAGGATAATCACTTTTATAGTGACCAGGTTCCTTACATTTGTAGTAGACAACTTCTTTGCTTCTTGACTTTTTGTGTCCAGAGGATGGATCAGAGAAGTTTCTAGATCTTTTGGGATTTTTGAACTTCCTCTGTCTATTCTTCCAGAGTTTTTGAACTCTTTTGGAGAGTAGAGATAACTCATCTTCTTCTGTTGAGGATCCTCTAGAGTTTTCTTCTTCTGCCTGAAAAGCTTTAGAATCATATTTTTGTTAGATTTATGATCAATAGACTTACCTTTCTTCCAGGGCTCATCTTTTTCTAATTCTATCTCGTGACTTCTTAATGAGCTGATGTGTTCTTCCAGAGAGATTTTGTTCAGATCTTTTGCAAGCTTAAGAGCTGTCACCATAGGTCTCTATTTCTTGGGAAGACTTCTGATGACTTTCTTTACATGATCAACAATAGAATATCCTTTATCCAGAACTTTTAAACCAATTACCAGAATTTGAAACCTTGAGAACATTGCTTCAACAGTTTCATCTTCTTCCATTTTGAATGCTCCGTACTTCTGAATGAGGGCAAGGGATTTTATTTCTTTTACCTGTGTGTTGCCTTCATGTGTCATTCTTAAGGAATCAAAGATGTTCTTAGCTGAGTCTTTGTTTGTGATCTTCTGATACTCTATGTACGAGAAAGCACTTAGAAGGATGGTTCTGGCTCTGTGGTGATTTTTGAATTCCTTCTTCTGCTGATCTGACATTTTCTTCCTTTCAATCTTCAGACCACTTGCCTTAATAGGATAAGTATAGCCATCTGTTACCATGTCCCAGAGATCAGCGTCATGAGCCAGAAAGAAACTTTCAATTATGTCCTTCCAATAATCAAAGTTTTCTCCATCAAACATTGGGGGTCTGCCGATGATTTTGTCTTTGTCATCCTAGTGATCATTGTTGTTCTGAACATGTTCTTCCATAGTGATTTTCAAGCTGGATCTTTTATCTGACACAGTTAAGTGTTAGCACCCAAAACCAGGTGCTCTGATGCCAATTGAAGGTTGAAAAACACAAGAATGGGGGGTTAATTGGGGTTTTGAAATTAAAGTAATTTTGACACAGTTATTTTTATCCTGGTTCGTTTGAACTCAAACTACTCCAGTCCACCCGTCAAGGTGATTTGCCTCTCTCAACGAGGTCTTAATTCACTAATCAGAACTTGATTACAACTCACTAAGAGAACTGTCTTAGTCTTCTCAAGATCAACCACAACTTGGTTTCTCAAGGAATTTCAACTTTACAATCAATTACAAAATTGTGTATTTTACGATGCTTCTAGAAAGATATATCACAACTGTGATTTTTACACAATATTACTGTCATACCCCAATTTTTGACCTAATATACCACCTTACATTTGCATCATTGCATCAATAATAGTTCAGAACAGAATTAATCGGGTGTAGCTTCTACAAGTCAAAACTAGGGTTTCATCAATTTTTCATCTGATTCAAGGGGCAACCAATTAGGGTTTGAGTTTCATTCACTTCATTTGATCTATCTTGATCAAACCATCAACCTCTGATCTTCAGATATCAAAATTTTCCTCATGATCTATCGAGGATCGACCAATTAGGGTTTTCATCGAGGATGAGCAATCTCTGATTTTCTGATCAATGAATGACTTTTTTGATTAGAGATTGATCTTCATATCTTAAATACAACATGTTGACCTAATTTCTGGATTCAAAACATCACAAAAGTTCACATTCATCATCAACACGGATCATCTGATGAAATTTCATCTACACTGAAAAGTCAAACTTTGACTTTTGGTCAACTTTTTCAAGACCAAACTTTTTCAATCATCAAAATACTTCAAATGATCCATCATGATCATAAAAAATCAAGAAATTTGGAAAAGTCAACAAAAAGTCAAAATTTTCAACACTTAGAAAATTTTTCAAGTGTTAAAATTTCATACTTTTTCCAAACTTCATGGCATTTTTTCACATAGTTCCACTTTGAATTGAAAAAAACTCAAAGCATGAAAGTTGTAGCCCTTGAAACAAGCTTTCCAAAATGTCCAAGAACTCTCAAATCCATGCAGTCTAGCTATACTTTTGATTTTGAAACATAGAGCTCCAAAATCCTTGATTTTCAAGTACAAAGTTCAAGATTATAGGCATTTTTGAGTTTCTTCTTCTAGAAGCCATGCCACCTTGAAAAGTGAGTTAGAGCTGATAAAAAATCAGATGGAGTGTAATTATGATGGGATAAGATCAAGTTGAAAAATTAACCATGGTTAAAAGGAAGCTTCCTTTTGCATTTAATGCAAAAATGACTTCCTTGCCCTCTAAGGCAACTTGTAAATACCAAAGCCAATCTCTTGTACTTACCATTCAGAACTTGTGACCTATAAATAGAGGTCTTGTTTGCAATTTCAAAACACACCAAAGCTATGCAAGATCATGCTTTCTCTCTTCTTTCTTAAAAATCAAGAAACATAGTGTAATTGGAGAAATCTTGCATTTTTGAAAACTTGTGAAGAAACATAAGATGTTTGGTGTCTAACATGTTTTAATATCAATATAAAACTTGTTTGAAACATAAAATCAACACAAGAAACACAAAAAAACAGATTTGCATTTCACACTTTCAAACTTGCCAAAACTGCCATAACTATCGAATTTGAACATTGGCTCGAGCAAGTGGTGTTTTGATCATCCAAACATCATCAACATGCTTCATAGAGATGATGAAGACCATTACTTGTGATCTGTAACACCTCCAAGCACAGTTTCAAATTTCACTTTGAGCCGATGCAAGTGGACTTGGGTAGAATAGCTCAGACCATTCCAAAGCAAGCAGGCTATCCTCACACCTTCCATAAGGTTCACTGGTGCTATAGCCATCATCAAACAACAACTGGAAACACTCCAGCACCATTTTCGATCTCAGCTTGAACAGGTAAGAACACGAACTTCAAACTCTATGATTCTTTGATTCCAGTCCAAAAAACTCTTGGCCGTGTTGTTTCTGCAATATCAACGATCAATAACCCTCAATCAATTGACAAAATCATTCATCATACACGATTTTAATTAAGATTTTCAGTTTTAGGGTTCTTCGTGTTCTTGAGAAATTCAAACATGTTAGGCTTAAAATAAATGACGTCATCATGTTCCTGGGCTTGAAACGATCAAGTTTCATGTTTACATCTTTTGATTTCATCAAGAAACGAAGGATTTAGGATTGATTGAAGATCGGGGAAGAAGAAGATGAGTTCGCGCGTTTTTCAAATTCAAATTTCCAGTTTTATAATATATTTAATTGGTTTAACTTCAATACACGAATGTATTGCCGCCCCAACGGTTGCCAGCTCACTCTTAAGACTTTCATGCCATGCCTTGCCTTGAGGTCCCGGGTTCAAGCAGCCTTGGGACCATTTTTTACCAAACTTTTGTATTTTTTTTACAAACTTTGACTTTTTCAAAATCCAATCAAAACTCCTCATTTTGAGGTGATTTTTTGTACACTTGTCAATTAATGTATCTATTTTTAGATAGTGTCAAAAATTTTCATAAAAACTTTCATCCGATTATATTTTTATCGAGCCGAGAACGGTACTTTTGAGTACTTTTCAAAACACCTTTAAAGGTGATTTTTTTCAAACTTTCGAAGCCCGATTCTTTTCCAAACTTCTCACAAATATATTTTACTTTTCAAAAACACTTTCAAAATCATTCTTCAAAACTTTTCATCAAACTTACATCTTTTTCCATGATCGATCCGATTTCAACGATAAAATCGAATTCGTTTTCTCTCGAATATCATAACCGATCATGGGCCTCCCTCACGGTGTAAGTCCCAACATTCTTTATGTACATACATATTTTCTTTGTGCATATCCAATTCTTTTTATGAATATACCAATTTTTACCTGTACGTAATACAGATACCTTTGTAAATACTCAAGTACAGACAAAACTTCGTCCGTTTGTTTTCATTTTACTTGCGTATACACTAAATACCATTGGTATTGAAAGGAGCATTATTCCCGGTGAAACTGCTTTTAAACCAATGGGCCACCCTTATGTTGTAAGTCCCAACCCTCCTATGTACATCCACATCCTCTTGTACATAAATACTCGTTCGTGTACATACTTACTTCCTTGTACACAATTCAAACTTGTAAATAATCAAGTTACGCTCGTTTTAAATGTTCGTTTCACATACATCTGTTTATATTTCCTTCATAAACTCTTGTAAATAAACATCATGCATCTGTTTATATTTCCTTCATAAAATCTTGTAAATAAACATCATGCATCTGTTTATATTTCCTTCATAAACTCCTGTGAATACATATCACACACACACACTTGTTTATACAACTGTCTAGTTATAACATAACAACTAGTCTAACCAATAGGTTCCCCACAGTATTAGCCTCCTCTTGGGCTTTGTACAAGGTAACTCATTTCAACTGAGTTCAGCCTCCTCTTAGGCTTCATATAAGAAAACTCATTCATCTGAGTTTAAGCCTCCGCTTAGGCTTCATACAAGACAACACTCCCCTCCTGAGTCAGCCTCCCCTTGGGCTTCGTTCAAAAGAACTCCTCGATGAGTTTAGCCTTCTCTTGGGCATCATTCAAGAAAGAGAGCAGGAAATCTCTTAACAGCCTCCTATTGGGCTTCCAATACAAAGAATCACCCGCGCTAGGATAGAACCCAGAGAGTATAATTTCCCGGTGAAATTGCTCTTAATCCTAAGAGGATGGTTTCCCGGTGAAATCCCTTTTAAAGCCAAAGCCAGCCATACACTATAGCTTCCTCTTGAGCTTCATACAAGGACCCTCGATGACCCTTGATGACCCTCGATGACCCTCGAAATGCCTCCTCTTTGGGCTTACAATACAAGGACCCATGGGCTTCTTAAAAGCATCCCTCTAATCCAATCAATTTCTCCTCGAGATTTAGACATCTATCATCTCTACGGAAGAAGTATCTCATATATCACATCACATACAATCAAAAACTTTTTCAAACTCTTTTCAAACAAAAACATCTCTTAATCGTAAGCGGTAACGCTTGTATACTCAAGCAAAACACCCAATGCTTACAATTAAAAGATTCAATCACTTTTCAAACATCTTTCTAAAAACTCGTAAGTGGTAACGCTTGTACACTCAAGCAAAAATCCTATAACTTACGATGAAAGATTTTAATCAGTCAAACTTTTCAAAATGTATGTGATGAAATAGATTAGATACATTTTTCATTAAGATGACATTTGTCTATGTCTCTTACTAACATCCCGTTGCTTCCACTAGCATAAGTGGGAACTACGATTGCTCTGACTTTCTCAACATCCCTTTGAGAATACGTAGGCACAAGGTCTCATCCTTGGCGAGCAAATTTCTTCCTCCCTCAGACCAAACAAACCATAGATCCCTTTAGATCGAGCTACAAATGCTCTGATTCCCATTAAGGGATATGTATGCAGAAGATCCAAAGATCTTTGTGAGCACAATAATAACAAAACCTAGGATCCCACATAACCTATCCTTCTTAAAATCCAAAGGAGAAACTTTCCCAATCATAGAAATAGCAATTAAAACACACAAACATATCAAACGTATTCATATATAAAGCTATAGATAACTATATATATTTAGGGTGCTCCATCTATTCCCTTTATATAACAAACCCCCCTTACCCGGAATCTCCCCAATGCGTTACGGCTAGTTTGCGCTAGTCGTAATGCATATCATATCAATTGAGGGTATTAACAGCTTTCCCCTTTTTCATAATCATTAAATCATAATTTCTTGTGTTGAAAATAATAAAGCTTGATGCTCATGCATCTTTATAAACAAATCAAAAGAGTAAATCGTTTCGAGCCGAGGATCCGAATTGATTCGATTCCGCCACTTTTAACGCGAAGAAAAATGGAGACTCGTGGGGAGTATGAAACTTTGATTTTCAAAAATGTGACTCTGCTCAAGAGCACCAAGCTTTTTTTTTGTTTTCAAAAAGAAAAAAAGAGGGGATAAGCTTTCATATGTGCATATGTTTGTTTTTTCTTTATTGTGTGTTTTCGCGATTTCATCCGATGGAAAGAAATCCTAACCCGGATTTAAGAAACATTTTAAGATCTAGGTGGGGGTATAGTCCTATTAACTTGTGAGAAGTCTCAGTACTTACGAAGTTAATTTGAGATCCCTCTCTCAGTGGAGGTTGTCTTAGGAGTATTTGTGTTTAGCAAGTATTTGCGAAGACATGTTGCTTTCAAGAGAACTTATGGTCGAGTGGTCAGAGAACACATAACCCATCCCGCCATTTAGATGTAGCGTAAATTATTCGCGTAAGCCTAGAATAATTGTCATGCGAGACTATGATCAAAGTAGTTTTTCTTGAAAATATTATTGGACTTCGAGTATTCAACAACCGATAATATTTCAAAGAGAAGCGTTGAGCTCATTATCATAGAACCCGCTTCACGTATGAATAAGCCCTTAGAACTTACCCACGTTGATTCTTATCGTTGGCCTCATGCTCGTGACTTCGAACGCTTGATCGTGTGTATAACTACTAACCATGTTTGTAGCATTCATGCATTCATGCAAAAACTTCATTTCTCTTCTCATTTCCAAAGAATTTAGAGATTTTTCTTTGTAAATATTTTAGGTTAGAGTGATGGACGTTAGAGGAAGATTCACCAAGAGATACAGTTTTAGAATTCCTGATGTAGGAAAGTTGAAAGAGTTAGCATCCTTGGTAGAAGATCCCTCGGATTTCAGAAAACGCTATGGAACTCTTTTAACCATCCTGAACACTAACGTTGATGAAGGACTTCTCAAAACTTTAGTTCAGTTTTACGATCCAGTCTATCGCTGTTTCACTTTCCCTGATTATCAGCTAATGCCAACTTTGGAAGAGTACGCACACATACTAGGTATCTCAGTATCGGACCAAGTTCCTTTCAATGGTTTGGAAGCCATTCCTAAGTCGCCAGTCATTGCAACAATGACTCACTTAAAGAAATCTGAGATAGACAAAAACCTAACTACCAAAGGAAAACTCTTAGGACTAACATCAAAGTTCCTAATGGAGAAGGCTCTTAAATTCTCTGAAGCCGGTAGTATGGTAGCCTTTGAAGTTATTTTAGCTTTACTCATCTATGGATTGGTGTTGTTTCCCAACATCCCAAGTTTCGTTGATATCAACGCCATAAGGATCTTTCTCGATTGGAAATCCTGCTCCCACTTTGCTTGGTGACACGATTTCCATTCATCATAGGAATCGCAAGGAGATGGAACTATCGTGTGTCGTACTTATTCTTCAAATGGATTGTCTCACACCGCCTAAATCTTCAAATGGAGATGGAACAAAGACGATTGGCATTGGTCTCGAAGGCTCATGTCTCTTACAAACGATGATATCCATTGGTATACCTTGGTGTATAATGAGATGGAAATCATTGAGAGTCGTGGAGAATTTGCCAACGTACTCTCATTGGTACAAAAGGAGGAATCAACTACAACCCATTCTTGGCGAGACGTCAACTCGGTATGCAAATTCTAGTAAACCTCTTGGTTTACAAGAGAAAGCTACTTCTATCATGAAGGGGAGGATTCCAAGGTTTGAAAGCTAGAATTATCGTAGGCATCACATCCAAGGAAAGTGAAAGGTAATGCAAGGAATTGTGTAGCCATGGAAATCTACACCTCTTGGGTGAAGAAAAGAGCTAAGGAATTTCAATGCCTTATGCTTATGAAGAACCCATGTTCTCAACACTTCCAAATCAACAATTTTTCCCGTTGAGACTATGGGAGAATACCAAGAAGCTTTGGCCAAGATGAGGCTCGAGAAGGAGGCTTTGGAAGATAAGTTCCTTAAGACTGATCTCGAAAACGAGAAGCTTAAGAAGCAGGTCAAAGATCATGAAAAGATGCTTTACTTCCAGGATGAATGGCTCATGGAGAAAGATGAGAAGATTCGCCAGAAAGATAACGCGATCAAAAGATACATCAAAGAAAGGAAAAGAAAGCTTGAGGAAATGACAACCAGCGATCCTGCTCCCGACGAGTGGAAGAAAGTCATTAGCAAGCTGAAAGCCGAGAAAGCTGAACTGAAAGCTCACTATGGAAAGGAAATCCTAAAGTTGAAGCTACATCAAGCCTTTGGATCTTCATCCGACGAGGACGATTAATTAGTTTAGTTTGTAATTTTTATCATTTATTTTATCATTTGTGTGAGCAATGCTCAAAAACAAAATTTGTTGTAATCTTCTTTCAATAATAAATAAAATGTTTTCCATCTAAATATTTGCCGTAAATTCTCTTTAGCGTAAATTCTTTGGAAATCTTTCTTTACATTCATAATCATGCATCATACTTTGCATATCGAGTTTGTTGTTTAGAGTCTAATCTTTTGGAATTTTTTTCCAGAAAGGAAAAGATCGTCAAGCTGTCGCGTCTTAGAGTTTCTCGACCACGTCCACAACCAACTCGAACATACAATACACGTTCAAAAAGAAGGAAAGTAATGGAAGGATTTGAGCAAGAAAATGTTGAGCTTCGTAGTACAATGACAACACTGCAGGAAGAGGTGGAAAGACTCACTTCTTTGGTCAATTCATTAGCAGAAAGTCGCAAGTTTACATCGAGCAATCAAAATCAAAGCAATTTCAGAGGTCACTACTACTCCGCTTCAAATCTGTACCAGAGTTTACCTTTCAAGATGCCGAAGGTTATCCATGGGCATGCCTTTCAATTTCATCGGATTTAACCGATTTCGTGTACAAACAACCACGCTTGAAGTACCTACTTTGCAGAACTCAACACTTACTCCGCAGCATGGAGTAACTTTTCCGCAAGTCACTATGACGGTTTCTCAACCAATCATGACGAACTCAGCTTCTGTAGTTCACACTACTGCAGAGAAGAAGCTCATCATAGCCCAGGCGATAACACGAATCTTCGTGGTCCGATGGAGAATCTCCAGGAACAACTCCTCAAAATGCAGCTTGAGATCAAAACAATTCGTGGAAAGGAACTGTTTGGGAAGAACGCCATGATCCGGCTTAGTTCCTCGCGAAGGATACTCAAAATTCAAAGTCCCGACTTTGAAAAGTATAAAGGAAATTCGTCTACGTAGTCATCTTACGATGTATGCCAAAATGTCTACGTACAACGACAATCACCAGTTGTTAATCCACTACTTCCAAGATAGTCTTACCGGTGCCGCACTGAAGTGGTTCATGGGGCTAGACAGCACGAATATCCGTATATTCAATGATTTAGGTGAAGCCTTCAGACAACAATATAAGTTCAACTTGATATGGCCCTGCATCGATCAACTCCGCCCATGTCTCAAAAGGAAAGAGAGACATTCAAGGAATACGCTCAACGATGGAGGGAAATTGCTGCCCAAGTCAACCCACCATTAGAAGAGAAGGAGATGACCAAGGTTTTCTTAAATACTCTTGGCCCATTTTACTAACGAATGATCGCTAGCGCCCCGAGATTTCACCGAGATGGTAAGCATGGGAATGCGGCTAGAGGAAGGAGTTCAACCGATCGACTGAGAAATAGGATCTTCTAGTGGAACTAGGAAGGTTGGAACCAGCTTTTCCAAAGAAAAGGAACATGACATAGGAATGGTATCCCGAGGAAACCGCGAAAGAATGTCACCAACAACGATGTAGTGCCATAGCACCCGTTAATACAAGTCCAAATGTGAATTGCTCCGCAGCCCAAAGAAACTCAACAACCTCAACAACAAGCTCAAGAATACAACAATCAAAACCGTGTGCCCAGGGTCTCACAATTTGATCCGATTCCAATGACATACACGGAACTATATCATGCATTAATAGAAAGGAATCTTGTGCAGACAAGGTCGCCACCTCCAGTACTGCATAAACGCCATGGTGGTATAAAATGGACGTATCTTGCCCTTTTCATCAAGGGGCACCAGGCCATAATCTTGAGCATTGCATAGCGCTAAAAGCTGAAGTACATAGATTAGTAAGGACTAATCTTCTTTCCTTTAAAAATACAAATCCAAACGTGCAAGCAAATCCACTTCCCAGTCATAATGGACATGTTGTGAATTTGATACTAAGAAATACAGATCGGTATCTCGTCACGGATGTGAATCTGATCAGAGGAAACTTGATACAGCTCCATGATACATATAGTACAATGGGTGCTTTCACTAAACACGATTACGCAGCTTGCAACATCTGCTTCAAGGATATTTGAGGATGTCCAACCATAAGAGCAGACATTCAACGATTACTAGACATTGGTGACATACATATCTACAGAAAAAGAAATGACTATGACGTGAATACCGTAGGGCATTTTCCGCATGAGCTTTTAGTCTCAGATATCAACTCGGAAAATCCTGAAGTAAACGTTATTATCCCCTGTTTCAATACGCCCAAGCATGTGGAGATTGAATATAATGGTTCAAGCGTTCCAGGGTCTCCTTTGGAGATTTGCTTACCCGGTCCTGTTCCGTACAGTTCTAATAAAGCGATTCCCTATCAACTGTGATAGAAGATGGGAAGGAGAAACCCATGCCAACTCTTCCAGCTAATGTTAACATAACCGAGATAGGACGAGTAACACGAAGTGGACGAGTGCATACTCCGTTGCTACCAAAACCGCCTGTTGTTCCTATTGTTAGACAAAATCCGGTTAACGTATCTCCCTAGAATCCCACGAGGATTCCCGTTGTTAATCCAAGCACAAATGTTGGTCCGCCTGATAGAACCGACGTTAACTCAGATTTCGATGAGATTTTGAAACTAATCAAGAAAAGCGAGTACAGAGTCGTGGATCAGCTGATGCAGACTCCCTCCAAGATTTCGATATTATCTCTACTTTTGAACTCCGAAGCTCACCGAGAAGCTTTGATGAAGGTGCTAGACCAAGCTTATGTAGATCACGACGTGACTACAGACCAGTTTGGAGGAATTGTGGGCAACATAACAGCTTGCAATAACTTAAGCTTCAAATGATGAAGAACTCCTAAGAAGGGAAAGATCACAATTTGGCTCGATATCTCGATGATTTGTCAATCGATTCTTTGTCCAATGTACTAGTAGATACCGTTCATCTTTAAACGTAATGCCAAAACGACTCTTGCTCGCTTAGCTTACAAAGGAACACCGATGAAGTTCAATGACATAGTGGTAAGAGCCTTTGACGGGTCAAGGAAGTCGCTATCGGGGAAGTCGATCTCCGATGACAATTGGTCCGCATACCTTCCAAATCACTTTCCGTGTCATGGACGTGCACCGCTATGCTTGCTAGGAAGACCATGGATACACGAAGCAGAGCAAGGATATCCACTTCCATCAAAATCAAGTTTACAAGAAATGGGAAGCTAGTGACCATCATCGGTGAACAAGCGTTACTAATAAAGCCATTTATCCGTTTTTTCTTTCATCACAGCATAACGACGTTGAAGGACACATCTCCCAGACATCCTTTAGAAGATGAATCTATAAGCAAAAGCAGATCATCTATCTCTTCTTACAAAGAA
The DNA here is from genome assembly GCA_021764765.1 of Vicia sativa. Taxonomy (NCBI): domain Eukaryota; kingdom Viridiplantae; phylum Streptophyta; class Magnoliopsida; order Fabales; family Fabaceae; genus Vicia; species Vicia sativa. Next base: position 307,275,792 of record CM038792.1, read on the forward strand.
GCCGCACATATAGTGAAAGATGGTAATGTTGCGGGTTGGGGACAAGTAATCAAACCTGTCAACAATGAGACAAAAGCCGAACTTGGATTTGCTCCAGTATTTCCAAAAGACAAGCAAAAGGATGAAGTACTTCGCCCAATCAGAGAAGTATTCCACAGTGGGGGTTTATTAAACCCTGTTCTTCAAGAGGTTAACGTTATTACCATTGAAGGTGATGAAGATGATCTCTCCGGATCTGAAGAGTGGAGCACTTATCTAAACAGCTCTGAATATGTGTCTCAGGAAGAATCTTATGCACCATACTATCCTCCAACTAAGCAATTCAAAGGCATGTCCCTACAAAAGAATGAAGATCTGCCTGTTCTTTCTGAAGTTTGGGATACCTTGGGAGAACCAAGTGGCAAGTTTGACTACATGGTGAAATATACTGCGCCAGAAAGCTCAAAAATCAGAATTGAAGACATCCAGCCCACTGGATGGGGTGATTCTTTTGAGTATCCTAGTCAAACAGAAGAAGTGTACACATCTTCCGGATCTCATCAACCAATTGAGGTTCCGAATGAAGATCTTTGCTTTAACGCACCTGTGGAGTTTGTTAAACCAGATCTTGACTATCACTACATCAACGTAATTACTGAAGATTAGGGATACGATTCGGGATACGAATTAGAAAGTGTCGCTGACAATGAGTCTCTTCACTCAGAAGATTGGAGAGTACATCCTCAGAATTCAGCGCAAATGCCAGTAGAAAGTACATATGTTGTATCCCATGCTTCTCGATCTTTTCATCAAGCAGAAGAAGATCGCTTTAGCAGCACAAAAGGCAAGGTCCGTCATCCAGAGTCTTCAAAGCCTGCTCAACTAACGACCAAAGTCTACTCGAGGATTAAGCCAAGTGGAAAGTTACCTGAGTACCTCGACTTCCAAGGAATTCGCCACTACTGGAAACCTGTTGAAGTTCGGACTAATGTTCATAGTTCTAAGTAGTTTATCTTTGCTTTTCTTTTGAACTCTCGCTTCAACCCAAAGTGAAGAGATGTTTTATAGGGTTTAGCTTTTAAATAATTTCTCTTTGTCTTGCCCGAGGCGAATGAGTTTGTATTTTAGGGCCCTATTTCATATTGTGTATCATAAATAAAACGCGTTGTTTTGTTTCTACATTTTGTGTTTGTTTTTGTTTTTACCCTTTCTTGGAAATGATAATCCTAAAAAACACAGTAAAAATCTTCAAAAAAAAATATATAATCTGCATCCACTTTCACATTAACTTTTTCAAAAAAAAATGAAAAAAAAGAGTTAATTAATCAAACATAAATCAAATATGCAGATTAACAGATGGACAAATCCATTGAAAGCAATAACTCTATGCTCTCTCCCAACTTTGAAATCCCCAGTGAAGTCGCCGAGGAAGAAGTTGAAGAAGAGATCCCGGATGAGATTTCTCGACTACTTAAGCACGAGGAAAGAATAATTCAACCTCACAAAGAGCCTCTGGAAGCAATCAACTTGGGTTCTGAGGAAGACAAAAAAGAAGTAAACATCGGAGCTTCGCTCGACAGCAACGTCAAGAGCAAGCTGATAGATCTTCTCAAAGAATATGTTGATGTGTTCGCTTGGTCCTACTAAGACATGCCGGGATTGGATACCAGCATCGTGGAGCATCACTTGCCATTAAGACCGGAGTGTCCACCAATTAAACAGAAACTGAGAAGAGTTCACCCTGAAATGGCTGACAAAATCAAAAAGGAAGTTCAAAAATAGCTCGACGCAGGTTTCCTCGTCACTTCTGAATATCCTCAATGGCTAGCCAACATAGTACCTGTCTCCAAAAAAGACGGAAAGGTCAGAATGTGTGTTGACTACCGGGACTTGAACAAAGCAAGCCCAAAAGATGATTTCCCACTACCGCATATCGACATGCTAGTGGATAGTACTGCAAAGTTCGACGTCTTTTCCTTCATGGACGGTTTCTCCGGCTATAATCAGATCAGAATGGCTCCCGAAGACATGGAGAAGACATCCTTCATCACGCCATGGGGCACATTTTGCTACAAAGTAATGGCGTTTGGATTAAAGAATGCAGGTGCAACTTACCAGAGGGCAATGACTACTCTTTTCCATGACATGATGCACAAAGAGATCGAAGTCTACGTAGATGACATGATAGCAAAGTCAGACACTGAAGAAGAGGATATAGAATATCTCTTAAAATTGTTTCAGCGACTAAGGAAATTTCAACTTCGTCTGAATACTAACAAATGCACCTTTGGGGTAAGATCCGAAAACTCCTAGGTTTCATCGTCAACAAAGAGGTATTGAAGTTGACCCGACAAAGTCAAGGCTATTCAAGAAATGCCTACGCCTCATACGTAAAAGCAAGTAAGAGGATTTCTTGACGGTTGAATTACATCTCCGATTTATCTCTCAAATGATCGCACTGTGGGCCGATATTCAAGCTTCTCCGCAAAAATCAAGAGGTTGTGGGATGTAAGAATGCCAAAAGCGCTTGACAAGATCAAGGAATACCGTAACCTCCAATATTAATTCCTCCAATAAGGAAGACCATTAATCATGTACTTTACCGCTAGAAGATTCCATGGGTCGCGATTGGACAAAGAAGATGAAACCGTAAGAAGGAGCATGCCATCTACTACTTAAGTAAAAAGTTCACAGACTGTGAAACTCGTTACTCCATGCTCGAGAAAACATGTTTTACTTTTGTGTGGGCTTCGAAACGTCTCCGCCAGTACATGATCAATCACACGACTTGGTTAATCTCCAAAATGGATCCAATCAAGTATGTCTTTGAAAAGCCTGCCTTAACAGGAAGAATTGCTCGATGGCAGATGCTATTATCTGAATATGACATCCAGTACCGTGCTCAAAAAGCGGTCAAAGGAAGCATTCTCGCCGATCACTTGGCTTATCAGCCGATCAACAAATACCAATCTCTCAAATTTGACTTCCCTGACGAGGATGTTATGTACTTAAAGATGAAAGATTGTGACGAACCGCTGCCCGAAGAAGGTCCAGATCCAGAATCTAGATGGGGCTTAATCTTTGATGGAGCAGTTAATGTCTTTGGCAATGGAATTGGGCGTCATCATCACTCCCGAGGGTTCTCATATCCCGCTTTCCGCCGCATTACTATTTGATTGCACCAACAACATCGCAATATGAAGCTTGTATCATGGGTATCAAGAAGCCATCGACTGAGGATCAAGATCCTTGACATATATGGAGATTCAGCCCTTGTGATCAATCAAATCAAAGACAAGTATGAAACTCATCATCTTAGTTTGATTCCCTCGAGATTATGCAAGACGCTTGTTGACTTTCTTCAACAAAGTTGAACCGCATCATATCCTCGAGATCGTAATCGAATGGCGCACGCCTTGGCCACTCTATCTTCCATGTTCAAAGTCAACGATTGGAATGATATGCCTAAGATCCAGACGACGCCTTGAAAGACCCGTGATATGTATTCGAATCAAGCTTCGACGATAAACCGTGGTTCCACGATATCAAGCGCTTCCTTCAAACTCGAGTACCCACTGGGCATCGTACAAGGATAAGAAAACCTAAGGAGGCTTTCTAGAAATTTCTTCCGAATGAAGATGTACTATACAAAAGAAACTTCGACATGGTCCCGCCGATGTGTCGATGACAAGAAGCGTACACGATCATCCATGAAGTGCATGAAGGTCCCTTGGAACTCATTCAAATGGGCATGCAATGTCTAGAAAAATCTTGAGAGAAGGATACTATTGATAACAATGGAATCGATTATGTAAACATGTCAAGAGGTGTCACAAGTGCCAGATCTACGCAGATAAGATCCACGTACCACCAACTCTACTCAACGTTCTCTCCTCTACGTGGCCTTTCTCCATGTGGGGCATTGACATGATTGGGATGATTGAACCAAAAGCGTCCAACGGACATCGCTCATTCTAGTAGCTATTGATTACTTCACCAAATGGGTGAAGCAAGATTCACGCCAACGCCACAAGACAAGTGGTTGTGAGGTTCATCAAGAACAACCTCATTTGCCGATATGGAGTTCCAAGCAAGATCATTACGCATAATGGATCAAACTTGAACAACAAAATGATGAAAGAACTGTGAGGAATTCAAGATCGAGCATCATAACTCATCTCCTTACCGCCAAAGATGAACGACGAAGCAGCCAACAAGAACATCAAGAAGATTGTCCGTAAGATGGTCATCACTTACAAAGACCGGCACGAAATGTGCCATTTGCTCCATGGGTATCGTATCAAGACGCACTTCAACAGGGAAACTCCATTTTCTAGTATACGGCATGGAAGCAAAGGTTCTCCGAGAAGTTGAGATCCCGCCAATGAGAGTTCTCATGGAAACTAAGTTATCCGAGGCCGAATGGTGTCAAAGCAGATACGACCAATTGAACTTAATCAAGAGAAGGCCGACCGCCTGTGTCATGGACAACTATATCAAAGAAGAATGAAAAAGCTGACAAAAAGGTTCGACTCGTGAATTTCGAGAAGGTGACCTCGTGCTTAAAAAGATTCTGCTCTTTTCAACCGATTCTAGGGCAAATGGACTCCTAATTACGAAGGCCCATACATCGTCAAAAGAAGCTTTTCCGGGGTGCTATGATTCTCACAACCATGGACGGTGATGAACTCCCCATCCCGTGAATTCGATGCAAGAAAAATACTTTGTCTAAAAACAAAATAACAGCTCGGTAAGTCGAAAACCCGAAAAGGGCGGCTTAGGCAAAAAAGAGCCTCGTGGATAAAAACCTAAAAGGCGGTCCAGCAAAAATTAGAGACAATAAATGTAAATTATCCCGTAGATTGAAAATCAAAAGGCAATCTAGGCAAAAATAAGGATACAAAATGACAAAGTAATCAGATCACCAGATTTCAGAATATGAAGAATCTTCCATCAACGGATCTTCAATCAAATCTTCAAGCAACAAGCACAATTGGAATTCAAAGTTGTTAGGATAATAGTGGTTATTGCTTTCAATTTAGCCTTTTCCCAATAAATTATCATTTCCAACTCATGTAATAGCTCATGGAATCACGCCTGGTCGATTACCATTCTATTAATAAAATTTGAGCCTTGTGCCCATTTGTTTGCAATTCTTACTTTATTCTGTTTTGCAAAATAACGCTTTTATTGTGAAAATCACTTTTTGAAACTAAAAAGTTTTAAATGAATTTTTACTTCAAAATTTTGAAATAAAAGCAAAGTTTTCCTTTGAACTTTGAATACAGAAAGAAACTTCAACAGTTTTCTCCATAAGTGTTTCGATCTCTGAAAGATAGAACAACTGCTATAGAAGTCTTTTTCTCCTCAGCAGAGATCATCAAGGGACGGTGTTCTTATCCAAAAATAATTCCCAACAAGGTTGCCAATGAAATGTTTTTTTTGGAAAGTTTAAAGCATGCAACTCCTGTTTATCAAACAGTAACATCTACACCATTGTTGCAAGATTTTGCTGAATATTTGTTCGAACTGTGACGTAGTCCTTTTCCCAAATATCCCTTTGTTGTCTTGTCAAGTATTGTCAGCATGCATATGACATTCATAACATTCATCATTCATACATAATAGCATCATTAATGCATTTCTGCATTTCTCAAATGTTTGCTTCAATATCACTTGTTTAGGATTGCATTTGCTCCCAAGAAAGAAAAGAAAAAAACAAGTGTGGGTGTGTCATCTCTCCAGCAGATTATCCCCAAGTAGAGAAATATATCTTTTCTCTATCATATTCCCCAACTGAGAGCATTTCTCATTAGGAACAAAGTCTTGATTGACTGTTTTTTTCCAGTTCATTCCTGGATAGAACCACGTCTCTAACCAACAAAACAATAAGCAATAGCTTCGTCATCTGAGCTGCTTATCTCCTTTTCATCTTGAAACTTGTCATAAAAAGATTGTTCTTCTCAAAAAGTTCAAATCATGACAGTTCAAGAAAATCTCCACAGTTGTCTTTCTATCTGAATGAAAACCTGTGTCTTTTCAATCAAAATGCCCGCATCTTCTCAAAGGAGAGATCCCCGGCAAGATTATAGCTGTGAAAATAGAAACTCATTTGAGATCTGTTTCCATTATTGACTGTTATTCACAAGGCTGAATACTCAGCAATTTTCTCAAGAATTACCTTGTTATAGTTATCACTTCACTGATAATTGGTAATATCTTCGAGGCTCATTACCATAAACTATCACAAGGCTGATAATTGGTAATATCATTTTCATTTACCTTAAACATTGTCACAAGGTCGATGTAGGTAATCTCTGCTTCCCAAAGCGAAATAGATATTCACATGTTTTGTGAATCTTTTTTCCCAATGAGACATATTGCTTGTTTCCCAACAAACAGATCCTCTCTTCCTAGACAGATTGAGTCATCCTCACAATTTTTCCCCATCATATCCATCTTTGACATATCCGGGTGAAACTTTTACAATCATTTTGCATCACTCATCTTTTGGTATCTTAGGTCCAAAATTTATGATTTCGATATTTAAGTCTCTTTACACCTATCAAAACGAAGATATTCATCTTCATATCTCAGGTTAAAGAAACTTAAATAGGGGCATCTGTCATACCCCAAATTTTGACATAATATACCACCTTACATTTGCATCATTGCATCAATAACGCTCGTAATGTAATTAATCGTGTAGCTTCTACAGGTCAAAATTAGGGTTTCATCAATTTTTCATCTGATTCAAGAGGCAACCAATTAGGGTTTGAGTTTCATTCACTTCATTTGATCTATCTTGATCAAACCATCAACCTCTGATCTTCAGATATCAAAATTTTCCTCATGATTTATCGAGGATCGACCAATTAGGGTTTTCATCGAGGATGAGCAATCTCTGATTTTCTGATCAATGAATGAATTGTTTGATTGGAGATTGATCTTCATATCTTAAATACAACATGTTGACCTAATTTCTGGATTCAAAACATCACAAAAGTTCACAGAATTCATCAGTCAATTTCTAGATCATCTGCACTGAAAAGTCAAACTTTGACTTTTGGTCAACTTTTTCAAGACCAAACTTTTTCAATCATCAAAATACTTCAAATGATCCATCATGATCATAAAAAATCAAGAAATTTGGAAAAGTCAACAAAAAGTCAAAATTTTCAACACTTAGAAAATTTTTCAAGTGTTAAAATTTCATACTTTTTCCAAACTTCATGGCATTTTTTCACATAGTTCCACTTTGAATTGAAAAAAACTCAAAGCATGAAAGTTGTAGCCCTTGAAACAAGCTTTCCAAAATGTCCAAGAACTCTCAAATCCATGCAGTCTAGCTATACTTTTGATTTTGAAACATAGAGCTCCAAAATCCTTGATTTTCAAGTACAAAGTTCAAGATTATAGGCATTTTTGAGTTTCTTCTTCTAGAAGCCATGCCACCTTGAAAAGTGAGTTAGAGCTGATAAAAAATCAGATGGAGTGTAATTATGATGGGATAAGATCAAGTTGAAAAATTAACCATGGTTAAAAGGAAGCTTCCTTTTGCATTTAATGCAAAAATGACTTCCTTGCCCTCTAAGGCAACTTGTAAATACCAAAGCCAATCTCTTGTACTTACCATTCAGAACTTGTGACCTATAAATAGAGGTCTTGTTTGCAATTTCAAAACACACCAAAGCTATGCAAGATCATGCTTTCTCTCTTCTTTCTTAAAAATCAAGAAACATAGTGTAATTGGAGAAATCTTGCATTTTTGAAAACTTGTGAAGAAACATAAGATGTTTGGTGTCTAACATGTTTTAATATCAATATAAAACTTGTTTGAAACATAAAATCAACACAAGAAACACAAAAAAACAGATTTGCATTTCACACTTTCAAACTTGCCAAAACTGCCATAACTATCGAATTTGAACATTGGCTCGAGCAAGTGGTGTTTTGATCATCCAAACATCATCAACATGCTTCATAGAGATGATGAAGACCATTACTTGTGATCTGTAACACCTCCAAGCACAGTTTCAAATTTCACTTTGAGCCGATGCAAGTGGACTTGGGTAGAATAGCTCAGACCATTCCAAAGCAAGCAGGCTATCCTCACACCTTCCATAAGGTTCACTGGTGCTATAGCCATCATCAAACAACAACTGGAAACACTCCAGCACCATTTTCGATCTCAGCTTGAACAGGTAAGAACACGAACTTCAAACTCTATGATTCTTTGATTCCAGTCCAAAAAACTCTTGGCCGTGTTGTTTCTGCAATATCAACGATCAATAACCCTCAATCAATTGACAAAATCATTCATCATACACGATTTTAATTAAGATTTTCAGTTTTAGGGTTCTTCGTGTTCTTGAGAAATTCAAACATGTTAGGCTTAAAATAAATGACGTCATCATGTTCCTGGGCTTGAAACGATCAAGTTTCATGTTTACATCTTTTGATTTCATCAAGAAACGAAGGATTTAGGATTGATTGAAGATCGGGGAAGAAGAAGATGAGTTCGCGCGTTTTTCAAATTCAAATTTCCAGTTTTATAATATATTTAATTGGTTTAACTTCAATACACGAATGTATTGCCGCCCCAACGGTTGCCAGCTCACTCTTAAGACTTTCATGCCATGCCTTGCCTTGAGGTCCCGGGTTCAAGCAGCCTTGGGACCATTTTTTACCAAACTTTTGTATTTTTTTTACAAACTTTGACTTTTTCAGAACCCAATCAAAACTCCTCATTTTGGGGTGATTTTTTGTACACTTGTCAATTAATGTATCTATTTTTAGATAGTGTCAAGAATTTTCAGAAAAACTTTCTTCCGATTATATTTTTATCGAGCCGAAAACGGTACTTTTGAGTACTTTTCCAAACACCTTTAAAGGTGATTTTTTTCAAACTTTCGAAGCCCGATTCTTTTCCAAACTTCTCACAAATATATTTTACTTTTCAAAAACACTTTCAAAATCATTCTTCAAAGCTTTTCATCAAACTTACATCTTTTTCCATGATCGATCCGATTTCAATGATAAAACCGAATTCGTTTTCTCTCGAATATCATAACCGATCATGGGCCTCCCTCACGGTGTAAGTCCCAACATTCTTTATGTACATACATATTTTATTTGTGCATATCCAATTCTTTTTATGAATATACCAATTTTACCGCACGTAATACAAATACCTTTGTAAATACTCAAGCATGTATAAAACTTCATCCGTTTGTTTTCATTTCACTTGTGTATACACCAATACCATTGGTATTGAAAGGAGCATTATTCCCGGTGAAACTGCTTTTAAACCAATGGGCCACCCTTATGGTGTAAGTCCCAACCCTCCTATGTACATCCACATCCTCTTGTACATACATACTCGTTCTGTACATACTTACTTCCTTGTACACAATTCAAACTTTTAAATAATCAAGCTACGCTGCTTTTAAACGCTCATTTCGTATACATCTGTTTATATTTCCTTCATAAACTCTTGTAAATAAAAATCATGCATATGTTTATATTTCCTTCATAAAATCTTGTAAATAAACATCATGCATCTGTTTATATTTCCTTCATAAACTCCTGTGAATACATATCACACACACACTTGTTTATACAACTGTCTAGTTATAACATAACAACTAGTCTAACCAATAGGTTCCCCACAGTATTAGCCTCCTCTTGGGCTTTGTACAAGGTAACTCATTTCAACTGAGTTCAGCCTCCTCTTAGGCTTCATATAAGAAAACTCATTCATTTGAGTTTAAGCCTCCGCTTAGGCTTCATACAAGACAAAACTCCCCACGAGTCACCCTGGGCTTCGCTCAAAAGAACTCCTCATGAGTTTAGCCTTCTCGGGCATCATACAAGAAAGAGACCAGAAATCTCTTAACAGCTCCTATTGGGCTTCCTATACAAAGAATCACCCGCTTAGGATAGAACCCAGAGTATAATTTTCGTGAAATTGCTTTAATCCTAAGAGGATGGTTTCCTGAAATACCTTTAAAGCCAAAGCCACCATACCCTATAGCTTCTCTCGAGCTTCATACAAGGACCTCGATGACCTCGATGACCCTAATGCCTCCTTGGGCTTACAATACAAGGACCCATGGGCTTCTTAAAAGCATCCTCCAATCCAATCAATTTCTCCTCGAGATTTAGACATCTATCATCTCTACGGAAGAAGTATCTCATCTATCATATCACATACAATCAAAAACTTTTTTAAACTCTTTTCAAACAAAAACATCTCTTAATCGTAAGCGGTAATGCTTGTATACTCAAGCAAAACACCCAATGCTTACAATTAAAAGATTCAATCACTTTTCAAACATCTTTCTAAAAACTCGTAAGTGGTAACGCTTGTACACTCAAGCAAAACACCTATAACTTACGATGAAAGATTTTAATCAGTCAGACTTTTTAAAATGTATGTGATGAAATAGATTAGATACATTTTTCATTAAGATGACATTTGTCTATGTCTCTTACTAACATCCCGTTGCTTCCACTAGCATAAGTGGGAACTACGATTGCTCTGACTTTCTCAACATCCCTTTGAGAACACGTAGGCACAAGGTCTCATCCTTGGCGAGCAAATTTCTTCCTCCCTCAGACCAAACAAACCATAGATCCCTTTAGATCCGAGCTACAAATGCTCTGATTCCCATTAAGGGATATGTATGCAGCAGATCCAAAGATCTTTGCGAGCACAATAACAAAACCTAGGATCCCGCATAATCTATCCTTCTTAAAATCCAAAGGAGAAACTTTCCCAATCATAGAAATAGCAATTAAAACACACAAACATATCAAACGTATTCATATATAAAGCTATAGATAACTATATATATTTAGGGTGCTCCATCTATTCCCTTTATATAACAAACCCCCCTTACCCGGAATCTCCCCAATGCGTTACGTCTAGTTTGCTAGTCGTAATGCATATCATATCAATTGAGGGTATTAATGTTTTCCCTTTTCATAATCATTAAATCATAATTTCTTGTGTTGAAAATAATAAAGCTTGATGCTCGCGGCATCTTTATAAACAAATCAAAAGAGTAAATCGTTTCGAGCCAGAGGATCTGAATTCAGATTCGATTCCCTAGCGCGTTACTTTTTAACGCGAACAATTACAAGCACTTATGAACTAGAGAATATGAATGATTTCTTTAAGATTTCTCTTTTTGTTGTACGCGCAAGAGTTCTTTTTTTTATTCTCTTCATGGATAAATCTTTATATAGGCGTCAAGAAAACTTATCCGTTGGAGACATATACTCTATACATGGAATGATGATATTTGGACTAAATTGTTATTTCCATAAAAACGAGATCCTGTTGGAAAAAAGCCGTTGCTTCAAATCTTTATTTAATAAATAGTAATGCATCAGAACAAAGAAGCCAAAACATAGGTGTTAGTGTTTTAAGTTGGCATTAATTTTTGGTAAAACTAGGCTATGGCAATGTCTTGATAAATGTCATGACATTCAGAGATTGAAGATAAATCCTACTTGACAAGGATGTTTAAAGTGCAACTCGTAATCGAAGCTAAAAGTCAGGCCGAATTTCAGAATATATCGATGTCATAATGTATGTTATGACATTCAAGCAGACATTCTGCTCGTAATCTATTTTTCCCGAGACTTTTCGTGAAGTTTTGTTGAGTTGTCGCATTATGTTTTTCTCGTTATTAAATGTATGCTCACGTGGCTGTTAGGTTAATCTTAGTTAGACCTAAATTGGTTGTTGAAAAGACCAAGTTTTTAGGATTAATTAAGTGAACCCTAGCTATCTTTATGGAGGCCCAAATCAAGTTTCGTGGATCGCTTCTATAAAAGGAATAGAACCCTTACACGCTGCGCGCTCTTGAATCGTATTAAAAGATTTAGGTTGTTATTGTGTAATTTAGTTACTCTTGTGAGCCAAGCAATTATAAATTGATAAGTGCCTTGGACTAGGATTTGTTTGTAAGGGTAGTTTATCACCAAAGCTAGCAAAATCAAGATAGTTTATTGAAGTGTGTCTTCACAATTCAATTATTCAATAGGTTGATATCATCCGTGATTGAGGGGAGTGAGTAGGAACTCGTGTCTAAGTAGGACTTAGATTGAAGTTGCATTGTAGGTTTTAGTGAAGGAGATAAATTGGTTGGTTTATTCAATTAATTCTACTAATAGTGGATTTCCTCCTCGCTTGGTAGCCCCTGGATGTAGGTGTAGTTAGACACCGAACCGGTAAACAATTTATTGTGTTCTTTACTGCTTGAATTTATTGTGTGAATTGCTACAGAGTGTCGACATCGGTCATAACATTCTCTATGACATCAAGTATCTCGCTGCCGTGAATTTCAATTGGCATCGAGCGTGCACCATGCCCGTTATTTCGGGTGAGATCTAGGATAATAGTTTCGCGTAATGGATAAGGAAGGAGGATTTGAGGTGTGATACGTGAACTCGACTTTGTAGGATTTTTGTATCCGAATGTGCGGATAGCAAGAGTCGCCACCGACTTTTATTTTTATCCAATTAAGGAAGGTAAAGTATGTAAAAGACCTTCGTTAGATTCTCGAGTTCGGAGAATGGTTATGAAAGGGAAGGTATTAGCACCCTTTCCATCCGTAGTTATCTACGGGCTCTTAGTTGCTCTAGATCACTTTAAAAAATTGCTTTCGGTGTTTGACAAAAATGTTTTGAAAGAGGCATTTCGCTTGACTTTGTAATGACTCATGTAGGAGTGTATACAAAGTGTTCGAAATGTTTCGTTTTGAAAAGAAAGTTTGAACTTTGAAAAAGAGTGTGTGGTGTGAAAAGCATTTGATAGAGCAAGCAACTAAAAGACTTATTTACCCACCTTAATTGGTCGTTTTGTTGTACTTACATTCCTTTAGAATAGCGCTAGCCATACCATTAGTTAGTAGGTAGCTCCATTCGTTGGATGTAAACGGACATCTAAGGGACATCGATGGTCATCAAGGCAACTTGTAGGAAGTATCCTAGCACATTCAAGGGACTATCATCATTTTCAGAGGCGACAATCGAGGGTCAAGATCATGTATTCGGAGGCTACATCGGGTCTTATGATCTTTGTATCGAAGGGACTATGATGATTTGTTTGAAGGCAACGGTGCTAGAATACCTCTACGCTCGAGGACATGACCATTTTGAAATCGAAGGCATCGAGAGAATTACCCTAAGGGGTCCATGTGAAAGAAGTGTGTTAAATTCAGATATTTTATCTTGAAGATTAGTGAGCTATGTCCAATTATTAGTCTTGCCATACACGCCTAATTACTAGCAATTGATAAGGGTGGAAAGTAAAAATGCGGAATGTAAAGGTGCGGAAAATAAAACCTACGCTATTACAAGGCTTTGGGGCAGATACATAATTTAAACTTATGGAAAATAAACCCTAGATTAAACTATTACAAACCGTGAGCAATTACATTATTGGAAAAATAAAACGATAAAAGAAAACGTCCAATCGGGTGCGACTGTGAAAGAATAAGAAAATCGGGAAATATGATGAAATTGAAATAAGAGAAAATGTTAGAAAAAATGCAATTTTTAATATGAGAAAATTAATATATGCTGGAAATATGATAAATGTATTAAAATAATTTTTTGGGATTTTTTGGAAAAGATTTAATAATTAAAATGCAATTAATAAGGATTTAAATGCAAAAATAAAAATAAAATGAATATGCATGCTAAAATTATATTTTTTAATTTATTAAATTAAATAAAGATTTTTATGAAAATAATGTAAAAAGAAAAAATGTTTTTGGTAATTTTTTAATGCAGAATAAAAATCATGAAAACAATTAAAATTAATGGAAAATATTGAAATAAAGAAAATAGGAAAATATGAAATTTGCAAACTTGTACAAAACAAAGTGTCTGAGCCAGGGATCGAACTGGGGACATGTGAGAGCATCCAACAACAAGACACCTTTACCACTACGCCATGTGTGTTTCATCGTTTGAGATCCGGAGCGAGTGGTTAAACACGCCGCCTCCCATCGCCTCGCCTCCGCGCCATCCAACTGCCTTCAACCTTTTGAATTTTTAAAATCCATATCTTTTCTTCGACGCTTATGTCCCTGCTATCAAAAATGCAAGACACACAATATAAATACATTCTAAAGCCATGGTTCGATTGAAGCTTCGTTCGAATGCAATGGTACTAGTCTCGAGGTCCAATTTTTCAGATAGAGAAACCCTAAACGGCATAGAAACCCTAATCATGGCATAACACGCTTCGTGCCATGGAAATTGATTAAAGCACCAGAAAGTTTGCAAATACATCATCGATCATAAAACAAACACAAAACATGTTAACAATGCATGAATCAAAGAATACGATTTTTGAAATTTCAAGAACAAACCGATTTCGATTTCGTGATTCTTGATGGTTTTGAATGATATAAGAGTCCGGATCGACTTAAACAACCCAAGGAATGCAACGAATCCTCAAAATCACCGTGGATGGTCGGAACTAGGATTGCAAGTCGCTTCAAGAACACGATTTCTTTGAGTTTGGATTAGGGTTTCGAGCCAATTTTTCGTTTTTCTTGATAGGTATGCATCATATATTTATACCGATGGATTTGGAATGGTTTTTGGAAAGAATTGATCAACATTCAATGGAAATCAAATTTTGATATTCTCATGAAATCAAATTTTCAAATTTGTCCAATTTCAATCCAATCTTGCCAAATTTGATCCAATTTCGAAATTGCTGGCATTTGTGAGTTAATTGGACCTTAAGGAAAGAATAAAATCAATCTTTGCCATTAATTTCAATTTTATAATTTATTTTAAGATTTAATTTGCATTTAAATAAATAAATTACAAATTAAATAGAAAAATAAATCAAAAATTCGTGGCATTGGGCTTGGATATTCCTAATTGCATGAGGAACAAGTTAGGATGAAGAAAAAATAGGCCCATTTGCAAAAGATTTGATTTTGAAGTATCTCTTTGTGCATTCTTCCAAAATTGCCCAACTTGTGAATGGTGTAACTTGCTCAATTTTCCACATTTTGAGTGTTCTTGGACTTTTGGAAAGCTCTAAGAGTCCTCTAAACAATGTCTTTGGTCTCATATCAATTGGAGTTGCCATGCTCAATATATCTTCAAATCAAAAGTTGACTTTTGTTGACTTTGAAAATGACCAGAATGTTTCGAGCTATACCTCTCAAATGAAGCATTTTTGGACATTCTTGTGAGACATGAAGTTGTAGAGAATTGAATTTCCTTCAAAAAAGAGGTGGTGGAAAAATTTTGAGAAAGTATGAGAAAGTTATGATCACCAAAGTTCATTGACTTTTCATCTAAACCCTAATTTAGAAAGTTTGACTTTTGAGCAAATTTTGAGTTTTCTTGATGAATCATGATCAACCATTGATCAAATGATGAATGTAACTTCAAAATGAGGATGTTGACCAAAATCGAAGTTTTGACCGTATGTTGACCACAGCTTGACTTTTGTCCAATACATCCGATTTTCAACCATCCGAGCAATTGTCCGAGGAAACTTGACTGTGAAGCTTGAAACTTGACATGGAGAATCTTTGAAGCATATGAGGAGGCATGAAGGCCATTGGAGATGTTGGAACCATCTTGACTTGAGAGATACCAAACCCTAGTTTGGGTTGATTGTCTAGGAGAGAGTTTGTCTGATCAACTCTTGAGGAGTCTTTGGGCATAGATGTATGAAATCTTTTTGAGAAGATGGAGGGCAAATTTTGGGGTATGACAGAGGTACACCACCTATTCTGGATGGGTCTAATTATGATTACCGAAACCTCGTGATGGTTGCTTTTTAAGATCATGGATATTAAAGCTCGAGAGTCACGACAAAGGATGGAAATATCCCACCAAGCTTGAGAAAGATGGGACTACTGTCTTGAAACCTGAGGAAGAATGGGGCAAAGAGGAAGAGAAGCTAGCACTGGGGAACTCTAAAGCATTGAATTCCTTATTCAATGGTATTGACAGAAATATCTTCAGACTAGTTCATCAATGTGAGCCAAGGATGTTTGGGACACTCTCAAACTACTCATGAGGGACATCCAAGGTGAAGATGTCAAGACTTCAGATGCTTACTACCAAGTTTGAGAATTTGAAGATGAAAGAAGATGAGACTATTCATGAGTTTCACATGAATATCTTGGAGATTGCCAACACCTCAGGAGCACTTGGTGAAAAGATGTCGAAGAAAACCGTGAGAAAGATTCTCTATCCTTGCCTAAAAGATTTACAATGAAAGTGACTGCAATGAGGAGGCTCAGACATCAAGACTTGAAGGTTGAAGAACTTATTGGATCTCTTATGAATTTTGAGATGGGAATCGTGAAATCTGATGTGAAGAACAAGAGCATAGCACTTGTATCCACTACTGAAGAGGGATGCAAGGTTGATGATGAAGAGAAGATATCTTAAGCTATAGCTATGCTTGGAAGGCAGTTCAACAGACTCATCAAGAGGGTTGATCCAAAGTCAAGGTCCAATGTCAAGGACATTTCATCTGACATTGGCAGATCTTATGATTCCAGCAGAAGATCCAAGTTAGAGGAAAAAGGAAGTCAAAGCAGAGAAATCTTGTGTCATGGTTGTGAAGGATATGGGCATATTAGGGCTGAATGTCCCACCTTTCTAAAGAAACAAAGGAAAGGGATGACTGTCACTTGGTCTGATGGTGATTCAGGAAGTGAACCTGAGGAAGAAGCTGCCAAACTTGTCACTGCTCTTTCTAGAGTGTGCAATTCTGATATGGATTCTAGTGATGAGGAAGTGTCATTTGAAGAACTTCGATACTTACAAGAAGTGTGTGTAAGGAGTGGTGAAGTATGTCAAGAAATGAGAAATGTAAAAGTCGATTGTGAAGTTGAAGTCGAGAATGTGAAGTTGGAGGTCGAGAAGAAGGAAAACATGTACCACTATAAATCACCTCAACAATGACATTGTAATGTTGAACCCAAACTTGATCATATGTCTAAATCACAAAATGTTGACATCCGTATCGATAAGTTGGAAGAAACTCGTAGCTTCGACATAGTGCAGAAATAAGCTGGTGACAAGAAGAAGAATGCACCTTGCAAGCCAATGTCAAAGAAGATGTCACACCACAAGACAGAAATAGGTATGGCTCAAGATATGGAGGCTAAGAAATTTGTTGATAACAAAAAGGAATGCACCTAATAAACCAATGACAAGGCAGATGTCACAACATTGGGTTCAACATCAAGATCAAAGAAACATGAACAAAAGTTTCAAAGATGGAGATGTCATTATTGTGGAAGGTTTGGTCACATAAAGCCTTTTGCTTTAGACTACATGGATATCCTAATCAAGTTTCTTATGTGAAACCTAAGACCAACAAGGTATCATACACTCATGCTGGAAGAAGAAGATCAACTCGATAGCTCACACTCTTAGAGTGTCCGCCAAGGAAGATTGGTACTTTGACAAGGTGTTCGAGCATATGACCGAATCGAATCTTCTCAATGATGTTAAACCTCATTCTACCGCTTTTGTTACTTTTGAGATGGAGCTAAAGGAGAAATCAAAGGTGTTGGAAACTCAAACCCATGGAGTTCCAAACCTAAATGGAGTGTTGTTGGTAAAAGGTTTGATCGCTAATCTCATAAGCATAAGTCGCCTATGTGATATGGGATTCAAAGTCAACTTCACTAAATCAATGTCTTGTATTCAATGATAAACAAGAAGTGGTTATGAGAGGAGTCGATCAAAGAACAATCTACATGTGGAATCGAGAACACCAACCCGCCTTCCGTGTGCTCTATGACAAAGATGAAAAGGAGGTAAAATTGTGGCACCAAAATCTTGCTAATTTACATCTCGAGGAATGAAAAGATCGCACCTATGAAGGCAATCAGAAGGATACCAAGATTTCACATTCATGAAGGGAGAGTCTGTGGTAAGAGTAAGGTTGGAAAGCAAACCAGATTGTCACACTCTATGTCTAGACATCTGACCATTTCTAAAGTGCTGAAGCAAGCTCCTAGGGACTGGCATGAAAGGCTGACCAAGCTCCTTACTGACAAAGGATATAGGATAGGAGTCTTGGATAAAACTCTCCTTGTCAAGAATGAAGGAGGAAAGATAATGGTGGCTCAAATCTATGTTAATGACATAGAATTTGGAGGAATGTCAGACAAAATGGTGAGACATGTTACCAACCAAATGCAAGATGAATCTGGAATGAGTCTCATGGGAGAGTTGATGTATTTTCTTGGACTGCAAGTCACACAGATGGAAGACTCAACATTCCTTTCACAGAGCAAATATGCAAGGAATCTTGTCAAGAAGCTTGAAATGAAGAATGCCCCCATAAGAGGACCCCGCTCCTACACTTTTGAAGTTATCCAAGAAAGCAAGTGAAGAAAATGTTGATCTAAACTTGTATAAAAGCACTGCTGGAAGATGCTTCTTCTTGGGAAACAACTTTGTTTCTTGGTTCAGCAAGAAGCAAAACTGTGTGTTCTTGTCCACTGATGAGGCTGAGTATATAGTACCGGTAGCTATTGCTCAGATGGTCCGATGTGATGCTGACTGAAAGTACATGTCATACAAGATGTCATGACATTGTACTATGACATCTTGAAAGCTATTAATATTTCAAAGAATCATATACAACACAAGAGGACTAAGCACATTGACATTAGACATCACTTCATCGAGACCTGTGGAAGAGAAAGTGATTAAATTGAAACATGTAGTCACCGAACTTCAACGGATGACATTTTACTAAAGCTCTTGAGGCTAGTTAGTTTGAGCTTTTAAGGGCAAGTGGGCATTTGTCAATATGAGGAATTGTAGCAATTAAGATTGCTTACAACAAGGAATGGAAGAGACCTTTATCTCAATTAATTATAAGTGGGACATTTAATTATTTTCCTCTTATTTTTAAAAGGTCCAAGAATTGGAAGAGATTCCTTCATATAATAGTTTCTTCATTTGAAAGTATCATATTTTCTTCATCCAAAAGAAACTCTCAAACTCTCTGTCATTCTCGTTCCCATTCCTTCAAAATCTATCAGCGAAGTATGTCTTCATCCTCTTCATCATCTCAAGGATTTGGTCTGCCCTTCCCACCATGAGTGAGATTAGGGCAAATGTCAAACCATGCATGTTAAAGCTTGAGGGTCACTCCCTGCGCAATGGCAATGGCCCTGAGAAGGTCAAGAAATTGCGCACAAGGAATGCAAGAAGGTCACAAGCATCACCTTCTGGTAAGACTTCTGTACCATCCTCTTCTGTACCCCCAGAAATAGCAAACAAAGAGGGGTCTAGGTCTGTGCATGAAGCCATTGCTAGGATAGTGACTAGAATCCTCAATGAAAATCAATCTGTACCTGGGGTATCTGTCCCTCTAAACCAAAATTCTGCTAGACCTAGTTTAGCAGTTGATCTAGATGTCACTGAGAATGTCAAGACATCTGGTGATCATGTTGATTCTCCTGTCAAGAATGCTGTTGATCCTTCAGTTAAAGATTCTGAAGTGAGTATTGATGATGCTTGTAATGAAACCCCTGCTGTTGATGAAGATGTGATCTCTGATGGTATTCTTGAGGAATCCCCAGCTAAGTGTGCTTCTGATAAAACCCCTGCTGATTACATTTCTGATAGTATCTTAGAAGAGACTCCAGAAAAACCAAGTGGTGATAATCTTGAAAAGTCTCCAGTTCAAGATTCTGAACATTTAACTGAACCTCCTGTCATTGATTTGGATGAAGTGTTCTCAGACAATGACCTCATTGCAAGTGTAAATCCAAGCATTGCAAAGAGGATGATGAGAAGGAAGGGAAAACAGGCTGTCTCACAGAGCCCTGTTGAAGATATGTATAAGGCTGAGAAGAATCCCAAGGCTGGACCCTCTACAAAGAAATATAGAGTAAAAACTATTGGTGGTGGCTCTAGACCAAAGAGAACACCAATTGTGAAAAAGAGGAAGGAACCTAAACCCTCAGAGTCAGATCAAGACTCTGGTTTTGATGTTGAGGAGAATGTCACAGACATTCATCCAAGAAAGAAGCCAACTCTTGGGAAACTGCCCAAGGTGCCTGAAGTGGCCATTGATAACATTTCATTCCATCATCCTGAGAATGCTGGAAAATGGAAGTATGTTTGCTTAAAGAGGGTGGCTCTAGAAAGAGAGTTGAATAAAAGTGAACTTGAGTGCAAGGAGATTGTTGATTTGATTAAGGAGGCTGGGCTAATGAAAACAGCCAGAGTTTCTCAAACTGTTATGATGTTTTGGTAAAAGAGTTTATAGTCAATTTGTCAAGTGGCTGTGGTGATGGGAGGTCTGCTGACTACAAGACTGTATATGTGAGAGGGAGGAAAGTAAGGTTTTCTCCAAGTGTGATCAACAGATTCCTGGGGAGATCTGATGATGCTCAGCCAGAGCTGGAGGAAACTGACAACAAAATCTGTCAAACCATCACTGCCAAACAAGTGAGGCAATGGCCTCTGAAGGGAAAACTTTCAGCAAGTAAGTTGAGTGTCAAATTTTCCATCTCGCATAAGATAGGCGCTGCTAACTGGGTCCCAACCAATCACAAGTCAACCATCTCTATTGGACTGGGAAGATTCAAGCATGCTGAAAGCTATGCTATCAAAAGACCAATAGCCTTTCCCTCCCTGCTGTGTGGAATTATCATTGATCAATTTCCTGATATTCTAGCTGAAAGAGATGCCGCAAAAGAGCCCCCGCCTTGGATTTCACTACAAACTTTTTCAAGATATGTGACATTGTCATGACATCCGTGAGACATCCAATGTCAAGGCAACTTCTCAAAGGCAACAGTCTTAGCTGTGCAAAAGCTACCTGCAAAGAGCTTGAAGCAAGGAAGCAAAGCCTTGAAGAGTTGATCTCTCAACTAGAGCAGGACACAGAGGTTGAGGATGAAGGGATAGCTGAAGATGATATTGTTGGTGATGCTGAAAATGAGGATGTTCAGATGGCTGGAACTGAAGGGACTTCAGAAGATGCTTCCTTTCATAGTGTTGCATCTAGAGAAGAGAGCACTTGAAGCTGGAAGCTTGTCATTTACTGTTTTATTGCCTTATTGTCAAATCCTATTCTGTATTTTCCCATTTTTGTTATGGATAATTATAATCTTTTGACAGAGATGTAACATTTAACAATGCTGGTACTTAATTTTATATTGATTGATTGGGGTACTTGTAATGATTCCTTTGGCCCCTTTGTGGCTAAAAAGGGGGAAAAGAACTATTGTGGGAAATTTGGGAAATTGTATTGAGATTTTTATGTGGGAAATTGTGGGAAATTGGGAAGTTTGTATGGGTAGAATTTATCTTCTCTAGGTTCGTTTCTTTAAGCTTAGAACTAGTTTTTCTTCTCACGATAGGTACTGATGATTTAAGTTTTAGCCAAAATGTGCCAAAGGGGAGTTTGTTAGTGTTTTAAGTTGGCATTAATTTTTGGTAAAACTAGGCTATGGCAATGTCTTGATAAATGTCATGACATTCAGAGATTGAAGATAAATCCTACTTGACAAGGATGTTTAAAGTGCAATTAGAACCGAAGCTAAAGTCAGGCCGAATCAGAATATATCGATGTCATAATGTATGTTATGACATCAGCAGACATTCTGCTCAGAACTGCTTTTCCCGAGACTTTCGTGAAGTTTTGTTGAGTCGCATTATGTTTTTTGTTATTAAAATGTATGCTCACGTGGTGTTAGGTTAATCTTAGTTAGACCTAAATTGGTTGTTGAAAAGACCAAGTTTTTAGGATTAATTAAGTGAACCCTAGCTATCTTTATGGAAGCTCAAAACTGAAGTTTCGTGGATCGCTTCTATAAAAGGAATAGAACCCTTACACCTGCTGCGCCTTAAACCGTGTTAAAAGATTTAGCAGTGTTGTTATTGTGTAATTCTAGTTACTTCAGAGCCAAGCAATTATCAATTGCTAAGTGCCTTGGACTAGGATTTGTTTTATGGTAGTTTATCACTCAAAGCTTTGAAGCATTTAGTGTTTGTCTCTTGATTAAAGCTTTGAAGCAAAATCAAGATAGTTTATTGAAGTGTCTTCACAATTCAATTATTCAATAGGTTGATATCACTACTGTGATTGAGGGGAGTGTAGTAGAACTCAGTGTCTAAGTAGGACTTAGATTGAAGTTGCATTGGGTAGGTTTTAATGAAGGAGATAAACCGTTGGTTTATTCCTAATTAATTCTACTAATAAGTGATTTCCTCCCCGGTGGTAGCCCCCGATGTAGGTGTAGTTAGACACCGAACTAGGTAAACAATTTATTGTGTTCTTTACTACCGCTTGAATTTATTGTGTGAATTGTTAATGAGTGTCGATAGTGTGTCATAACATTCTCGTGACATCAAGTATCTCCGCCGTGAATTTCAATAGGTATCGAGTTTGTACAACAAAGATGGAGCTTTAAGTTTGACTGAATCCTTGATGTCTTGATCAGAAGATGATGTAGCAGAGCTTTAAGGTTTTTAGATCAACGGACAAGGTTTTCATCAGAGTTTGATGCAGCCTTTGGTGATTTAAGAAGTTCATCAGAACTTCTCTTTAGAACGTGAAATTAAACTTTAGATCATGAATGAATCGTATGACATATATCCATTGTATCAGAACTTCTATATTTATTGTATCCGAACATCTGTATTGATTCACAATCTTCTGACATATATCCATTATATTAGAACTTCTGTATAAATCAGAATTTTCTTCTACTATCAGAACCATAACTTGTTCTGTTTTTCCTTTCAAGGTCAGAACTTCATCTACATACTTCATTAAACAAAATTAAGAGACAACAATGTTTCATACAAAATATTTATTTATCAGGGTCAGAATATAATTGTCATCAATAGTACTTGTTATCATCAAAACTTTTAAGATAGGTGTAACCAAACTATATTCTAACATCATAGTTCGGCTCACTTCTTTTGGTGGGTTGCAATTGTTTTTATGGGAAGTTCGATTCCACATCCTCACAATTACAACTTGTGCTTGGTGTTGCAGCTATAAGAAGTCTTATGCTCGGCCGCTCGCACACTTAGATATTTTTTTGGATTTGAAAAGGAATGCCCTTTTTGAAAATGTTTTAAACACAAAGAAGCACCCGTAGGCGAAAAAGGTTTGCAGTGAGGTTGGTTGGTTTTACCTTAAAAAAGGAGTCTGAACCATTATTAGGTGTTTTGATTTGCAAAAAGGAAAGAAAAAAGTTTTAGTTTTATTACATGCAAGGATCCAAAAGAAACATGAAAACATGTAAAGGGAAACTAACTAGTTCTACCCTAATGTTATCATGCAAGATTGAACCTAAGATTGAGGATGTAAGAGAATCTCTACCTATGTTGACATGCAAAGGATGTAAATCCTAATGTCTAGTCTCGAGAGCTATCCTAAGCGAGTGGTCCTAAGGGAAAGCTATCCTAATATACGTCTTGGTTGTAGAACCAAGAGATGTAAAGGGATGGAGAAACCAAGTGCTTTGGTAGAAGCACACAAACAATGCAATGCAGAAACATATGAACACACATGCGCAGGAAAAGAAGGAAGTCCCATAGCCTATAATAGCACCGATGTACCGGAAGCAACCAGGAGCCGAAACATTCGATTCCCGTGA
Organism: Vicia sativa; assembly: GCA_021764765.1. Taxonomy (NCBI): domain Eukaryota; kingdom Viridiplantae; phylum Streptophyta; class Magnoliopsida; order Fabales; family Fabaceae; genus Vicia; species Vicia sativa. The sequence continues at coordinate 307,299,428 of CM038792.1, forward strand.
AAGGTATCACATCATGACATAAATTGTCAAGTGTGAAGAGCAAGGAGTGCAGGTATCAGCAGTAAATGCGAACCTCAAGAGAAGGCGTGGAGAGTCAGAATAGGGGGTTGATTCGCGTGTGCTGAGCTGACATGGACTAGAACTGTGCAGGGGTTGATTGTGAATCCTTTCCACGTGCCCATCATATATATATATATATGTATCAATCAGTATTAAAGAGGGACTTTGCTTGGTGGTGCCACTCTGGGTTGCCTAACAACTCATGACCTATGCAAGCATAAATGTAAACACTTACTAAGAATTACCTTCCTATGCACAGAAGAGGATTTTAAACAAACCAAACACAAGTAGCACACAGAATCTCCCTAAACGGGTCTTTAAATAAACCAGAGGGGTTCCTTAACATGCTCCAACTATGGAAGCCCTATCATGTATCTCTAATCCTACTTCTCATGGCCAAAGAAAGCGGTAAAAACCTACTTCTCATGCTCTCTAGAAGAGCGGTAAAAGAATGAAGTAAAAAGGTATAGCAAATACCACACGGATAAAAATCCGTAAGCAACTACAAGCTAATAAATACTCTGGAAAACATTAATTACTGCTACGAAGCAATAAAGAAACCGGTGAGATATGCACTGAGGAATCAAAGCATGAGTGTAATGTGCGTTCGTACACATCCGAATCAAGTAAACCTGCAAAAGGTTGCAATCCAGACTAAACAAACAATGGAATGCGTGTTCGTACGCAAACAAGTGTTAGAATATGTGTTCGTACACATTCAAATCAAGAACACCTGCAAGAGAAGTGAAAACCAAACAAACAAACAGTTTGCTGTCGACAATAGGAAATAGAATGTGCACTGCTCACATTCGAACAATCGATAACTCGCAAGAAAGGTGTAAACCCAACAAATAGATAATAGATTACGCGCGTAAACAAGCAATAGAATATGTCAGGCATATTCATATCAAGAGAACCTACAAGAAACGTAAACCAAACAATAGGATGCGATTCAGACGCAAACAAGCAATAGAATATGCTCATGCACATTCGAATCAAAACAACCCGCAAGAGAAACCCACAATAACCGACAATAGAATGCATGTGCACAAGCAATGGAACACACGTTTGTATGTATTTAAACAATCGATAGCTCAAGAGAGATGTCAATTCACAAAAATCGATAAGAGAATTTACACGATGTTCATAAGTTAATGGAACGCTGTCAGACGCATTCAAGAAATTGATAAACTACAAAAGAGGTGTCAATCCACAACAATCAAACAATAGAACATGTATATGCACAAGCAATGAAATGCCCATTCATACGCAATTAAACAATCGGATAACCCGCAAAGAGGTGTCAATCCATAACAACGATAAATAGTATGCTGCTCATACGATACAAGCAATTGGATAACCTTCAAGAAAGGTGTCAATCCACAACAATCGACAATAGAATGTACACGACATGCACAAGTGTTCGCAAAGTGACGCTAGGAATCGAATCTAAATCTGGATTTCTAGCTCAAACGATTTACTCTTTTGATTTGTTTATAAAGATGCCGCGAGCATCAAGCTTTATTATTTTCAACACAAGAAATTATGATTATGAAAAAGGAAAAGTCGTTAATACCCTCAATTGATTATGATATATGAACGACTAGCGTAAACTAGACGCAACGCATCGGGGAGATTCCTGTAAGGGGTTTGTTATATAAAGGAATAGATGGAGCACCTAAATATATATAGTTATCTATAGCTTTATATATGAATACGCTTGATATGTTTGTGTGTTTTAATTGCTATTTCTATGATTGGGAAAGTTTCTCCTTGGGATTTTAAGAAGGATAGATTATGTGGGATCCTAGTGTTTGTTATTATTGTGCTCGCAAAGATCTTTGATCTTCTCATACATATCCCTTAATGGGAATCAGAGCATTTGTAGCTCGGATCTAAAGGGATCTATGGTTTATTTGGTTTGAGGGAGAAAGAAATTTGCTCGCCAAGGATGAGAACTTGTGCCTACGTATTCTCAAAAGGATATTGAGAAAGTCAGAGCAATCGTAGTTCCACTTATGCTAGTGGAAGCAACGGATGTTATTAAGAAGACACAGACGAATGTCATCTTAATGAAAAATGTATCTAATCTATTTCATCACATACATTTTGAAAAGCTTGATTGATTGAATCTTTCGTCGTAGGTTATAGGTGTTTTGCTTGAGTGTACAAGCGCTACCACTTACATGTTTAAGAAAGATGTTTGAAAATGATTAAATCTTTTAATTGTAAGTATTGGGTGTTTTGCTTGAGTGTACAAGCGCTACCACTTACGTATTAAGAGATGTTCTTGTTTGAAAATAGTTTGAAAAGTATTTGATTGTATGTGATGTGATAGATGAGATACTTTTTCATAGAGATGATAGATGTCTAAATCTCGAGGAGAAATTGATTGGATTAGGGATGCTTTAAGAAGCCCATGGGTCCTTGTATTGTAAGCCCAAGAGGAGGCATTCGAGGGTCATCGAGGGTCCTTGTATGAAGCTCAAGAGGAAGCTATAGGGTATGGTGGCTTTAGCTTTAAAAGGATTTGACCGAAACCATCCTTTGAACTAAGAGCAATTTCACCGGAAATTATACTGGTTCTATCCTAGCGGTGATTCTTTGTATTGAAGCCCAATAGGAGGCTGTTAAGAGATTTCCTAATCTCTTTCTTGTATGATGCCCAAGAGAAGGCTAAACTCAATGAGGAGTTCTTTTGAACGAAGCCCAAGAGGAGGCTAACTCATCAGGGGAGTGTTGTCTTATATGAAGCCTAAGCGGAGGCTAAACTCAGATGAATGAGTTTTCTTATATGAAGCCTAAGAGGAGGCTGAACTCAGATGAAATGAGTTACCTTGTACAAAGCCCAAGAGGAGGCTAAAAACTGTGGGGAACCTACTGGTTAGACTAGTTGTTATGTTATAACTAGACAGTTGTATAAACAAGTGTGTGTGTGATATGTATTCCTAGGAGTTTATGAAGGAAATATAAACAGATGCATGATGTTTATTTACAAGAGTTTATGAAGTAAATATAAACAAGTGTCTGTGAAACGAACGTTTAAAATGAGCGTAACTTGATTATTTACAAGTTTGAATTGTGTACAAGGAAGTAAGTATGTACACGAACGAGTATTTATGTACGAGAGGATGTGGATGTACATAGGAGGGTTGGGACTTACACCATAAGGGTGGCCCATTGGTTTAAAAGCAGTTTCACCGGGAATAATGCTCCTTTCAATACCAATGGTATTTAGTGTATATACAAACGAGAACAAACGATCGAAGTTTGTCTGTACTTTACAAAAGACGTCTGTATTATGTATAGGTAAAAATTGGTATATTCATAAAAAGAATTGGATATGTACAAAGAAAATATGTATGTACATAAAAGAATTTTGGGACTTACACCGTAAGGGAGGCCCATGATCGGTTAAGATATTCGAGAGAAAACGAATTCGGTTTTATCGTTTAAATCGGATCGATCATGGAAAAAGATGTAAGTTTGATGAAAAGTTTTGAAGAATGATTTTTAAAGTGTTTTTGAAAAGTAAAATATATTTGTGAGAAGTTTGGAAAAGAATCGGCTTAAAGTTTGAAAAATCACCTTTAAAGGTGCTTTGAAAAGTACTCAAAAGTACCGCTTGCCCGATAAAAATATAATCGGATGAAAGTTTTTCTGAATTTTTTGACACTATCTTAAAATAGATACATTAATTGACAAGTGTACAAAAATCACCCAAAATGAGGAGTTTTGATTGGTTTTGAAAAGTCAAAGTTTGTAAAAATATAAAAAATTACAAAGTTTAAAAAATGGTCCCAAGGCTACTCAACCCGGACCTCAAGGCAAGGCAAGGTATAAATGACTTAAGAGTGAGCTGGCAATACGGCAATACATCCGTATTGAAGTTAAACCAACTAATTATATTTTCAAATGATATTTGAATTTTGAAAACGCTGCTAGTTGTTCATCCTCTTCTCCAATCTTCAATCAATCCTCAAATCCTTATTTCTTGATGAAATTGAACGAAGTAAACATCAAACTTGATCGCTTTGAGCCCAGTGAACATGATTATGTTGTTTAATTTCATTTATTTTCAGTTTAACATGATTGAATTTCGCAAGAACACGAAGAACCCTAAACCGAAAATCGAATTGAAATCGTATGGTGAATGAATTTATCAATTGATTGAGGGTTATTGATCGTTGATAGTGTAAACAAATGGCCAAGAGTTTTTGACCGGAATCAAAGAATCATAGAGTTTGAAGTTCGTTTTACTGTTCAAGCTGAGATCGAAAACTGCTTTAGAGTGTTTCCAGCTGTGATTTTATGATTCCTATAGTACCAACGGCCTTCAAGGATCATGTGTGAATGGTCTGCACATCACGAATTTGTCTGGATTATTCTGACCAAGTCAACCTGCAGTTTGCTCAAAGTGAAACTTGAATTCATGGTTAATGGAGTTACAGATCAAAGATGACGGTTTGGATCATTCATATGAAGTATATTGATGATGTTTGGATGATCAAAACATAACTAGCTCGAGCCAAACTATAAGTTTGAAGTTTAAGGCAGTTTTGGCAATTTTAGAAATATGAAAAGCAACTTTGAGTTTCAATGATTCTTGTGTTGATTTTAAGTTTCAAACAAGTTCTATATTGATATTAAGACATGTTAGACACCAAAGTTCTCATGGTTTTTCACAAGATTTCAAAAATGCAAAATTTCTCAATTTGAACTATGTTTCTTGAATTTTAAGAAAGAAGAGAGAAAGCATGTTCTTGCATAGCTTTGGTGTGGTTTGAATTGGCCAACATGACCTCTATTTATAGGTCACAAGTTCTGAATGGAAAGGGAAAGAAAATGGCTTTGGTATTTACAAGTTGCCTTAGAGGGCAAGGAAGTCATTTTTGCATTAAATGCAAAAGGAAGCTTCCTTTTAACCATGGTTAATTTTTCAACTTGATCTTATCCCATCATAATTACTCTCCATCTGATTTGTTATCAGCTCTAACTCTCTTTGCAAGGTGGCATAGCTTCTAGAAGAAGAAACTCAAAAATGACCTATAATCTTGAACTTTGTACTTGAAAATCAAGGATTTTGGAGCTCTATGTTTCAAAATCAAAAGTATAGCTAGACTCCATGGATTTGAAAGTTTGACTTTTCAAAGGCGTGATGAAATTTCATTAGATGATCGTAAATTGATCGATGAAATCAGGAACTTCGTGATGTTTTGAATCCAAATTAGGTCAACATGTTGTATCTAAGATATGAAGATCAATCTCTAATCAAAAAGTCATTCATTGATAAAAAAGAGATTGCTCATCCTCGATAAAACCCTAATTGGTCGATCCTTGATAGATCATGAGGAAAATTTGATATCTCAAGATCGAGGTTGATGATTTGATCAAGATAGATCAATTGAGGTGAATGAAGCTCAAACCCCGATTGATTTGTCTCTTGAATCGATGAAAATTTGTGAAACCCTAATTTTGACCTAGAAGCTACACCGATTAATTGCTCAATCGTTAGTGATGCAATGATGCATGTAAGGTGGTATATTAGGTCAAAAATTGGGGTATGACAGATGCCCCTATTTAAGTTTCTTTAACCTGAGATATGAAGATGAATATCTTTGTCTCGATAGGTGTGAAGAGACGTAAATATCAGATTACGCAAATTTTGGACCTAAGATACCAAAATATGCGAGTGATGCAAAATGATCGCAATAGGATTCACCCAGAAAATATCAAAGAAATGACATGGTGGGGAAACATTTGTAAGGATGACTCGATCTATCTAAGAAAAGAGAATCCTGTTCGTTGGGAAACAAGTAATATGTTTCACTGGGAAAAAATAGATTCACAAAACATGTGAATATCTGTTTCGTTTTGGGAAACGAGGAGATTACCTTCTGTCAGCCTTGTGACAATGTTTAAGGTAAGTGAAGATGATATTACCAATTATCAGCCTTATGATAGTTTATGGTAACGAGCTCTAAAGATATTACCAATTATCAGCGAAGTGATAACTGTAACAAGGTAATTCTTGAGAAAATTATTGAGTATTCAGCCTTGTGAATAATGCATAATGATGGAAACAGATCTCAAATGAGTTTCTATTTTACAGATACAATCTTTCCGGGGATCTCTCTCGAGAAGATGCGGGCATCTTGATTTGAAAAGACACAAGTTTTCTTTTTAGACAAAGACAATCGTGGAAATTTCTTGAACTCACATGATTGAACTTGTCGAGAAGAACAATTGTTTGTGACAAATTGCAAGATGAAAAGGAGATAAGAAGCTCGATGTCGAGGATATTGCTTATTGTTTGTGTAGATTTTTCTGTGAGATCTAAACCTGAGTTGGTCAGAGGCGAGTGTCATACCCCAAAATTTGCCCTCCATTTACTCAAGAGATTTCATACATCTATGCTCAAGGATTCCTCAAGAGTTGATCAGACAAACTCTCTCCTAGACAATCAACCCAAACTAGGGTTTGATATCTCTCAAGTCAAGATGAACTTCCAACATCTCCAATGGCCTTCATGCCTCCTCATATGCTTCAAAGATTCTCCATGTCAGGTTTCAAGCTTCACAATTCAAGTTTCCTCAGACAATTGCTCAGATGGTGGAAAATCAATATTGACAAAACGTCAACGTGGTCAACATACAACAAACTTCATAATTTTTGGTCAACATCCTCATTTTGAAGTTACATTCATCATTTGATCAAGGGTTGATCATGATTCATCAAGAAAACTCAAGATTTGCTCAAAAGTCAAACTTTCTAAATTAGGGTTTCTAGGTGAAAAGTCAATCGAACTTTGACCGATCATAACTTTCTCATACTTTCTCAAAATTTTTCCACCACCTCTTGTTTTGAAGGAAATTCAATTTCTACAACTTCATGTCTCACAAGAATGTCCAAAAATGCTTCATTTGAGAGGTATAGCTCAAAACATTACAGTCATTTTCAAAGTCAACAAAAGTCAACTTTTGATTTGAAGATATTGAGCATGGTAACTCCAATTGAGATGAGACCAAAAGGATTGGTTAGAGGACTCTTAGAGCTTTCCAAAAGTCCAAGAACACTCAAAATGTGGAAAATTGAGCAAGTTACACCATTCACAAGTTGGGCAATTTTGAAAGAATGCACAAAGAGAGATACTTCAAAATCAAATCTTTTGCAAATGGGCTTGCTTTTTCTTCATCCAAACTTATTCCTCATACAATTAGGAATATCCAAGCCCAATGCCACGAATTTTTGATTTATTTTTCTATTTAATTTTGAATTTATTCATTTAAATACAAATTAAATTTTAAAATAAATTATAAAATCAAAATTAATTGAAAGATTGATTTTATTCCTTCCTGAGATTCAAGAAATTCATTAAAAGCCAGAATTTCGAAATTGGATCAAAAAGGCAAGATTGGATTGAAATTGATCAAGTTTTGAAAATTTGATTTTCATGAAAAATCAAATTTGATTATCATTGATTATTGATCAAATCTTTCCCAAAATAATGCCAAATCCATCCAAAGATATATACCGATGCATACCAATCACAAGAGGACGAAAATTGCTTCAAACCCTATTCCCAAACTCAAAAAATCGTGACTTGCAAGCTATTGGAGATCATACTTCCACTGCTTTCAATCGATTTTGAGGTGTCTAACACATTCTTGATACCTCCTCGAGTCGATTCGCACTTTACTTTGCCAAAACCATCCGTAAACAAGAAATCACGAATCGGTTTGTTCTTGTTTTTTCAAAATCGTGTTTCAATCACCATGCATTATTAACTGTTTTGTGTTTGTTTTTGTGATTAGTGATGAGTTTACAAGCTCGGCACTTTGATTGAGTTTCCATGATCGAAAATGCGATATGCCATGATTAGGGTTCCTATGCCGCTTTAGGTTTCTCTTATTAGGAAAAATTGGACCATAAGACCCATACCAGTGTTCTAATGCTTCAAGGAATCGAACCATGCCTTTAGAATTCATTTATATTATGTATGTCTGCTTTGATTTTTGTGGCTTGAAGGCCGAAAGAAGGCCGACGCAGCTTTTGAATATTTGAAACGAAGAAGACGATGAATTGGCGCGAGGGATGAAGGCGTAGAGCGACGCTGTAAATTCCATTCAACCGCTTTCCAAAAGAGAACACGCTTAGCACAGCTTGGTCAAGGCATGTGAACTTGAGATTTCGCTCCAAGGTCATGGGTTCGATCCCTATGGGCACCAGTTTTGCTTCTTTTTTCTCAACTTTGCATATTTTTCCAATATTTTCATATTTTCTAATTTTCTAATATTTTTGCATTGTTTTAATTATTTTCATCAATTTTATTCTGCATTAAAAAATTATCAAAAATATTTATTCTTTTTACATTATTTTCTAAAAATCTTTATTTAATTTAATAAATTAAAAAAACATATTTTTGCATGCATATTTATTTTTATTTGTAATTTAGCATTTAAATCATTGTAAATTCATTTTAAATCATTAAATTGCATCTAAAAAATCCCAAAAAATTATTTTAACTTATTTCTCTTATTTCCAGCATATAATAATTTTCTCATATTAAAATTTGCATTTTTCTAACATTTTTTCTCTTGTTCGATTCATATTGCATTTTTCGATTTCTTCTTTTTGTACAGGTTGATCCGATTCGACGATTTTCTTTATCATTTTATCATATTATTTTCCAATAATGTAACTGTCTATGGGATGTAATAGTTTAATTTAGGATCTTTATTTTCCGCATTTTAAATTATGTATCCGCCCCAAAGCCTTGTAATAGCGAGGACATTTACCTTCCGCACTTTACATTCCGATTTTACTTTCCGCACCCTATAAATTGCTAGTAACTAGGCGTATGGCAAGATAATAATTGGACATAGCTCACTCTAATTTCAAGATAACATATCTCAAATCAACACACTTCTTTCACACATGCACCCCTTAGGTAATTCTCTCGATGCCTTTCGAATTCAAAATGGTCATGTCCTCGAACGTAGAGGTATTCTAGCACCGCTGCCTTCCAAACAAATCATCATAGTCCCTTCGATACAAAGATCATAAGACCCACGATGTCGCCTCCGAATACATGATCTTGACCTCGATTGTCGCCACGAAAATGATGATAGTCCCTTCGAATGTGCTAAGATACTTCCTACAAGTTGCCTTCTATGACCATCCGATGTCCCTTCGAATGTCCCGCTTACATCCAACGAATGGAGCTACCTACTAACTAATGGTATGGCTAGCGCTATTCTAAAGGAATGTAGAAGTACAACAAAACAACCAATTCGAGTGGGTAATAAGTCTTTAGTTGCTTGCTCTATCAAATGCTTTTCACACCACACACTTTTTTCAAAGTTCAAATTTTTTCAAAACAAAACATTTCCAAACACTTTGTATACACTCCTACATGAGTCATTACAAAGTCAAGCGAAATGCCCTTTTCAAAACATTTTTGTCAAACACATGTAAAGCAATTTTAAAAAGTGATCTAGAGCAACTAAGAGCCCGTAGATAACTACGGATGGAAAGGGTGCTAATACCTTCCTTTTCATAACCATTCTCCCGCACTCGTAATCTAACGAAGGTCTTTTTCTCATACTTTTACCTTCCTTAATTGATAAAATAAAAGTCGGTGGCGACTCTTGCTATCCGCACATTTGATACAAAATCCTACAAAGTCGGGCTTCACCAGACATGTAATCGGCGACTACTGGGAAACCCAAAAGAGAGAATTGCCTTAGGGATTTCTAGATAACTTTTATTGCCTTTTGTTTGACTTGTATGCTTTATCTTTAAGGGTTGCTTGGGTATTATATTGTGGGGATCCTACACCCGATCCGGTTTTTTTAGGTAAGTAGCATTAGATCATCATGATGGATACGTTAGCGTGACACTTTGGTTGTCCCGATACTCTTCATTCCCAAGTTGAAGATAGTATTTGGCTTCGGTGGTGTCATCAAGCGCTAACTAAACTTTTAGAACCTTAATTGACCCATCTTAGCCATTAGAAGGTAGTGAGATGGCCTTTGTGTAGACCGAGGTTGGTTGATACTGATGCTACGCCATTGAGATTAGACTTTGGGACATTTTCGACCACACTGGCCGTCGATTGAAATAAGCGCCACGAGAAAGATCTGTGATGTGAGATTCCTAGAAACCCGCACTATTATAGGAGGAGATGAACCAACTCAAACTTTTGGTAGGGTAATCACCTATACCTCATGCAAGCCTTAACCCTAGGCTCATTGTGTGAATTGTTCAGGTGTGCTAAACATGACATCATGACATCATTCGCATTGCATATCATTTCTAACTATTTCAAGGACCTAGGATTTATCTTTGCTGCTTTTGTAGGATTATGGCTTCTAGAAAGACTATCCAAATCAACTTCATGGGTATCCCTTCTCACTCAAAGAATTGGTTTCGTAAATTCCCACCATGCTCAGCTCATCAAAAGACATGGTTATCTACTTGATTTGGTTATCTCCGGTTTTGAAGAAGATATGATGCATGTCCTATTCCAGCTTCTTTGATCCAAACACCATTGCTTTACATTTCCCATTATCGCTTGGTTCCTACCTTGAAGAATTTCTAAGCTACTTGAATACCTATTCTTGACCAAATGCCATTCACCGTTTGGAAAAGGTTCCTAAGTTCAAGACATCGTGATCCGCTTTACACCTTAAGCGCCGATATTGAAGCCAATTGGGAAACTAGAAGTGGAGTTAAGGGTTTACTTTCCAAATTCCTAATTAAGAAAGCCCGAGAATTCCTCAAAGTTATGAGTTTCCATGCATTTGAGAACATTGTGGCCTTGCTAATTTATGGTTTGGTTCTATTTCCTAACTCGGATCAATTCATAGACATCAATGCCATCAAATTATTTCACCCGCAACTCGTGCCTACCTTACTTGGAGACATCCTACATTCTCTCCACACTGCACTACTAAGCGACAAGGAACTCTCATGTGTTGTATAGTTACTTTCCGTGTGGTTTATTTCGCACCTTCCTCCATCGCTTTGAAGAACGAACAAAGGTTGAGATGGTCTCAAAGATTGATGTCACTCTCTCATTCGATATCCGCTGGAATCTTTTCTCTCAAAAGGACTTCACCTTCATCGAGCATGTGGAGAATTCCCTAATGTAACACTACTTGGTATAAGGGGAGGTATACTTACAACCCTTCTTTAGCTCTACGCTTGGTTTTGCTCAAGAGATGGTCCACATGATATGCTTCTCCAAGATATTGTGTTCGATTACAACCACGATCTCCGCATTACTGATTTAAGGTTTATACATGCTTGGGGCATGGTAAAAAGATCGATACTAAGACTTTGGGGCACCAACTCCATTCCTTGGGAACCTTACCTCAAATGGGTGCGAGCTCGAGCTCAAAACCTCATGATGCCATTCACACTGCTTTACCAAGAATTATGGAACCTGCTATAGGTGACGACTTATGTCGTTCTCCATCCCGACATGCCCATCGATTTTGAAGACTTGAAGCGATCCTGGATTCAGCTTAAAGAAGAGAGGGATACCTTTGAAGCTCAGTGCTATGCAAGTGAGAAGAAAGTGCTAGAGTTGACCAAGCTACTTCACGAGGAGCGAAACATCAACACTTACATCGGCACCAAGAGGAAGCGCCCATGGGAGACTTAGAGCTTTAGGATGTTTTTGTTTTCTTTTATTATTTCGAACTATCCCTTGTACTTAAAAAGAAAAAAGAGAATAATGAAAAAGTACTAATAAATGTTTGTTCATTGCTTGTTTAACAAATTTAAATCTCTAAGGTCCTTGAAAACATTGCATTGCATTCGCATAAACATTGCATAGCATAGCATAACATTGCATCACGTACATTGAGATTGGTTTTCTCATTTGCTCGCTATTTATTTTAGCGTAAATGGCTCTTGAATGATCACAAAGATCTCCAAGCTCGAATGCCTGGCCAGCAGATGTTCACCAGCTTGGTCCAAGGCCAAGAAGATTTGAAGAAGCTCATCAACAAAGAAGAAGGTTGTTGGTCTCTCAACATGGGCGACGCTACAAAGGTGGTCCTAAGGTGGTCACCGATTGAGCTCTCAAGGAAGTTTCAAGAAGGAAGACGAGCAAAGTAACAAGGGTGAGGACGAAGGCCAAGATGAGCCTGAAAAGACTATGATAATGGCCAAGACTGAGGAAGATGACAAGTACAAGCAACTTGAAGATCGTCTCAATGTGTGGAAAACTCAAGATGTCCGGCTGAATTTTGATGATCCGAGTCTCGCCTCGTGTTGTGATTCCTCCCAAATTCAAAGTTCCTACTTTTGCCAAATATGATGGCATGTCTTGCCCAAAGTCGCATTTGAAGTCCTATGTCCGTAAGATCAATCCCCACACCGATGATGTAAAGTCAGGATGCACTATTTTCAAGAGAGTTTGTCCGAACCCGCTTGGAATGGTATTATCACCAGAGAATGACCGTATCCGTATTGGAGTGATTTGGCCGATGCTTTCTACGCATAAGATGAGTATAATGTCGAATTGACACCCACCGCATGCAACTACAAAGCATGTCTATGGGTCGTGACGAAGTTCAAGGAGTATGCTCGTAAGTGGAGAGATCTAGCAGTGTAGTTCAACCACCCTTGTCCAATAGGGAGTTGGTTGATATGTTCATGGAACACCGACAGCCCATTCTTCAATCATCCGATTGAAATTCTTCATCCGGATTCACCGAATGATATTGACAAAGAGCATCAAGCCGGTATCAAGAGTGGGAAGATCCATGTAGAGTCATCTTCAAATGTCGCAAGAGATCTTTTGTGCTAAGAAAGAAGCCAATGCCGTATGGTCGAAAAGTCGAGCCAAGACCGACCATGCTCAATCTATGGGGCCAGGATCTCCAATCCTACATCAACACAACCTCGCCGAGACAACGCGTAATCGTAACGCCACGAAGACAGCTTTACTAAGATCAACATGCCATTGTCGCAAGCCTTGCAACACATGTTGAACGCAGAGTCGATTACCTTGAGGATCCTCCTCGAATGTCAACACTTCCTCTCCAATACAATCCTAATGCTAAGTGTGCTTACCATTCCAACAGCCCTGTGGCACGACATCGACAATTGTTGGGCTCAAGAACAAGATTCAAGATATGATCAAGCTAAGCATCGAGTTTGATCCTCCCGCTGAGACCGAATGTGATCAATGCGCCTATGCTAATCATGACAAGGGTTCCAATGTTGGTGACGATACTTATGTTTTCAACATAGATGACTTGACCATCCTCCGATGACCTAAGAAGAATTTGTTGCAAGCCTGTCAATCCAGATGCCCAGAGAATTGTCGTTGGTGCCCATCCGCACCGATGGTTGGCTTGGTCGAGAAGACGGTTCGCATGATGGATAACCGTGAGATACTATTTCAAACCACCGCGTGTCGTGTGAAGAAATGTCTAAGTTGAAGATCGACAATGCGAACGAAACTGCCATCTGTGTGGGATACCTTGGGCAGCCAAGTGAAAAGTATGATTACATGGTGAAGTACACTGCCCCGATAGTTACAAGATTCCTATTGAAGATGTTAAGGTAACCGATGGGGTGACGATTTCCGTAAGACTATGCCGATGTTAACACAATAAGGATTTCCTCTCACGATCCTGCGTGCCTAGAGTGGCACCTCTCATCATTACTTCTCCACAGCCCATATTCCCGATAAAGCTATTCCTTGGAATTATGGAGTCGATGTTTACTATCATGGTGTCAAGCAAGACCCTCCGACCATTGAAGATCTAACCATCAAGCTACCATTCCCGACATTGACAACATCACCGGATCCAAGAAGGTGACCGTAACCAAGGGTATTCTCTCCAGATCTCTCCTCCAAAGACACCGCGACTCCACTTGCATTCCCTACTCCACCAATATTCCCACTAGAGGGAAAGAACCAGTGGCTCATCCCGCTCAACCGTATACCAAAGGAAGTTATCAAGACACCTCCAAACAAGAAATGGAGGAAATTCAAGATCATCAAGAAGAGTGACTACAATGTGGTGGAACAGCTAGGATGATCATCCAAAATCTCCATGCTCGCTCGCTCTTGTGCTCGAGGCTCATGCTAATGCCTTGTGAAGTTTTTAAAGAATGCTCATGTGCCGCAAGACACTACCACCGAACAATTTGAAGTCTGTATTGCTAGCCCGGCTGCCAACAACGGCCTAGGCTTCTCGATGTCGATTTGACTCTCCGAAAGAAACACAACAAAGCCTTGCACATCTCTGAATGCAAGGCGCTACACTGTCTCATGTTTTGCTGACACCGGCTCGCTCAATATCCTACCAAGATCGCTTTTGATCGACTTGATGTCGAGGGTTGGTTCTCGAGACCCTGACATAATCGTGAGAGCTTTTGATGGTTCTAAGCTAACAAGACTTGAGAGCTCATTCGCCTCTAAAGTCGGTTCCGCACTTTTGACCCACTTTTGTCATGGACATCCGTCCAGCCTACTTGCCTACTGGACGCCTTGGATACATGGGCGTCATACCTCTACCTTACATCGTGTCAAGTACCGATAAAGGGAAAGTTGTTACAAGTGTGGTGAAGAAGAGTATATGGTCACCATCAACCATTCCGATACCGAGATGGAAGGTGAATTCTTCGAGACTTCGTCAAGCTTTTGAAACAATTCCCGAGTCATGCCTGACTCTCCACTCCCGAAGATGCTAAGGTCCCACCTAGGATGGCCTCACCGAAAGATGCTCAAGTCACTGAACAAGGAGGTAGTGCTATTTGGGACAACTCCCCGATCTTCCCTTCAAACCGACAAGACCGGTTTAGGCTTCACCATCAAGGGTCAAGATGATACGCGAACGTGCCGCCAACTTCCTTCCGCATCGCCGTAGTGGAATCCATGCTATAGAAGACAACGACAACGGCTTCGACATCGCAAGTGGATCTTCCCAACCTGCATCATGGGCTCAAGAATTGAAGATCAAGACGCTATACCAATCTCCTTTAGTCGAGTAATTGCTTGTTTTGTTTTGCTTTTCGTATTTCTTTATGTTTTGAACAATAAACTTTGAAAGCCTAGTGCCTTCCCGGCATCATGGCTCGCTTATGTAGGGTTATTATCTGTCGTTATGATTTTCATTCAATAAATTGGACTTTTGCATTCAATTGTTTGCTTTTCTTTTACTTTATCACCCCTTCAAAAGGCTATGTGTTTTACACACACCCACGTGATACACCGCAGTAATCACTCCGAATCTCGTTAATAACTATGCTAGTGCTAAATATGACTTCGATAATCCGATCTACCAAGTCAAGACGAAGTGAGGAAGATTGTGAAGTGCCGTGAGAACTTGCCGATCGCTACAGAAGAAGAGCGAGTTATACACCACACGAAGAGCAAGTCGAGGTTGTGAATTGGGCACCGACGAAGATGTAAAAGAGATCAAGATAGAGCGGTCTTGAGAATGTTGTTAAAGAAAGGTTGATTCAGATGCTACGAGACTATGTTGAGGTTTTTGCTTCATACACGAAGACATGCCGGTTTAGACATTGATATTGTGGTACACCGATTGCCAACAAAAGAAGGTTTTCTCCAAAGAAATGTATGTTCGCAGATGCGCCCCGAGATGTCGAGAAAATCAAAGCCGGGTTATGAAGCGCTCAACGCGTTTCCTAGCCACATTTCCTATCCCCTGGGTTAATGTGGTACCCGTGCAAAGAAGGATGGCAAAGTACGAATGTGTGTGGATTACGTAGATCCGAACAAAGCGAGTCCGAAAGACGATTTCCACTTCCTCATATCGATGTTCGTTGACAACACCGCCAAAGATAAGGTTTTTCCTTCATGGATGGTTTCTCCTACAATCGATCAAAATGGCTCCCAAGACATGGAGAAGACTACTTTGTTACACAATGGGGCACTCTCTACAAGGTTATGCCGCTCGAAAGAACGCAGCGCCACTTATCGCATTATGGTGACATTATTTCATGACATGATTCATCACGAGATAGAGGTCTACGCCGACGACATGATAGCTCGATCACGCATCAAGAAGAACATCTTGATCATCTACGTAAACTGCTTGATAGGTCAAGAAGCATGATCGAGACTTAACCCTAACAAGTGCACCTTGGAGTCGATCCGAAAACTCCTAGGGTTTGTAGTCGTGGAAGAGGAATTGAGGTTGACCGCCAAGGTTAAAGCTATTCAAGAGATGCCACCCCGCCAGAAGGAAGTCGAGGTTTCGGGCCGATTAAACTACATTGCTGATCATTGCACACCTAATCGCTACCGTGAGCCAATCTTCAAGTTACTTAAGAAAGATCAAGTAGTGGAATGGAACGACGATTGCCGATCGCTTTTGACAAAATCAAGGAGTACCATGTAATCCTCCTATCCCGATGCCGCCACAAGGAAGACCTCTTATCATGTACTTGACGTGTTAGAGAAATCAATGGGTGTGTGTTAGGGCAACATGACGAGTCCGGTCGAAAAGAGAATGCAATATACTACTTTAGCAAAAGTTTACCGATCGTGAAACAAGATACTCACAATGAGAAAACTTGCAACGCTGGCTTGGCTCTCACGACTAAGACAAGATATGTTGACTCACACTACCTTGTTGATTTCCAAGATGGATCCGATAAAATACATATTTGAGAAACCAGCCTCTCCGTAAGATTAGCAAGATGGCAAATGATCTTGACCGAATATGACATCCAAGACACTTCTCGTAAAGCGATCAAAGGAAGTGTAGTAGCGATCATTTGGCTCATCGTAGATGACTATCGCCCATGCGTCAATTTCCGCATGAAGATGTTTTACTAGTTACAGATTCAAGAACTGTGCCCGCATTTAAGGACCAACAAGGATCCCGATGGACTATGGTCTTTGATGGAGCCTCAAACGCACTTGGCAATGGCATTGGCGCCATCATTACATCCCCACAGCGACATACGCCTTTCACCGCCAGATTATGTTTCATTGCACGAATAACATGGCCGAGTACGGCTGCATCATGGGTCTTAAAGTCGCTATTGACTTAAGAATCAAGTTCTTACAAGTGTATGGATACTCACTTTGTGATCACAAATTAAGGGCGAGTGGATACGAAGCATCCGAACCTCATTCCAGATCGAGAGCATGTTCGAGTTTGATCCCCTACTCAAGAGATTACTTTGATCATATTCCGAGAAGAGAATCACATGACGCTACTACCATGTCATCTATGTTCAAGGTCGATGGGACAACGAGGCTCCCTGCATCATCATCGAGAAGTTCGACGAACCAACAGATTGTTATGAGCTTGATACGTAAGAGAAACCTTGGTACTATGACGTGAAGAGGTATCTTGAGACTCGTGAATATCCCATGTGGGCATCTCTAATGATAAGAAGTTCATGAGAAGATTTGCATCTAAATTCTTTCTCAAGAACGACATCTTATACAAGCGCAACCACGACTTGCTACTCTACTGTAGACGTAAAACGCAATGCATGGAAGAGTTACACGAAGGCTTAATTTGGTACCCACTCCAAAGGGACACACTATGGCTAAGAAGATTTTGAGAACAGTTACTATTGGTCCACCATGGAAGCCGATTGTCACCGCTACACTCGATCTTGTCACAAGTGCCGATATATGCCGACAAAGTGCACGTATTCTCCAGCTCGCACGCAGCTCAAGATCAAGCATCATAATTTTCTCCATATCGGCCTAAAATGAATGGCGCAGGAAGCCGCCAACAAGAACATTAAGAAGATTATACGTAAGATGACAAAGTGACTTACAAAGATTGGTATGAGATGTTACCATTTGCTCTTCATGGTTATCGACTACAAAGACGAACATCAACAGGGCAACCCCTTCTCTTGTTACGGTATGGAAGCCGCCTTGCCCATCGAGGTTCGATACCCTCAACCGTAGTCCTCCAGAGGCGAGTTAGGCGAAGACGATCGTCTGCACTGCTTGACCATTAATTTGATTGATGAGAACGACTCGCATCTATCCGCCATGGATGATTTATCGTAAACGAATGATCGAGCATTTAACAAGAAGGTCAAGCACCGAGTCTACCAAGTCGGTGATCTAGTAGTCAAGCGATCATTCTTCCACAAGGTGATCCTGTGGGCAAATGGACTCCCACCCACGAGGGACCGCTTTGTAGTCAAGATGATTTTCCTGGAGCTATGATACCTAGCACCATGGATGGTGAAGACTTCCCACACCGTGAACGCAGACATAGTCAAAAATACTACGATAAAGAGACCCGCTAGGTCGACGAACCTAGGCAAAAATAAGGATCCTCGCGAACCAAAAGGTTCGGGCAAAATTAAGGATATATACAAAACATGTACACCCGCAAGTCGAAAACTCAAAAGGCGGTTGGGCAAAAAGGGTATCCCTAGACCGAAAACCCGAAGGGCGGTCTAGGCAAAAGTTAAGGATTTAAGCGCACGACTATGTCTCTTCCGATCACCTGCTTCTGCACTACTATCAAGATTCAAGATTCAAATGGCGAAGATCAATTCATTCACTTTCTACTGACAGCAAGGAAATGAGATAGTTGAAATATAGGAGTACTAGCACAGTTGGAACTTAACGAGATTGTTTCCGCATAGCTTTTTACCTTTCTTGTGTACAAACTACTTGGCCATACGCCACCTTTCAAATAAACGCAAACTTCTCTTTACAATTTCGTTGTTGTTATTTGCAATAAGTCCAACGCTTGCTTTGAATGACTATACGATTTGACAATAAGAATCTAATCACAAACATACGAAAAGTAAACATACAAAAGTACTTACTACAGACTCCAGGAATTGGGACGACGACGAAAGTCACCAAGGAAACTTCCCCAGCAGAGCAAAAGGGAATCCACGAGCTGCAATTCCACTCGACTAAGCAATGTTACATCGGCCTCCAAGCAAGAACACCTCACCCCGGTCAAGGTATTTATCCCAATATCTCTCCTCCTTCCCCTTTCCCAACAAGATTCGCACTCCAAGACTTGGTCGATAAGGCATCGAGAAACTACATCTTCATCCCCACCGAGATTACAACGGGTTCCCGGCTCTTCCAACCCGGCCTCACAAGAACTATCAAATGCTCTCCAATGAGATCTGCACCAAGAATCCCAAGAGAGCCTCCCAAATTTCCTCAAGAGGATCTACAAGGTCCCCAACGGATCGCCTGCACTCTCCTCGCAGGTCTATATGAGATCTCCAACAACGAGCCTCTCAAATCTCTACCTTCCTCAACAATATCTAGGCCCAAGACTTGGTAAGATAGTGCATCGGAGGAATCCAGGGTATCTTTCTTCTCCTTCAAAAGCAGGGATTTCCACCTACTCAATCCCCCAAACAGGAGTCAGAAATCTTCAAACAGAGCATCCGCATCTTCTTTAAGATGGATATGTTTTGAAATACCACAACATCTATCATTCATACATTTCTCATAAAGTCATAATTCATGCATATGTCATTCATATACATTGTCATGCATCATACTTTGCATAAAACTAACCAATATTCTATCAAAGTTCCTCTTGTTTTCTCCAAAACAGTAAAAATACTCGACGCAAACAGTCCGTGGATTAAGCCCGAATCGACGGAAAACTATCCGAAGACCGCCTGGTTGTCCTCCGACGATTGGTCCGTGATTAAGCCCCGAACCGACGGAAAACTATCCGAAGACCACCTCGTTATCCTCCGATAACTGCAATGGATCAACACCGATGCACAACAAGGAAGCTATCCACATTTTGCCAACTACAACCTCCCGAGTAATCAAGACAAGATTTATTCTGACCCTTATTATCAACAAAGAACTACGTAGTCTAGCACGACCCGTTGCCTTCGATGGCATCTTAAGCCCATCTCCGACTACTTATGAATGCTTCACTTTCATAATGCGCATATATGGTTAAAAATCAATACAAACCAATAACTTCATTCAAAATGAACACGTAAGTCTAACGTGATGACTCCTCCGATGGCATCAAGCCCATCTCCATGCTCCTTCCAGAACGACTACGAGCCTAGCAGACGGCTCCCCCAAAGATCGATCTTTCCAGATGGCATCTTAAGCCCATCTCCGCCAACTCTCCTATCAACATTTTCGAGTCTAGCGCACGACTCATCCTTCAAATAAGTATCCAAATGGCATCAGAGGCCCATTCCCGCACATCCATCAACAATGAGTGCAAATTTTCGTGTATTGAGTGTTCAATCATCTTCTACCTACAGTCACAAAAGACAAGCGTGTCAATCTAACCCTCCAAAGACAAGAAGATTGAACAGGGCACCATACCCCAAAATTTGCCTCCATTTACTCAAGAGATTTCATACATCTATGCTCAAGGATTCCTCAAGAGTTGATCAGACAAACTCTCTCCTAGACAATCAACCCAAACTAGGGTTTGATATCTCTCAAGTCAAGATGAACTTCCAACATCTCCAATGGCCTTCATGCCTCCTCATATGCTTCAAAGATTCTCCATGTCAGGTTTCAAGCTTCACAATTCAAGTTTCGCATAATTGCTCGATGGTGGAAAATCAACAGATTGACAAAAGTCAACGTGGTCAACATACAACAAACTTCATAATTTTTGGTCAACATCCTCATTTTGAAGTTACATTCATCATTTGATCAAGGGTTGATCATGATTCATCAAGAAAACTCAAGATTTGCTCAAAAGTCAAACTTTCTAAATTAGGGTTTCTAGGTGAAAAGTCAACTAAACTTTGACTGATCATAACTTTCTCATACTTTCTCAAAATTTTTTTCACCACCTCTTGTTTTGAAGGAAATTCAATTCTCTACAACTTCATGTCTCACAAGAATGTCCAAAAAATGCTTCATTTGAGAGGTATAGCTCAAAACATTACAGGTCATTTTCAAAGTCAACAAAAAGTCAACTTTTTGATTTGAAGATGTATTGAGCATGGTAACTCCAATTGAGATGAGACCAAAAGGATTGGTTAGAGGACTCTTAGAGCTTTCCAAAAAGTCCAAGAACACTCAAAAATGTGGAAAATTGAGCAAGTTACACCATTCACAAGTTGGGCAATTTTGAAAGAATGCACAAAGAGAGATACTTCCAAAAATCAAATCTTTTGCAAATGGGCTTGCTTTTTCTTCATCCAAACTTATTCCTCATACAATTAGGAATATCCAAGCCCAATGCCACGAATTTTTGATTTATTTTTCTATTTAATTTTGAATTTATTCATTTAAATACAAATTAAATTTTAAAATAAATTATAAAATCAAAATTAATTGAAAGATTGATTTTATTCCTTCCTTGAGATTCAAGAAATTCATTAAAAGCCAGAATTTCGAAATTGGATCAAAAAGGCAAGATTGGATTGAAATTGATCAGTTTTGAAAATTTGATTTTCATGAAAAATCAAATTTGATTATCATTGATTATTGATCAAATCTTTCCCAAAACAATGCCAAATCCATCCAAAGATATATACCGATGCATACCAATCACAAGAGGACTAAAATTGCTTCAAACCCTATTCCCAAACTCAAAAATCGTGACCGCAAGCTATTGGAGATCATACTGAGCTTTTCAATCGATTTTGAGGTGTCTAACACATTCCTTGATACCTCTTGAGTCGATCGCACCTTTACTTTGCTAAAACCATCCGTAAACAAGAAATCACGAATCGCTTTGTTCTTGTTTTTTCAAAATCGTGTTTCAATCACCATGCATTATTAACCTGCTTTTGTGTTTGTTTTTGTGATTAGTGATGAGTTTACAAGTCGGGCACTTTGATTGAGTTTCCATGACAAAAATGCGATATGCCATGATTAGGGTTCCTATGCCATTTTAGGGTTTCTCTTATTAGGAAAAATTGGACCATAAGACCCATACTGCAGTGTTCTAATGCTTCAAGGAATCGAACCATGCCTTTAGAATTCATTTATATTATGTATGTATGCTTTTGATTTTTGTTGTGGTAGAAGGCCGAAGAAGGCCGACGCAGCTTTTGAATATTTGAAACGAAGAAGACGATGAATGGCGCGAAGGGATGAAGGCAGAGAGCGACGCTGTAAATTCCATTCAATCCGCTTCCAAACAAGAGAACACGCTAGCAATTGGTCAAGGCATGTGAACTTGAGATTTCGCCCAAGGTCATGGGTTCGATCCCTATGGGCACCGCTTTTGCTTTTTTCTCAACTTTGCATATTTTTCCAATATTTTCATATTTTCTAATTTTCTAATATTTTTGCATTGTTTTAATTATTTTCATCAATTTTATTCGCATTAAAAATTATCAAAATATTTATTCTTTTTACATTATTTTCTAAAATCTTTATTTAATTTAATAAATTAAAAACATATTTTTCCATGCATATTTATTTTTATTTGTAATTTAGCATTTAAATCATTGTAAATTCATTTTAAATATTAAATTGCATCTAAAAATCCCAAAAATTATTTTAACTTATTTTCTTATTTCCAGATATAATAATTTTCTCATATTAAAATTTGCATTTTTCTAACATTTTTTCTCTTGTTCGATTCATATTGCATTTTTCGATTTCTCTTTTGTGTTGTGTTGATCCGATTCGATTTTTCTTTATCATTTTATCATATTATTTTCCAATAATGTAACTGCTATGGGATGTAATAGCTTAATTTAGGATCTTTATTTTCCGGATTTTAAATTATGTATCTCGCCCAAAGCCTTGTAATAGCAGAGGATTTACCTTCCGACTTTACATTCCGCATTTTACTTTCCGCACCCTATAAATTGCTAGTAACTAGGCGTGTATGGCAAGATAATAATTGGACATAGCTCACTCTAATTTCAAGATAACATATTCAAATCAACACACTTTTCACACATGCACCCCTTTAGGTAATTCTCTCGATGCCTTCGAATTCAAAATGGTCATGTCCCCTAACGAGAGGTATTCTAGCACCGCTGCCTTCCAAACAAATCATCATAGTCCCTTCGATACAAAGATCATAAGACCCACGATGTCGCCTCCGAATACATGATCTTGACCTCGATTGTCGCCACAAAATGATGATAGTCCTTCGAATGTGCTAGGATACTTCCTACAAGTTGCCTTCTATGACCATCCGATGTCCCTTCGAATGTCCCGCTTACATCCAACGAATGGAGCTACCTACTAACTAATGGTATGGCTAGCGCTATTCTAAAGGAATGTAGAAGTACAACAAAACGACCAATTCGAGTGGGTAAATAAGTCTTTAGTTGCTTGCTCTATCAAATGCTTTTCACACCACACACTTTTTCAAAGTTCAAATTTTTCAAAACAAAACATTTCCGAACACTTTGTATACACTCCTACATGAGTCATTACACAAAGTTAAATGCCTCTTTCAAAACATTTTGTCAAACACATGTAAAGCAATTTTAAAAGTGATCTAGAGCAACTAAGAGCCCGTAGATAACTACGGATGGAAAGGGTGCTAATACCTTCCCTTTTCATAACCATTCTCCCGCACTCGTAATCTAACGAAGGTCTTTTTCTACTTTTACCTTCCCTTAATTGGATAAAATAAAAGTCGGTGGCGACTCTTGCTATCCGCACATTTGGATACAAAATCCTACAAAGTCGGGCTTCACAGACATGAAGGTTCTATCCAGAATAAACCGAAAGAAAGGGTCAATCAAGAGTTTGTTCCCAACGATGAATGATTTCACTGGGAAAATGAGAGAAAATGTATTTTTTCATTGGGGATAATTCCATCGAGAGATGACACATCCACATGAGTAAATGTAATCTAAACCAAAGGATATGGAAACAACATTGAGAAATGCAGAATGCATTAATGATGTTATTATGTATGAATGATGAATGTCATATGCATGTTGATGATACTTGACAAGACAATAAAGAGGTATTTGGGATAAGGACCACGCCACAGCTTCAAATAAATACTCAAGAAAATCTAAGAATGGTGTAGACGCTATCGATGATGAATATGAGTTGCATGCTTTAAACTTTCTGAAAAAGGCATTTTGTTGGCAACTTTGTTGGGAATTCTTTTTGGATAAGAATACCGTCCTTTGATGATCCCCACGAGGAGAAGATGACTTCAGAGGCTTGTTCTATCTTTCGAGATCGAATCATTCGTGGAGAAAACTGTTGAAGTTCTTTCTGTATTCAGAGTTCAAAGGAAAATTTTGCTTTTATTTCAAAATTTTGAAGTAAAATTCATTTAAAACCTTTTTTTTTGTTTCAAAAGTGATTTTCATAATAAAAGCGTTATTTTGCAAAACAGAATAAAGTAAGAATCGCAAACAAACGGGCACAAGGCTCAAATTTTATTGATAGAATGGTAATCAGCCAAAGGCGTGATTCCATGAGCTATTTACATGAGTTGGAAATGATAATTTATTGGGAAAAGGCTACATTGAAAGCAATAACCACTATTATCCCTAACAACTTTGAATTCCAACTGTGCTTGTTGCTTCTGAAGAGTTGATTGAAGATCCGTTAATGGAAGATTCTTCAGATTGACGAAGTACGGACTGATGCAGTTACTTTGTCATTTTTGTATCCTTAGTTTTGCCTAGATTGCCTTTTCAGGTTTTCAATCTATCAGGATAATTTTTGTTTATTGTCTCTAATTTTTGCCTGGACCGCCTTTTCAGGTTTTCAATCCACCGAGACGCTCTTTTTTGCCTAAGCCGCCCTTTTCGGGTTTTCGACTTACCGAGCTATTCTTTGTTTTTTAGACAAAGTATTTTGACCGATCAAGATTCACTGTGATGCGGAGTTCATCACCGCCCATGGTTGTGAGAGTCATAGCACCGTAAAAGCTTCTTTTGACGATGTACGGGCCTTCATAATTAGGAGTCCATTTGCCCCTAGAATCTGGTTGAAAAGACAAAATCTTTTTAAGCACAAGGTCGCCTTGGAATTCACGAGGTCGGACCTTTTGTCGAAAGCTTTCTTCATTCTTCTTGATATAGTTGTCCATGACATGTCAGCGCTTTTCTTCGATTAAGTTCAATCGGTCATATCTCGCTGACACCATTCGCCTCGATAACTTAGTTTCCATGAGAACTCTCATCATGGAATCTCAACTTCTACGGGAGCACCGCCCATACCGTATACTAGAGAAAAGGAGTTGCTCGTTGAAGTGCGCATCAAGCACGATACCCATGTAGAGCAAATGGCAGATTTGCGCCGCCTTTGTAGGTGATGACCATTTTCGGACGATCTTTTGATATTCTTGTTGCGCTTCAACAAATACTGCTCATCTTTGGCCTAAGGAGATGAGTTATGATGCTGAATCTTGAATTTCTCACATAGTTCTTTCATCATTTTGTTGTTCAAGTTTGATCCATTGTCTGTAATGATCTTGCTTGGAACTCCATATCGGCAAATGAGATTGTTCTTGATGAACCTCACAACCACTTGTCTTGTGACGTTGGCTTAAGATGCTGCTTCGACCCATTTGGTGAAGTAATCAATAGCCACTAGAATGAAACGATGTCCGTTGGACGCTTTTGGTTCGATCATCCCAATCATGTCGATGCCCCACATGGAGAAAGGCCATGGAGAAGAGAGAACGTTGAGTAGAGTCGGAGGCACATGGATCTTATCTCGAGATCCGCACTTATGACATCTTTTGACGTGTTTACAAAGAATCGATTCCATCGTTATCCAATAGTATCTCGCTTAAGATTTTTCCGACATTGCATGCCCATTTGAATGAGTTCCAATGGAACCTTCATGCACTTCATGGATTATCGGTTCGCTTTGTCCGTCGACGATCCGAAAGGTGACCATGTCGAAGTTTCTTTTATACAACACATCTTCATTTAGGAAAAAATTCCTAGAAAGCCTCCTTAGAGTTTTCCCATCTTTGTACGATGCACCGAGTGGGTACTCCCGAGTTTGAAGGAAACGCTTGATGTCGTGAAACCACAGTTTATCATCAAAGACTGCTTCAGTTGCAAATACATACGCAGTCTTTCAATGCCCGATACGGATCTTAGGCATATCGCTCCAATTGTTGACTTTGAACATGGAAGATAGAGTAGCCAAGGCGCTCGCCATTCGATTCTCGATCTCGAGGATATGATGCGCTCAACTTTGTTGAAGAAAGTCAACAAACGCCTTGCATAATCTCTCAGGAATCAAACCAATATGATGAGTTTCATATTTGTCTTTGATTTGGTTGATCACAAGGGCTGAATCTCCATATATGTCAAGGATCTTAATCCTCAAGTCGATGGCTTCTTCGATACCCATGATACAAGCTTCATATTCTACGATGTTGTTAGTGCAATCAAATAGTAATCCGGAAAACGGATGTGAGAACCTCGGGAGTGATGATGATCGCCCAATTCCATTGCTATAAACGTTAATCGCTCCATCAAAAATTAAGCCCCATCTAGATTCGATCCGGACCTTCCCGCAGCTGTTCGTCACAATCTTTCATCTTCAAGTACATCACATCGCCGCCGGGAAGTCGAACTTGAGAGATTGGTATTCGATCGTTGATAAGCCAAGTGATCGCAAGAATGCTTCCTTTGATCGCTGAGCACGGCATCGATGTCATATTCGATAACAAAGATTCGCCATCGAGCAATTCTCTCCTCATATAAGCTTTTCAAAGACGACTTGATTGGATCCATTTTGGAGATTAACCAAGTCGGTGATTGATCATGTATTGGCGAAGACGTTTTGAAGCCCAAACCAAAGCGCAACATACTTTCTCGAGCATGGAGTAACGAGTTTCACAGTCTGTGAACTTTTACTCATGTAATAAATGGCATGCTCCTTCTTACCGGTTTCATCTTGCTGTCCAAGCACGCAGCCCATGGAATCTTCTAGCACGGTAAGGTACATGATTAATGGTCTTCCTTCGATCGAGGAATCAAGATTGGAGGTTCCGATGTATTCCTTGATATCACAACGCTTTTGGCAATCTTCTCGTCCACACAACTTCTTGATTTTTATGAGAAGCTTGAATATCGCCCAGTGTAGTAGTCATTTGAGAGATAACCGAGATGTAATTCAACCGTCCAAGAAATCCTCTTACTTGCTTTTCTGTATGTGGCGCAGACATTTCTTGAATAGCCTTGACTTTGTCAGGGTCAACTTCAATACCTCTTTGACTGACAATGAAACCTAGGAGTTTTCCAGATCTTACCCCAAAGGTGCATTTGTTAGGTTCAGCGGTCGAAATTTCCTTAGTCACAAACAACTTCAAGAGATATTCTATATGCTCTTCTTTAGTGTCAAACTTTGCAATCATGTCGTGCACGTAGACCTCGATCTCTTTGTGCATCATGTCATGAAAGAGAGTAGTCATCGCCCTTTGGTAAGTTGCGCCGACATTCTTTAATCCAAACGGCATTACTTTGTAGCAAAAGTGCCCCATGGCGTGATGAAGGATGTCTTGTCCATGTCTTCGGAGTCATTCGATCCGATTGTACCAGAGAAACCGCCCATGAAGGAAAAGACGTTGAATTTTGTAAAGGCTATCCACTAGCATGTCGATATGCGGTAGTGGGAAATCATCTGGGCTTGCTTTGTTTAAGTCCCTGTAGTCAACACACATTCCGACCTTCCGTATTTCTTGGAGACAGTACTATGTTGGCTAGCCATTGAGGATATTCGTATGACGAGGAAACTCCGCCGAGTTTTGAACTTCCTTTTTGATTTTGTCGGCCATTTCGTGGTGAACTCTTCTCTCGCTTAATCATGGACACTGTCCGAATGGCAAGTGATTCTCACGATGCCGGTATCTAAACCCGCATGTCTTGGTCGGACCAAGCGAACACATCAACATATTCTTTGAGAAGATCTATCATTGCTCTTGACGTTGTTGCCGAGCTTAAGCTCCGATGTTCACTTTTTGTCTTCCTCGTAACCCAAGTTAACGCCCAAAGGCTCTTGTGAGGTTGAATGATTCTTTCCTCGTGCTTAAGTAGTCGAGAAATCTCGCCTGGGATCTCTTCTTCAACTTCTTCCCCCAACTTCACCGGGATTTCAAAGTCGGAGAGAGCATGAGTTATTGCTTTCAATGGATTTGTCCATCCGTTAACTGCATAATTGATTTATGTTTGATTAATTAACTCTTTTTTCATTTTTTATAGAAAAATTTAATGTGAAAGGATGCATTATATTCTTTTGAAGATTTTTATTGTGTTTTTAGGATTATCATTTCCAAGAAAGGGTAAAATGAAAAACAAACACAAAATGTGGAATCAAACAACGCTTTTTATTTATGATTCACAATATGAAACAGGCCCTAAATATAAACTCTTTTGTCTGGGCAAGACAAAGAGAAATTATTTAAAAGCTAAACCCTATAAAACATCTCTTCGCTTTGTGCGAGGCGAGAGTTCAAAACAAAAGCAAAGATAAACTACTTAGAACTATGAACATTAGACCGAACTTCAACAGTTTCCGAGTGGCTAACTCCTTGAAAGTCGACGACCGGTAGTTTTCCACTTGGCTTAATCCTTGAATAGACTTTGGTCGTTGGTTGATCAGCTTTAAAGACTCGGACGATGGACCTTGCCTTTTGTCGCTAAAGCGATCTTCTTCTCGCTTGATGAATGATCGAGAAGCGTGGATACAAGATATGTACTTTCTATTGGCATTTGCTTTGAATTCGGGATGTACTCTCCAATCTTCGTGAGTGAAGAGACTCATTGTCACACTTTCTAATTCAGATCCCGAATCGTATCCCCGATCTTTCAGAATTACGCTGATGTAGTGATAGTCAAAACGTTTAACAAACTCCACGCCTAAAGCGTAGATCTTCATTTGGAACCTCAATCGGTTGATGGGATCGGAAGATGTGTACACCTCTTCCGTTGACTAGGATACTCAAAGAATCACCCCATCCAGCAATGGATGTCTTCAATTCGATTTTTGAGTCAGCGCAGTGTATTTCACCATGTAGTCAAACTTTCCACTTGGTTCTCCCAAGGTATCCCAAACTTCGGACAGTGGATTTTATTCTTTGTAGGACATTTTTGAATTGGTCAACGAGGATAGCGCGCATTTATTCTTCCCGAGACACATATTCGTAATCGCTTAGATAAGTGCTCCACTCTTCGATCCGGAGAGATTGTCTTCATCACCTTCATTGGTAAGAACGTTAACCCTTGGAGAATGTGGTTTAAGTAACCCCACTATGGAATACCGATTGGTCAAGTACTTCATCCCTTTCTTTCTTTAGGAACATCGAGCAAACCCGAGTCCGGCTTTTGTCTCGTTGTTGATGTGTTTGATTACTTGTCCCTAACCCGCGGCATTACCATCTTTCACTATCTGTGCCGCTTTATAAGAGATAGATGACCGCTTTTGCTTGTAGATTCATCTTCTAACGGATGTTCGTACTGTGTTCCTTCAACGCCGTTAATGTGATGAAAGAAAATCGATAAATGGCTTATTAGTAACGCTTGTTCACCGATGATGGTCACTAGCTTCCCATTTATCAGAAACTTTAGCTTCGTGGAGTGGAAGTCACCGCCCCGCTCGTGGATCCATGGTCTTCCTAGTAAACAATCGAAGTACCGGCACATCCATGACCGAAGGTATGCGGACCAATTGTCATCTGGAGATCAACTTCCCCAATGACCGACTTCCTGACCCAAAGGCTCTTACCACTATGTCATTGAACTTCATCTGTTCCTTTGTAAACCAAGCGAGCAAGATTCGTTTTTGGCATTACGTTTAAGGACGAACCGATATCTACTAGTACGTTGGACAAAGAATCTGATTGGCAAATCATCGAGATATGCAGAGCCAAATTGTGATCTTTCCCTTCTTCGAGTTCTTCATCAAGCTTAAGTTATTGCAAGTCGTTATGTTGCCCACAATACCTCCAAACCGGTCTGTAGTCACATCATGATCTACATAAGCTTGATCTAGTACTTTCATCGAGCTTCGTGAGCTTCGAGTTCAAAAGTAGAGATAGTATCGAAATCTTGAGGAGTCTCGATCACCGATCCACAACTCAGACTCGCTTTTGATTAGTTTCAAAATCTCATCGAAATCAAGTTAACGCTTGCTCTAAGCGGACCAACATCCGTGTTGATTAACAACGGAATCCTCGGATTCTCGGAGATACGTTAACCGGATTTTGTCTAACTGTCATACCCCAAAATTTTCCCTCCATCTACTCAAGAGATTTCATACATCCATACTCAAGGGTTCCTCAAGAGTCGATCGACAAACTCTCCTAGACAATCAACCCAAACTAGGTTTGGTATCTCTCGTAAGATGGACTTCCAACATCTCCAATGGTCTTCATGCCTCCTCATGTGCTTCAAAGATTCTCCATGTCAAGTTTCAAGCCTCACAAGTCAAGTTTCCTCGCATAATTGCTCGATGGTGAAAATCAACAGATTGACAAAAGTCAACTGTGGTCAACATACAATCAAACTTCATAATTTTTGGTCAACATCCTCATTTTGAAGTTACATTCATCATTTGATCAAGGGTTGATCATGATTCATCAAGAAAACTCAAGATTTGCTCAAAAGTCAAACTTTCTAAATTAGGTTTCTAGGTGAAAAGTCAATCAACTTTGACCGATCATAACTTTCTCATACTTTCTCGAAATTTTTCCACCACCTCTTGTTTTGAAGGAAATTCAATTTCTACAACTTCATGTCTCACAAGAATGTCCAAAAATGCTTCATTTGAGAGGTATAGCTCAAAACATTACGTGTCATTTTCAAAGTCAACAAAAGTCAACTTTTGCTTTGAAGATATATTGAGCATGGTAACTCCAATTGAGATGAGACCAAAAGGTTGGTTAGAGGACTCTTAGAGCTTCCAAAAGTCCAAGAACACTCAAAAATGTGGAAAATTGAGCAAGATACACCATTCACAAGTTGGGCAATTTTGAAAGAATGCACAAAGAGAGATACTTCTAAAAATCAAACTTTTTGCAAATGGGCTTGCTTTTTCTTCATCCAAACTTATTCCTTATACAATTAGGAATATCCAAGCCCAATGCCATGAATTTTTGATTTATTTTTCTATTTAATTTTGAATTTATTCATTTAAATACAAATTAAATTTTAAAATAAATTATAAAATCAAAATTAATTGAAAGATTGATTTTATTCCTTCCTTGAGATTCAAGAAACTCACCAAAGTCCAAGAATTTCGAAATTTGACAAAATGGCAAGATTGATTGAATTGATCAAGTTTTGAAAATTTGATTTTATACAAAATCAAATTTGATTTTCATTGAATGGTGATTGATTCTGCCAATAATGATCCCAAATCCATCCAAGATTATACCCGATGCATACCAATCAAAAGGAGACGAAAAATTGCCTCAAGAAACCCTAACCTAATTCAAAAATCCGGACCTTCAAGCTATTGGCAAATCATACTTCCAAATTCAATCAATTCTAAGGTGTCAAACACATTCCTTGGCATCTCCGAGTCGATCCGCACCTTACATCATTCAAAACCATCCAAAACAAGAAATTAAATTGGTTTGCTCACACTTTTTTCAAATTCAAATTCTTCGCTCATGCATTATTAACTTGATTTGTTGTTGTTTTTGTGTTTAGTGATGTATTTGCAAGCTTCCGGCAAGCCAATTGAATTTCCATGGCTCGAATCGTGTTACACCATAGCTAGGGTTTCGAGCTCGATTTAGGCTTTGCTTAAATGAAAAATTGGACCATGAGACCTATACCATCGTGTTCTAATGATGTCCTCGAATCGAACCATGGCCTTAGGACTTATTTATATTATGTTTGCTTGATTTTTTGAATTAGCCAGGGACATAGCGTCGAATAACAGCCGACGCTAGCTTCAAATATTTGAATTGGGGACGATGAAGGTTCGCGCGCGGCCTGGGACATCGTGGAGCGACACTTGTCTTCTTACACTCACTCCGGATCTCAAACAGTGAAGCACACATGGCGAGTGGTAAAGGCGCATCGTTGTTGGATGCTCTCACATGTCTCCGCCTCGATCCTGCTCGTATAATTTATTTTTACAAGTTTGCAAAACCTCATATTTTCTATTTTTCTATTTTATTTAATATTTTGCATCTATTTTAATTTCTTTTCATATTTTTATTTATGCATTAAAAATTGTCAAAATAATTTTCCTTTTGCATTTATTTTAAAAATCTTTATTTAATTTAATAAATTAAAAACATATTTTGCATGCATATTTATTTTTATTTATAATTTTGCATTTAAATCACTTTAATTCATTTTTAATTATTAAATTGCATCTAAAAATCCCAAAAATTATTTTAGCATATTTACATTATTTCCAGATGTCATATTTTTTCCAATTAAAATTTGCATTTTTCTAACATTTTCTCTTATTTCGATTTCATCATATTTTCCGATTTCTCGCTCGTTTACAAAGTTAATCCGATTCTGCATTTATCCTTCCGTTTTCATTTTATTTTCAATAATGTATTTGTATATGGATGTAATAGTTTAATTTAGGATTTTATTTTCCGCATTTTAAATTATGTATCTCGCCCAAAGCCTTGTAATAGCGTAGGATATTTACCTTCCGCACTTTACATTCCGCATTTTACTTTCCGCACCTATAAATTGCTAGTAATTAGGCGTATGGCAAGACTAAAATCAACATAGCCCACTAACTTCAAGATAAAATATCTCGAAATCAACACACTTCTTTCACACACGCACTTTAGGTAATTCTCTCGCTGCCTTTGCGAATTCAAATGGTCATGTCCTCGAACGTAGAGGTATTCTAGCACCGCTGTTTCAAACAAATCATCATAGTCCCTTCGATACAAAGATCATAAGACCCACGATGTCGCCTCCGAATACATGATCTTGACCTCGATTGTCGCCACGAAAATGATGATAGTCCTTCGAATGTGCTAGGATACTTCCTACAAGTTGCCTTCTATGACCATCCGATGTCCTTCGAATGTCCCGCTTACATCCAACGAATGGAGCTACCTACTAACTAATGGTATGGCTAGCGCTATTCTAAAGGAACGAGAAGTACGAAACCACCAATTCGAGTGGGTAAATAAGTCTTTAGTTGCTTGCTCTAAACCAAATGCTTTTCACACCACACACTTTTTTCAAGTTCAAATTCTTTTCAAAACAAAAACATTTCCGAACACTTTGTATACACTCCTACATGAGTCATTACAAAGTCAAAGCGAAATGCCTTTTTCAAAACATTTTTGTCAAACACATGTAAAGCAATTTTAAAAGTGATCTAGAGCAACTAAGAGCCCAGATAACTACGGATGGAAAGGGTGCTAATACCTTCCTTTTCATAACCATTCTCCGAACTCGTAATCTAACGAAGGTCTTTTTCTCGTACTTTTACCTTCCTTAATTGGATAAAATAAAAGTCGGTGGCGACTCTTGCTATCCGCACATTTGGATACAAAATTCTACAAAGTCGCTTCACCGTATCACGTAATCAGCGACTACTGGGAATAAAATTAAAAGAGAGAATTGCCTTAGGATTTCTAGATAACTTTTATTGCTTTTTGTTTGTTGTATGCTTTATCTTTAAGGGTTGTTTGGGTATTATTTGTGGGGATCCTACACCGATCCGGTTTCCTTTTAGGTAAGTAGCATTAGATCATCGCGACCGCTAGACGATAACTAAACGGTCAACATGATGGCTACGTTAGCGTGACACTTTGGTTGTCCCGATACTTTATTCCCAAGTTGAAGATAGTATTTGGCTTCGTGGTGTCATCAAGCGCTAACTAAACTTTTAGAACCTTAATTGACCCATCTTAGCCATTAGAAGGTAGTGAGATGGCCGGTTTTGGTGTAGACCGAGGTTGGTTGATACCGATGCTACGCCATTGAGATCGACTTTGGGACATTTTCGATCGACCACTTGGCCGTCAGATTGAAATAAGCGCCTACGAAAGATCTCGTGATATGAGATTCCTAGAACCCGTTACTATTATAGGACAGATGAACCAACTCAAACTTTTGTGGGTAATCACCTATACCTCATGCAAGCCTTAAACCTAGGCTCATTGTGTGAATTGTTCAGGTGTGCTAAACATGACATCATGACATCATTCGCATTGCATATCATTTCTAACTATTTCAAGGACCTAGGATTTATCTTTGCCTGCTTTGTAGGAATCATGGCTTCTAGAAAGACTATCCGAATCAACTTACGGGTATACCCTCTCACCAAAGAATTGGTTTCAAAATTCCACCATGCTCGGCTCATCAAAAGACATGGTTATCTACTTGATTTGGTTATCTCCGGTTTTGAAGAAGATATGATGCATGTCCTATTCCAGCTTCTTTGATCCAAACACCATTGCTTCACATTTCCGATTATCATTGGTTCCTACCTTGAAGAGTTCTCTAAGCTACTGGGTACCTATTCTTGATCAAATGCCATTCACCGTCTAGAAAAGGTTCCTAAGCACGAAGACATTGCATCACTTTACATCTTAAGCGCTCAGACATCAAGCCAATTGGGAAACAAGAAGGAGTTAAGGGTTTACTTGCTAAGTTTCTAATTAAGAAAGCCCGAGAATTCCTCAAAGTTATGAGTTTCCATGCATTTGAAAATATTGTGGCCTTGCTAATTTATGGTTTGGTTCTATTTCCTAACTCGGATCAATTCATCGATATCAATGCCATCAAGTTGTTCCTCACCCGCAATCCAGGCCTACTTTACTTGGAGATATTCTACATTCTCTCCACACTGCACTACTAAGAAACAAGGAACTCTCATGTGTTGATACCGCTACTTTCAAGGTGGTTTATTTCGCACCTTCCTCCATCGCTTTGAAGAATGAACAAAGGTCGAGATGGTCTCAAAGACTAATGTCACTCTCTCATTCGATATCCGTTGGAATCTTTTCTCTCAAAAGGACTTCACATTCATCGAGCCAGGAGAATTCTAATGTACCGCTACTTGGTATAAGAGGAGGTATTACTTACAACCCTTCTCTAGCTTTACGCCGCTTTGGTTTTGCTCAAGAGATGGTCCACATGATATGCTTCTCCAAGATGTTGTGTTCGACTACAACCACGATCTCCGCATTACCGACTTAAGGTTCATACACGCGGGCATGGTAAAGAAGATCGATACCAAGACATTGGGGCACCAAAATCCCATTCCTTGGGAACCTTACCTCAAATGGGTGCGAGCTCGAGCTCAAAACCTCATGATGCCATTCACTGCTCTACCAAGAATTATGGAACTCTATAGGTGACGACTCATCGCTCTCCATCCTGACATGCCTACTGATTTTGAAGACTTGAAGAGATCCTGGATTCAACTAAAAGAAGAGAGGGATACCTTTGAAGCTCAATGCTATGCAAGCGAGAAGAAAGTGCTATAGTTGACCAAGCTACTTCACGAGGAGCGAAGCATCAACGCCTACATCGGCACCAAGAGGAAGCGCCCATGGGAGACTTAGGGCTTTAGGATGTTTATGTTTTCTTTTATTGTTTCGAACTATCTCTTGTACTTGAAAAGAAAAAAAAGAATAATAAAAGAGTACTAATAAATGTTTGTTCATTGCTTGTTTAACAAATTTAAATCTCTAAGGTCCTTGAAAACATTGCATTGCATTCGCATAAACATTGCATATCATAGCATATCATTGCATCACAGGTACATTGAAGATTGGTTTTCATTCTCTCGCTATTTATTTTAGCGTAAATGGCTCTTGAACAGATCACAAAGATCTTCAAGCTCGTAATGCCTGGCCCAACAGATGTTCACCACTTGGTCCAAGGCCAAGAAGATTTGAAGAAGCTCATCAACAAGAAGAAGAAGGTTGTTGGTCTCTCAACATGGGCGACGCTACAAAGGTGGTCCTAAGGTGGTCAGATTGAGCTCAAGGAAGTGTCCATACCGAGGAAAGTAACAAGGGTGATGGTGAAGGCAACCGAGCTTGAGAAGAACTATGATGATGGCCAATACTGATGAAGATGACAAGTACAAGCAACTTGAAGATCGTCTCAATGCGTGGAAAACTCAAGATGTTCCGGCTGAATTTTGATGATCCGAGCCTCGTCCCCGTGTTGTGATTCCTCCCAAGTTCAAAGTTCCTACTTTTGCCAAGTATGATGGTAGGTCTTGCCCTAAGTCGCATTTGAAGTCCTATGTCCGTAAGATCAATCCCCACACCGATGATGTAAAGTCAGGATGCACTATTTTCAAGAGAGTTTGTCCGAACTCAATTGAGTGGTATTATCGCTAGAGAATGACCGTATCCATACTGGAGTGACTTACGATGCTTTCATGCATGATGAGTACAATGTCAATTGACACCCACTGCATGCAATTACAAAGCATGTCTATGGGTCGTGATGAGAAGTTCAAGGAGTATGCTCAAGTGGAGAGACCAGCAGTAGTTCAACCACCCTTGTCCAATAGGGAGTTGGTTGATATGTTCATGGGGACACCGACAGCCCATTCTTCAATCATCCGATTGAAACTCTTCACCGGATTCACCGAAATGATATTGACAAAGCGAGCGATCAAGTCGGTATCAAGAGTGGAAAGATTCAAATAGAGACATCTTCAAACGCCAAGAGATCTTTTGGTGGTAAGAAAGAAGCCAATGCCGTGTATGGTCGAAAAGTCGAGCCAAGACCGACCGTGCTCAATCTGGGGGCTGATCTCCAATCCTACATCAAGACAACCTCAACGAGACAACACGCGAACCGTAACGCGCCACGAAGACAGCTTTACTTAAGATCAACATGCCTTTGTCGCAAGCCTTGCAACACATGTTGAAAGCAGAGCCGACACTTGAGGGATCCTCCTCGTAATGTCAACACTTCCTCTCCGAGATACAATCCTAATGCTAAGTGTGCTTACCATTCCAATAGCCCTGACAGTAATCGATGATTGTTGGGCTCAAGAACAAGATTCAAGATATGATGAAGCTGCAGCATTGAGTTTGACCCTCCGCTGAGACCAATGTGATCAACGCGCCTATGCCTAATCATGACAAGAGTTCCAATGTCACAGTGATGATACTTATGTTTTCAACATAGATGACTTGACCATTCCTCCGATGATCGTAAGAAGAATTTGTTGCAAGCCTGTCAACCCAGATGCCCGAGAACTGTTGGTGCCCATCCGCACGGATGGTTGTGCTTGGTTGAGAAGACGGTTCGGCATGATGGATAACCGTGAGATACTATTTCAAGCCACCGTGCGTAAGGTGAAGAAATGTCTAAGTCAAGATCGATAATGCAAATGAAACAAGCACCATCCTGTGGGATACCTTGGGCAGCCAAGTGGAAAGTATGATTACATGGTGAAGTACACTGCCTCGAGAGCTACAAGATTCCTATTGAAGATGTTAAGGCGACCGGATGGGGTGACGATTTCCGTAAGATTATGCCGATGTTAATACAATAAGGATTTCCTCACGATCCCGTGCCTGAGTGGCACCTCTCATCATCACTTCTCCAAGGCCAGCCCATTCCTCCGATAAAGCTATCCTTGGAATTATGGATCCGAGGTTTACTATCATGGTGTCAAGCAAGACCCTCGACCATTGAA
Source organism: Vicia sativa (assembly GCA_021764765.1). Taxonomy (NCBI): domain Eukaryota; kingdom Viridiplantae; phylum Streptophyta; class Magnoliopsida; order Fabales; family Fabaceae; genus Vicia; species Vicia sativa. The sequence continues at coordinate 307,337,013 of CM038792.1, forward strand.
GATCTAACCATCAAAGATACCATTCCGACATTGACAACATCACCGATCTAGTAAGGTGACCGTAACCCAAGAGTATTCTCCGATATCTCTCCTCCAAATGACGCGACTCCAACAGCATTCCAACTGCTCAACCCATTCCCAAGCTAGAGGAAAGAACCAAGAACTCATCCCCGCCACTGTAGTACCAAAGGAAGTTGTCAAGACACCTCCAAACAAGAAATGGAGGAAATTCAAGATTATCAAGAAGAGTGACTACAATGTTGTGGAACACTGGGACAGATCTCCAAAATCTCCATGCTTGCTCGCTTGTGTTCGAGGCTCATGCTAACGCCTTGGTGAAGTTTCAAGAATGCCCATGTACCGCAAGACACTACCACCGACCGCTCAAGTTTGTATTGCTAGCCCGGCCGCCAACAACGGCCTAGGCTTCTCTCGATGTCGATTTGACTCCTTCCTAAAGAAACACAACAAAGCCTTGCACATCTCTCTGAACGCAAGGGCACTACACTGCCTCATGTTTTGCTGACACCGGTCTCGCCTCAATATCCCATCAAGATCGCTTTTGATCGACTTGATGTCGAGGGGTTGGTTCGAGACCCAAGGACATAATCGTGAGAGCTTTTGATGGTTCTAAGCGAACGTACTGGAGAGCTCACGCTCGTTAAAGTCGGTTCCCAAACTTTTGACTCCACTTTCTTTTGTCATGGACATCCGTCCAGCCTACTCTTGCCTACTTGGACGCCCTTGATACATGGGCAAGGCGTTATTTCCACCGCATCGAACTCAAATACCGGTGAAAGGGAAGGTTGTTACAGATGTGGTGAAGAGGAATATATGGTCACCATCTCATCATTCCGCTATCTCGAGATGGAGGGTGAATTCTTCGAGACTCCCAAGCTTTTGAAACAATACCCGAGTCATGCCCGCTGACTCTCCCGTCTCTCCCGGTTACACAAGTTCCGCTTAGGATGGCCTCATTGAAAGATGCTCAAGCCGTTGAACAAGGAGGTAGTTCTATTTGGGAAAGCTCCCGATCTTCCTTTCAAACCGACAAGACCGGTTTAGGCTTCACCATCAAGGGTCAAGATGATACGCCGCGAACGTGCCGCCAACTTCCTTCCGCATCACCGTAGTGGAATCCATAGAAGACGACGACAACGACTTCGACATCGCAAGTGGATCTTCCCAACTCCGGATCATGGGCTCAAGAATTGGAAGATCAAGACGCTATACCAATCTCCTTTAGTCGAGTAATTGCTTTGTTTTGTTTTGCTTTTCGATCTCTTTATGTTTTGAACAATAAACTTTGAAAGCCTAGTGCCTTACCCGGGCATCATGGCTCGCTTATGAGGGTTATTATCTCGTTGATTGCGATTTTCATTTAATAAATCGTTGGACTTTTGCATTCAATTGTTTGTTTTCTTTCTTTACTTTATCACCCTTCAAAAGCTATGTGTTTCTTACACACACCCACGTGATACACCGCAGTAATCACTCGAATCTCGTAATAACCCATGCTAGTGCTAAATATGACTTCGATAATCCGATCTACCAAGTCAAGACGAAAGTGAGGAAGATTGTGAAGTGCCAGGAGAACTTGCCGACTTCACAGAAGAAGAGCGAGTTATACAGCCACACTAAGAGCAAGTCGAGGTTGTGAATTGGGTACCGACGAAGACAGTAAAAGAGATCAAGATAGGAGCGGTCTTGAGAACAAAGTGTTAAAGAAAGGGGTTCTGAGGCTACGAGACTATATTGAGGTTTTTGCTTGGTCATACGAAGACATGCCCGGTTTAGACATTGATATTGTGGTACACCGATTGCCGACAAAAGAGGGTTTTTCCAAAGGAAATGTCTGTCGATGCGCCCCGAGATGTCGAGAAAATCAAAGTCAAGTTATGAAGCGCTCAATGTGTTTTTAGTCACTTTATCCACAAGGTTGCTAATGTGCCTGTAAAGAAGGATGGTAAAGTACGAATGTGTGTGGATTACAGATCTAAACAAAGCAAGTCCGAAAGATGATTTCCACTTCCTCATATTGATGTTCGTAGACAACACCGCCAAAGATAAGGTTTTCCTTCATGGATGGTTTCTCCTATAATCGATCAAAATGGCTTCAAGACATGGAGAAGACTACTTTGTTACACAACAGGTTATGCCGCTCGGATCGAAGAATGCAGCGCCACTTATCGCCGCTATGGTGACATTGTTTCATGACATGATTCATCACGAGATAGAGGTCTACGCCGACGATATGATAGCTCGATCACGCATCAAGAAGAACATCTTGGTCATTTGCGTAAATTGTTTGATAGGTCAAGAAGTACAGTCGAGGCTTAATCCTAACAAGTGCACCTTTGGAGTCAGATCCGGAAAACTCCTAGGGTTGGTTGTCAGTGGTAAAGGTATTGAGGTTGACCCCGCCAAGGTTAAAGCTATTCAAGAGATGCCACCTCCCCGCACCGAGAAGGAAGTCAGAGGTTTCGGGCCATTGAACTACATTGCCAGATTCATTGCACACCTAACTGCTACTTGTGAGCCAATCTTCAAGTTACTAAAGAAAGATCAAGTAGTGGAATGGAATGACGATTGCCGATCGCTTTTGACAAAATCAAGGAGTACCTTCGTAATCCTCCTATTCGATGCCACCGCCAAAGGAAGACCTCTTATCATGTACTTGACATGTTAGAGAACTCAATGGGTGTGTTGGGGCAACATGACGAGTCCGGTCGAAAAGAGCATGCAATATACTACCTTAGCAAAAGTTTACCGATCATGAAACAAGATACTCACAATGAGAAAACTTGCAACGCTTTGTCTTCGTCACGACTAAGACAAGATATGTTGACTCACACTACTTTGTTGATTTCCAAGATGGATCCGATAAAATACATCTTCGAGAAACCAGCTCCGAAGAATAGCAAGATGGCAAATGATCTTGACCGAATACGACATCCAAGACACTTCTCGTAAAGCGATCAAAGGAAGTGTAGTAGCCGATCATTTGGCTCATCGTCGAGATGACTATCGCCTATGCGCTCGAATTTCGCATGAAGATGTTTTACTAGTCATTGATCAGGAAGAACTGTGCCTGCATTTAAGGACCGAACAAGGATCCCGATGGACTATGGTCTTGATGGAGCCTCAAACGCACTGGCAATGGCATTGGCGCCATCATTACATCCCCTGTGGGGACATACTCCTTTCACCGCCAGATTATGTTTTAGTTGCACTAACAACATGGCCGAGTACGAAGCGGCATCATGGGTCTTAAAGTCGCTATTGACTTAAGAATCAAGTTCTTACAAGTGTATGGAGACTCACTTTAGTGATCACCGATAAAGGCGAGGGATACGAAGCATCCGAATCTCATTCCAGATCGAGAGCATGTTCGAGTTTGATTCCCTACTCAAGAGATTACTTTGATCATATTCCACGAGAAGAGAATCACCATACGATTGGCTACTATGTCGCCTATGTTCAAGGTTAGATGGGACAACGAGGCTCCCAAATCATCATTGAGAAGTTTGACGAACCAACAGATTGTTGTGAGCTTGATACGTAAGAGAAACCTTGGTACTACGATGTGAAGAGGTATCTCGAGGCTCGTGAATATCCCGCAGGGCATCCGTCAATGATAAGAAATTCATGAGAAGATTCGCTCCAAATTCTTTCTCAAAGAACGGATCTTATACAAGCGCAACCACGACTTGTGCTTACTCCTACAGAGACCGTAAACAAAGAATGCGATCATGGAAGAGTTACACAAGGCACATTTGGTACTACTCCAAAGGACACACCATGGCTAAGAAGATTTTGAGAACGGGTTACTATTGGTCCACCATGGAAGTCGATTGTCACCGCTTATGCTCGATCTTGTCACAAGTGCCGATATATGCCGAAAGTGCACGCATCTCCAAGACTCAATGTTTTAACTTCTCCTTGGCCTTTGCAATGTGGGCATTGACATGATTGGAGAAATCAAGCCCACAGCTTCCAATGGACATCGCTTCATCCTTGTGGCAATTGACTATTTCACCAAGTGGGTAAGCCCTCGTCAGATCATACTAAGAATGTCAGGCTCGATTCATCAAACATAACCTCATCTCGCCGATATGGCATTCCCGAAAGGATCATCACGATAACGGCCCAATCTTAACAACAAGATGATCATTGAACTCGCACGCAATTCAAGATCAAGCATCACAATTCCTCCATATCGGCCTAAGATGAACGCGCAGTGGAAGCCGCCAATAAGAACATTAAGAAGATTATGTAAGATGACGTGACTTACAAAGATTGGCATGAGATGTTACCATTTGCTCTTCATGGTTATCGTGACAAGACGAACATCAACAGGGCAACCCCTCTCTTGTATACGGTATGGAAGCCGCCTTACCCATCGAGGTTCAAATACCTCAACCGTAGTCCTCCAGACGCAGAGCTAGGTGAAGATGATCGCTATGGCTTCGACCGATTAATTTGATCGATGAGAAACGACTCATCCATGCATAAATTTATCGTAAATGAATAATCGAGCATTTAACAAGAAGGTCAAGCACCGAGTCTACCAAGTCGGTGATCTAGTAGTCAAGCGCATCATTCTTCCACAAGGTGATCCTGTGGGCAAATGGACTCCCACCCACGAGGGACCATTTGTAGTCAAGATGATTTCCCATGAGCTATGATACCTAGCACCATGGATGGTGAAGACTTCCCACACCCCGTGAACGCAGACATAGTCAAAAATACTACGATAAAGAGACCCGCTAGGTCGATTTAACCTAGGCAAAAATAAGGGTATCCTGCGAACCAAAAGGTTCGGAAAAATTAAGGATATATGCAAAACATGTACACCCGCAAGTCGAAAACTTGAAAAGGCGGTTTGGCAAGAAAGGGTATCCTGTAGACCTAAAACCCGAAGGGCGGTCTAGGCAAAAGTTAGATTTAAGCGCACGACTATGTCTCTTCCAGATCACCGCCTGCACTACTATCAAGATTCAAGGTTCAAATGGCTAAGATCACCACTCACTTTCTACCGATGAAGGAGATGAGATAGTCGAAATATATGAGTACTAGCATAGTTGGAACTTAACGAGATTGTTTCCGATAGCTTTTTACCTTTCTTGTGTACAAACCACTTAGCCATACGCCACCTTTCAAATAAACGCAGCTTCTTTCTCTTTACAATTTCGTTGTTGTTATTTGCAATAAGTCCAACGCTTGTTTTGAATGATTATATGCATTTGACAATAAGAATCTAATCACAAACATACTAAAAGTGAACATACAAAAGTACTTACTACAGTTCCGTGAATTGGGACGACGACGAAAGTCACCAAAGCTCCCCACAATGATCCAAAGGTGTCACTCACAACACAATTTCCCTCAGAGCAAAAGGAATCCACGAGCAGAATTCTACTCGACTAAGTAAAGTTACATCACTCCAAGCAGAACCCTCACCCCAAATAAGGTATTTATCCCAATGACATCTCTCCTTTCCTTTTTCCCAATGAAGATTCGACTCAAAACTTGGTCGATAGTGATCTGAGGAAACTACATCTTCATTCCCACCGATTACAACGGATTCCTCGACTCTTCCAACTGTGTCTAAGAACTATCAAATGATCTCCATGAGATCTACACTCAGACCCCAAGAGAGCCCTAAATTTCTCAACAGATCTACATACAAGGTCCCCAACGGATCGCCTCCTAGGTTCTCCTCAAACAGGTCTATATGTGAGATCTCCAACAACTAGCTTCTCAAATCTCTACCTTCCTCAACGATATCTAGGCCCAAGACTTGGTCGATAACGATCGGAGGAATCCTGATGTCTTTCTTTCCTTCAAAAGCGGGTTCTCACCCACCCGAATCTCCAGCGAATCGAAATTCTCAAGTAAAATCCGATCTTCTTCAAGATGGATATGTTTTGAAATACCACAACATCTATCATTCATACATTACTCATAAAGTCATAATTCATGCATATGTCATTCATATATAATCGCATGCATCATACTTTGCATAAAGCTAACAAATATTCTATCAAAGTTCCTCTTGTTTCTCCAAAATGTAACAACTACTCGACGCAAACAAGTTCAGATTAAGCCCGAACCGACGGAAAGCTATCCAAAGACCGCCTTGGTTGTCTCCGACGATCGGTCTAGGATTAAGCCCCGAATCGACGGAAAACTATCTAAAAGACCGCCTTGGTTGTCCTCCGACGATCGTCCAGATTAAGCCCCGAATCGACGGAAAACTATCCGAAGACCGCCTCGGTTATCCTCCGATAAAGTGCAATGGATCTACACCGATGCACAACAGGAAGCTATCCACATTTTTGCCAACTAATCTCCTCGTAGTAATCAAGACAAAGATTTATTCTCGATTCCCGATTATCGACAAAGAACTACGTAGTCTTACTCACTTGCCTTGATGGCATCTTAAGCCCATCTCCGACTACTTATCAACAAGGCTTCACTTTCGTGCGCATATATGGTTAAAAATCAATACAAACCAATAACTTCATTCAAAAAATGAACACTAAGTCTAACGATGACTCCCTCCGATGGCATCTTAAGCCCATCTCCATGCTCCTTCCGTAAACGCTCACAGAGCCAGCAGCATTTCCACTCCCCAAAGATCGATCTTTCCAGATGGCATCTTAAGCCCATCCCCGTCAATTCTCCTATCGACACCTCGAGTCTAGCGCACGACTCATCTTCCAAATAAGTATCCAGCTCCAAATGGCATCCAGAAGCCCATTCCCGCATCATCCACAAATGAGTGCAAATTTTGTGATTCGAGTGTTCAATCATCTTCTACTTTCAGTGACACGAAAGACAAGCGTGTCAATCTAACCTTCCAAGACAATAAGATTGAACAGGCAGTCACATACCCCAAAATTTGCCCTCCATCTACTCAAGAGATTTCATACATCCATACAAGGATTCCTCAAGAGTCGATCGATAAACTCTCCTAGACAATCAACCCAAACTAGGTTTGGTATCTCTGTAAGATGGACTTCCAACCTCCAATGGTCTTCATGCTCCTCATATGCTTCAAAGATTCTCCATGTCAAGTTTCAAGCCTCACAAGTCAAGTTTTCAAACAATCGCTCGATGGTCGAAAATCAACAGATTGACAAAAAGTCAATCGTGGTCAACATACACCAAACTTCATAATTTTTGGTCAACATCCTCATTTTGAAGTTACATTCATCATTTGATCAAGGGTTGATCATGATTCATCAAGAAAACTCAAGATTTGCTCAAAAGTCAAACTTTCTAAATTAGGTTTCTAGTGAAAAGTCAACTAAACTTTGACCGATCATAACTTTCTCATACTTTCGTAAATTTTCCACCACCTCTTGTTTTGAAGGAAATTCAATCTCTACAACTTCATGTCTCACAAGAATGTCCAAAAATGCTTCATTTGAGAGGTATAGCTCAAAACATTATGTGTCATTTTCAAAGTCAACAAAAGTCAACTTTTTTTTTGAAGATATATTGAGCATGGTAACTCCAATTGAGATGAGACCAAAAGGTTGGTTAGAGAACTCTTAGAGCTTTCCAAAAGTCCAAGAACACTAAAAATGTGGAAAATTGAGCAAGATACACCATTCACAAGTTGGGCAATTTTGAAAGAATGAGAGATACTTCAAAATCAAATTTTTGCAAATGGGCTTGCTTTTTCTTCATCCAAACTTATTCCTTATACAATTAGGAATATCCAAGCCCAATGCCATGAATTTTGATTTATTTTTCTATTTAATTTTGAATTTATTCATTTAAATACAAATTAAATTTTAAAATAAATTATAAAATCAAAATTAATTGAAAGATTGATTTTATTCCTTCCTTGAGATTCAAGAAACTCACCAAAGTCCAAAAATTTAGAAATTTGACAAAATGGCAAGATTGGATTGAATTGATCAAGTTTTGAAAATTTGATTTTATACAAAATCAAATTTGATTTTCATTGAATGGTGATTGATTCTTGCCAATAATGATCCCAAATCCATCCAGTACTTATACCTGATGCATACCAATCAAAAGGAGACGAAAAAATTGCCTCAAGAAACCCTAACCTAATTCAAAAAATCCGTGACCTTCAAGCTATTGGCAAATCATACTTCCACTGCTTTTCAATCAATTCTAAGGTGTCAAACACATTCCTTGGCATCTCCGAGGCGATCCGCACTTTACATCATTCAAAACCATCCGTAAACAAGAAATTAAATCGGTTTGCTCACACTTTTTTCAAATTCAATTCCTTCATTCATGCATTATTAACTTGATTTGTTGTTGTTTTGTGTTTAGTGATGTATTTGCAAGCAAGCCAATTGAATTTCCATGGCCTCGAATCGTGTTACACCATAGCTAGGGTTTCGAGCTCGATTTAGGCTTTGCTTAAATGAAAAATTGGACCATGAGACCTATACCATCGTGTTCTAATGATGTCCCGAATCGAACCATGGCCTTAGACTTATTTATATTATGTTTGCTTGATTTTTGAATTAGTGGACATAGGGTCGAATACCGACGCTAGCTTCAAATATTTGAATGGGACGATGAAGGTCAAGGCTGCCCGGGACACGTGGAGCGACACTTGTCTTTCTTACACTCACTCCCGATCTCAAACAGCACACATGGCGAGTGGTAAAGGCGCATCGTTGTTGATGCTCACATGTCTCCGCCTCGATCCTCGCTCGACATTTATTTTTACAAGTTTGCAAAACCTCATATTTTCTATTTTTCTATTTTATTTAATATTTTGCATCTATTTTAATTTCTTTTCATATTTTTATTTATGCATTAAAAATTGTCAAAATAATTTTCCTTTTGCATTTATTTTCTAAAAATCTTTATTTAATTTAATAAATTAAAAACATATTTTTGCATGCATATTTATTTTTATTTATAATTTTGCATTTAAATCACCTTTAATTCATTTTAATTATTAAATTGCATCTAAAAATCCCAAAAATTATTTTAGCATATTTACATTATTTCAAAGATGTCATATTTTTTCCAATTAAAATTTGCATTTTTCTAACATTTTCTTATTTCTATTTCATCATATTTTCCGATTTCTCGCTCGCTTCACAAAGTTAATCCGATTCGACGATCCTTCCGCTTTCATTTTATTTTTCAATAATGTATTTGTATACGGATGTAATAGTTTAATTTAGGATTTTATTTTCCGATTTTAAATTATGTATCCGCCTAAAGCCTTGTAATAGCGAGGATATTTACCTTCCGCACTTTACATTCCGTGATTTTACTTTCCGCACCCTATAAATTGCTAGTAATTAGGCGTATGGCAAGACTAAAATCAACATAGCCCACTAACTTCAAGATAAAATATCTCAAATCAACACACTCTTTCACACACGCACCCCTTAGGTAATTCTCTCTGCCTTTGCGAATTCAAAATGGTCATGTCCCTCGAACGTAGAGGTATTCTAGCACCGCTGCCTTCAAACAAATCATCATAGTCCCTTCGATACAAAGATCATAAGACCCACGATGTCGCCTCCGAATACATGATCTTGACCTCGATTGTCGCCACGAAAATGATGATAGTCCCTTCGAATGTGCTAGGATACTTCCTACAAGTTGCTTTCTATGACCATCCGATGTCCCTTCGAATGTCCCGCTTACATCCAACGAATGGAGCTACCTACTAACTAATGGTATGGCTAGCGCTATTCTAAAGGAACGAGAAGTACAAAACGACCAATTCGAGTGGGTAAATAAGTCTTTAGTTGCTTGCTCTAAACCAAATGCTTTTCACACCACACACTTTTTTCAAGTTCAAATTCTTTTCAAAACAAAAACATTTCCAACACTTTGTATACATCCTACATGAGTCATTACAAAGTCAAAGCGAAATGCCTCTTTCAAAACATTTTTGTCAAACACACAAAGCAATTTTAAAAGTGATCTAGAGCAACTAAGAGTTCAGATAACTACGGATGGAAAGGGTGCTAATACCTTCCCTTTTCATAACCATTCTCCGAACTCGTAATCTAACGAAGGTCTTTTTCTCATTTTACCTTCCCTTAATTGATAAAATAAAAGTCGGTGACTCTTGCTATCCGCACATTTGGATACAAAATTCCTACAAAGTCGGCCCACCGTATCACACAACACAGAACAACAAAGTGTCTTGGGGCAATGGAGCATGTATCACCATTTCGTGTTACTCGTCCTATCACGCTATGTTGACATTAATGGAAGAGTCAAATGGGTTTCTCCTTCCCATCTTCTATCACGCTGCATTGTATTGATAGGAATTTTTTAGAACTGTTTTAACGGGACCGCAGGAAAATCACCAATGAGACCCCGAACGCTTGAACTGCTATATTCAATCTCCACATGTTACATTGAAAGGGACACACATTTACTCGGAATTTCCGAGTTGATATCGAGACTAAAAGCTCATGCGGAAAATGCCCAAGATTCACGCTATAGTCATCTCGCTTCAGAGATCCGTATGTCACCAATGTCTAGTAATCTTGAATGTCCGCTTCCTATGGTCGACATCCTCGAATATCCTTGAAGCATGTGCAAGTCACAGAATCGTGTTTAGTGAAAGCACCCATTGTAGTATGTATCATGGAGTCTGTACTAAGTTTCCTCCTCGACGATTCACGCCTGACGAGATACCGATCTGTATTTTTTAGTATCAAATTCACAAAGATGTCCACTATGACCGGAAGTGGATTTGCTTGCATGTTTGGATTTGTATTTAAAGAAAGAAGGTTAGACCTTACTAACCTTTGCACTTCGCTTTAGCGCTTATGCAATGCTCAAGATCATGACCCGTGCCCTCGATGAAAAGGGCAAGATACGTCCGCTTTGTACCACCATGGCAATTTGTCCGCACCGGAGGTGGTGACCTTTGTCCGACAAGACCTTTCTATTAATGCAGGATATAGTTCTCGTACGCCATTGAATTGATCAAATTGAGAGACCTCAAGCACGGCTTTGATTGTTAAACTCCGTTGAGGTCTGTTGAGTTTGTTGGAATGGAGCAATTCTCAGATTGAACTTGTATTAGCGGGTGCATGGCAACACCGTCGTTGTTGATCGACATTCTTTCGCTGTTTCCTGGATACCATCCCTATGTCATGTTCCTTTTCTTTGGAAAACCGGTTCCAACCTTCTTAATTCCACTAGAAGTCCCTATCTCTCGGGTCGCGCCCGTCCGAACTCCTTCCTCTAGCCGCATTCCCATGCTTACCATCTCGTGAAATCTCCGGAGTCGGCGATCATTTGTTCGTAGTAAATGGGCCAAGAGTGTTTAAGAATACCTTGGTCATTTCCTTCTTCTAATCTGGTCGACAAGCGAATTTCCTCCATCGCAGCATATTCCTTGAATGTCTCTTCTTTCTCGAGACATGGAGCGGAGTTGATCCCGATCCCGAGCCATGTCCAAGTTGAATTTATATTATTGTACAAAGGCTTCACCCAAGTCATTGAATGTCCGGATATTCTACTGCCTAGTCCCATGTACCACTTCGCGCTACCGTGAGACTGCTCGAAGTAATGGATTAACAATCGGTGATTGTCGCAGTACGTAGACATTTTCCTAGCGTACATCGAAGATGACTCGCGGACAGAATTTCTTTTATACTTTTCAAAGTCGTGGACTTTGAAATTTGCGTATCCTTACGAGGAACAAGCACGATCACGGGCTCTTCCCAAACAATTCCTTCCGAATCGCTTTAATTTCAAGTCGCATTTGAGGAGTTGTTCCCGGAGATTCTCCATCTGACCACGAGGATTCGTGGTTATCACCTAGATTATGGTGAATTTCTTCGTCTGCAGAGTGTGAACTACGTGTCGAGTTTCATAATCGGTCGAGAAACCATCATAGTGACTTATAAAAGTTACTCCATGCAGGAGTAAGTGTTAAGTTCTCGCAAAGAGGTACTCTGCGTGGTTGTTTGTATCTCGAGAAGTCTCCACCAAACCGATGCCAAAATTAAAAGCCATGCCCCATGGATAACCTTCGCATATAAGGTGAACCATCGCGCAATGCTTGAAACCGGAGTAGTAGTGACCTTTGAAATCGCCGCTGATTTTGACCGCCGATGTTGCTCATCGACTGCGGTTGCCAATGAATCGACCAAAGACGTGAGTCTTTCCACCTCTTCTGCGTGTTGACACCGACACGAAGCTCAACATTTTCTTGCTCAAATCCTTCCATTACTTTCCTTCTTTTGAACGTATTGTATGTTCGAGTAGGCAGGACGTGGTCGAAACTCTAAGACGCGACGAAATTGACGATCTTTCCTTTCTCGAAAAATTCCAAAAGATCAAACTCTAGACAATAGACTCGATATGCAAAGTATCATGCATGATTATAAATGCAAAGAGAAAGGAATTTCCAAAGAATTTACGCTAAAAGAGAAATTTCGCAAATATTTGATGGAAAACACATATTTTATTGATTATTGAAAGAAGATTACAACAAATTTTGTTTTGAGCATTGCTCACACAAATGATAAAATAAATGATAAAAATTACAATCTAAACTAATTAATCGCCTCGCTGGATGAAGATCCAAAGGCTCGATGTAGCTTCAACTTCGTGGATTTCCTTCCCATAGTGAGCTTTAAGTTTCAATTTTTCGCCACTAATGACTTTCTTCCACCTGCCGGAGCAGGATCGCTTTGTCATTTCCTCAAGCTTTCTTTTCCTTTCTTTGATGTATCTTTTGATCGCTATCCTTCTCGACAATCTTCTCATCTTCTCCACGAGCCATTCATCCCGGAAGTAAAGCGCCTTTTCATGATCTTTGACCGCTTCGAGCTTCTCATTCTAGATCGCCTTAAGGAACTTGTTTTCCAAAGCTCTTTCTCTAGCCTCATCTTGGCCAAAGCTTCTTGGTATTCTCCCATAGTCTCGACGGAAAAATTGTTGATCTAGAAGTCATGAGAACACGGGTTCTTCATAAGCATAAGGCATTCTAATTCCTTTGCTCTTTCTTCACCCAAGAAGTGTAGATTTCCATGGCTACACAATTCCTTGCATTACCTTTTCCTTCCTTCTGATGTGATGCCAAGCTCGATCATTCTGGCTTTCAAACCTTGGGAATCCTCCCTTCATGATAGAAATAGCCTTCACCAGAAACCAAGAGGTTTACTAGAGTTTGATACCCGAGTTGACGCCCGCCAAGAACGGGTCAGAGTTAATCCTCCTTTGTACAAATGAGAGGTACGTTGGCAAATTCTCCACAACACTCAATGATTTCCATCTCATTGTCTGCCAAGGTATACCAATGGATATCGTCGTTTGTAAGAGACATGAGTCTTCGAGACCAATGCCAATCGTCTTTGTTTTCGCGGAAGATAAGAGATCTAGGCAGGTGTGAGACAATCCATTTGAAGAATAGAGGTACTGTCATACCCCAAAATTTGCCCTCCATCTTCTCAAGATATTCCATACATCCATGCTCAAGGATTCTTCAAGGGTTGATTAGACAAACCTTCTCCTAGACAATCAACCCAAACTAGGGTTTGGTGATTCTCAGATCAAAGTGGATTTCCAACATCTCCAATGTTCATCATGCCTCCTCATATGCTTCAAATGTTCTCCATGTCAAGTTTCAAGCTTCACAAGTCAAGTTTCCTCAAACAATTGCTCGATGGTTGAAAATCACTGTATTGACAAAAGTCAATCGTGGTCAACATACAACAAACTTCATGATTTTTGGTCAACATCCTTATTTTGAAGTTACATTCATCATTTGATCAAGGGTTGATCATGATTCATCAAGAAACTCAAGATTTGCTCAAAAGTCAAACTTTCTAAATTAGGGTTTCTTTGAGAAAAGTCAACCAAACTTTGATCGAGCATAACTTCTTCATACTTTCTCAAATATTTTCCACCACCTCTTGTTTTGAAGGAAATTAAATTTCTACAACTTCATGTCTCACAAGAATGTTCAAAAATGCTTCATTTGAGAGGTATGGATCAAAACAATATGTGTCCTTTTCAAAGTCAACAAAGAGTCAACTTTTGTTTTGAAGATATATTGAGCATGGAAATCCAATTGAGATGAGACCAAACATGTTGGTTAGAGGACTCTTATAGCTTTACAAAAGTCCAAGAACACTCAAAATGTGGAAATTGAGCAAGATACACCATTCACAAGTTGGGCATTTTGAAGAAGTGCACAAAGAGAAATACTTGTAAAAATAATTTTTTGCAAATGGGCTTATCGCTTCTTCATCCAAACTTGTTCCTTATGCAATTAGGAATATCCAAGCCCAATGCCACAAATTTTATTTTATTTTTCTATTTAATTTGGAATTTATTCATTTAAATACAAATTAAATTCAAAAATAAAGTATAAAATCAAAATTAAATGCAAATTTGATTTTTCTCTTCCTCGAGATCCAAGTAACTCAATAAAGCCAAGAAATTTCGAAATTTGGTTGATATGGCAAGATTGGATTGAAAATTGATCAAAGATGAAAATTTGATTTGGTACAAAATCAAATATGTTTTGCATTGATTAGTGATCGATTCTTTCTCAAATCAACTCAATCCATCTACTATATATACATCACATGCACACCTAATTAGGGTAGAAAACTAGTCGGAGAAACCCTATTGAAGCTCAAGAAACGTGCAACACAAGCAACTAGCAGCCTTGGATTTAGGTCGTTTCAATTGATTCCAAGCACTCAAACACATTCCTTGATACTTTTGAATCGATCCGCACCTCATCAGGCTCAAAACCATCCAGAATCAAAGAATCAATTCGGTTTGTTCAAGAAAATTTCAAAATCGATTTCATATTCATGCATTATTAACATGTTTTATTGTTGTTTTTGTGATTGGTGATAAGTTTGCAAGAGATCTGGGCAGGTTAATTGTGTTTCTATGGCCTGGAACTCGATATCCAAGTAACTCAATGCATTCGGAATGATGTCCTGAATCGAACCATGGTCTTAGAATTCATTTATATTACTTGTGTATGATTTTGATTTGTTAGGTCGTGGTCGAAAGGCCGACACCGAATTTTCAAAATTCAAAACGAAGGAGATGAAGTTCGTGCCGAGACGAGGCAATAGTGGAGAGCGCGGCTTGTAATCCATTCGCCCGATTCTGACACGCGCATACCGGCTTAGATGGCAAAGGCGTAGTATGAGCAAGGTCTCCAGCTCGATCCTTGGGCATGGCAAGAGTATTTTTACATAGTTTACAAACTTTTCATATTTTTCTTATTTATTTAATATATTTCATGCATTTTAATTCTTTTCATAATTTTATTCATGCATTAAAAATTGTCAAAATATTTTCCTTTTGCATTTATTTTCATAAAATGTTTATTTAATTTATAAAATTAAAAATATTATTTTGCATGCATATTTAATTTTATTCATAATTTATCATTCAAATCACTTTTAATTAGTTTTTAATTATTAAATCTTTTCCAAAAATCCCAAAAATTATTTTAGCATATTTATGTTATTTCCAGATGAAATATTTTTCTCATTCAAAAATTTGCATTTTACTAACATTTTCTCTTATTCGATTTCATCGTATTTTCCGATCTTCTCATCTTTTCATAGGTTATTCCGCTTTTATTTATTTCTTTTATCGATTCTTTTTTCCAATAATGTAATTGTTCATGGGATGTAATAGTTTAATTAGGCTTTTATTTTCCGCAGTTAAATTATGTATCCGCCTAAAGCCATGTAATAGCAGAGGATTTATCTTTCCGACTTTACCTTTCCGATTTTAATTTCCGCACTTATAAACTAGTAATTAGGGCGTATGGCAAGATAAAATTGAACATAGCCCACTAATTTTAAGATAATATATCCAATTCAACACACTCTTTTCACACATGCACCCTTAGGGTAATTCTCTCGCTGCCTTTACTTAATTAAATGGTCAAGTCCTCGAACGTAGAGGTATTCTAGCACCGCTGCTTTCAAAACAAATCATCATAGTCCCTTCGATACAAAGATCATAAGACCCACGATGTCGCCTCCAAATACATGATCTTGACTCTCGATTGTCGCCTACGAAAAATGATGATAGTCCCTTCGAATGTGCTAGGATACTTCCTACAAGTTGCTTTCTATGACCATCCGATGTCCCTTCGAATGTCCCGCTTACATCCAACAAATAGAGTTACCTACCAACTAATGGTATGGATAGCGCTATTCAAAGGAACGTAAAATAACACGAAAACGACCATTCTGAGTAGGTAATAAAGACTTTTAGTTGCTTGCTCTATCAAAATACTTTTCACACCTCACACTTTTGTCAAGCTCTTTTCAAAACAAAACATTTCCAAACACTTTGTATACATTCCTACATGAATCATTACAAAGTCAAAGCGAAATGCCTTTTCAAAACATTTTGTCAAACACACGTAAAGCACAATTTTAAAGTGATCTAAGAGCAACTAAGAGCCGTGAGATAACTACGGATGGAAAGGGTGCTAATACCTTCCTTTTCATAACCTTTCCCTTACTCGTAATCTAACGAAGGTCTTTTTCTCAGACTTTTACCTTCCTTAATTGGATAAAAGAAAAGTCGGTGGCGACTCTTGCTATCCGCACATTTGCGATACAAAAATCTCAAAGTCGGCTTCACCGTATTACGTAATCGGCGACTGCTAGGAAACGCCTAAAGAGAGAATGCCTTAGGATTTCTAGATCACCTTATTGCTTTCGTTTGACTTGCTTGCTTTATCTTTAAGGGTTGCTTGATATTATATTTGTGGGGATCCTACACCCGATCCGGTTTCCTTTTAGGTAAGTAGCAATAATCGTCGCACCTAGACGATATCGAAACGGTCAACATGATGGCTACGTTAGTGACACTTTGATGTCCCGATACTCTTCATTTCCAAGTCGAGGATAGTATTTTCTACGTGGTGTCATCGCAATCGACTAAAATTTTAGAACCTTAATTGACCCATCTTGGCCATTAGAAGGTAGTGAGATGGCCGACTTTGTGTAGACCGAGGTTGGTCGATACTGATGCTACGCCATTAAGATCGACTTTTGGGATATTTTGGTCGACCACTTGGTAGTCGATTGAAATAAACGCCTACGAGAAAGATCAATGATATGAGATTCCTAGAACCTTACATTATTATAGGACAGATGAACCAACTCAAACTTTTGGGGTAATCACCTATACCTCTTGCAAGCCTTAAACCTAGGCTCATTGTGTGAATTGTTTGTGTGTGCCAAACATGACATCATGACATCATTTGCATTGATATCATTTCTAACTATTTCAAGGACCTAGGATTTATCTTTGCCTGCTTTGTAGGAATTATGGCTTCTAGAAAGACTATCCGAATCAACTTCATGGGTATACCTTCTCAACTCAAAGAATTGGTTTCGTAAATTCCGATCATGCTCAATTCATCAAAAGACATGGTTATCTACTTGATTTGGTTATCTCCTGTTTTGAAGAAGATATGATGCATGTATTCCAGCTTCTTCGATCCGAAACACCATTGCTTTACATTCCCAAATTATCGCTAGTTCCTACTTTGGAAGAGTTCTCTGTTACTGGGATACCTATTCTTGACCAAATGCCATTCACCGGTCTAGAAAAGGTTCCTAGGTACGAAGACATCGTGATCCGCATTACACCTAAAGCGCCGTACATCAAGCCAATTGGGAAACAAGAAGTGGAGTTAAGGGTTTACTTGCCAAGTTCTTGATTAAGAAAGCCCGAGAATTCCTCAAAGTTATGAGTTTCCATGCATTTGAAGACATTATGGCCTTGCTAATCTATGGTTTGATTCTATTCCCTAACTCGATCAATTCATAGATGTCAACGCCATCAAGTTGTTCACCCGCAATCTGTGCCTACTTTACTGGAGACATCCTACATTCTCCACACTGCACTACTAAGAGACAAGCAACTCTCATGTGTTGTATACCGCACTTTCCGGTGGTTTATTTCGCACCTTCCTCCATCATCGCTTTGAAGAACGAAGCAAAGATGAAGTGGTCTCAAAGACTAATGTCACTCTCTCATTCAGATATCCGCTGGAATCTTTTCTCTCAAAAGGGCTTCACGCTCATTGAGCGTCAGGAGAATTCCCTAATGTACCGCTACTTGGTATAAGGGAGGTATTACTTACAACCCTCTCTAGCTCTACGCCGCTTGGTTTTGCTCAAGAGATGGTCCACATGATATGCTTCTCCAAGATATTGTGTTTGACTACAACCACGATCTCCGCATTACCGATTTAAGGTTCATACACGCTGGGCATGGTAAAGAAGACCGATACCAAGACTTTGGGACACCAAAACTCCATTCCTTGGGAACCTTACCTCAAATGGGTGCGAGCTCGAGCTCAAACCCTCATGATGCCATTCATGCCTGTTCTACCAAGAATTATGGAACCTGCTTTCTATAGATGACGATCCTATAATCGCTCTCCATCCCGACATGCCTACCGATTTTGAAGACTTGAAGAGATCTTGGATTCAATTTTAAAGAAGAGAGGGATACCTTGAAGCTCAATGCAAGCAGAAGAAAGTGCTAGAGTTGACAAAGCTACTTCACGAGGAGCTAAACATCAACGCCTACCTCGACACCAGGAAGAGCCCATGGAGACTTAGAGCTTTAGGATTTATATGTTTTCTTTTATTTGTTTGAACTATCTTTGTACTTAAAAAGAAAAGAGTAAAAAGAGTACTAATAAATGTTTGTTCATTGCTTGTTTAACAAATTTAAATCTCTAAGGTCCTTGAAAACATTGCATTGCATCCGATAAACATTGCATATCATAGCATAACATTGCATCAGTACATCAAGATTGGTTTTCTCATTCTCTCGCTATTTATTTTAGCGTAAATGGCTCTGAACATCCGTCAAAGATCTCCGTGCTCGAATGCCTGGCCCAGTAGATGTTCACCACTTGGTCCAAGGCCAAGAAGATCCAAGAAGCTCATCAATGTAGAAGAAGGTGTTGGTCTTCTCAACACGGGCGACGCTACAAAGGTGGTCCTAAAGTGGTTAGTCGAATTGAGCTCTCTGAAGGAAGTGTCAAGAAGGAGGATGAGCAAAGTGACAAGGGTGATGGCGAAGGTAGCCAGCATGAGCCTGAAAAAGACTATGATAATGGCCAATACTCTGATAAAGATGACAAGTACAAACAACTTGAAGACCGTCTGAATGCTGTGGAAAACCTAAAGATGTCCGGGCTAAATTTTGATGATCTGAGTCTTGTCCCTGGTGTAGTGATTCCTCCCAAGTTCAAAGTTCCAACTTTTGCTAAGTATGATGGCATGTCTTGTCCTAAGTTGCACTTGAAATCCTATGTCTAGAAGATCAATCCCCACACTGATGACAGAAAGTTATGGATGCACTATTTTCAAGAGAGTTTGTCCGGAACCCAGTTGGAATGGTATTATCAGCTAGAGAATAACCGTATCCGTACTTGGAGTAACTTAGCAGATGCTTTCTACAAGCAAGATGAGTAATGTCAATCGACACCCACTCGCATGCAACTACAAAGCATGTCTATGGGTCGTGATGAGAAGTTCAAAGAGTATGCTCGTAAATGGAGAGATCTAGTGCAAGAGTTCAACCACCCTTGTCCAATAGGAGTTAGTTGATATGTTCATGGAACATCGACAGTCCGCTCTTTAATCATCCGATTGAAACTCTTCACCGATTCACCGAGTGACATCGACAAAGAGCGCATTGAAGTCGGTATCAAGAGCGGAAAGATTCATATAGAGACATCTTCAAATGCTACGAAGAGATCTTTTGGTGGTAAGAAAGAAGCTAATGTCAGATATGGTCGAAAAGCTGCAAGGCCGACCGCCACCAACTGGGGGGCAGATCTCCAATCCTACATCAAGACAACCTCGCCGAGACAACGCTGCAGCTTAACGCCGCCACAAGACAGCTTACAAAGATCAACATGCCATTGTCGCAAGCCTTGCAACACATGTCGAAAGCAGAGCTGACACTTGAGGGATCCTCCTTTAATGTCAACACTTCCTCTCCGAGATACAATCCTAATGCTAAGTGTACTTACCATTCCAATAGCCCCGGACATAGTAATCGATGATTGTCTTTCAAGAACAAGATTCAAGACATGATGAAGCTAAGCATTGAGTTTGACCCTCCCGCTGAGACCCAATGTGATCAACGCGCCTATGCCTAACCATGACAAAAGTTCCAATGTTTGGGAAGATACTTATGTTTTCAACATAGATGACTTGACCATTCCTCCGATGATTAAGAAGAATTTGCTGCGCCGTGTCAATCCAGATGCCCAGAGTTACCTTGGTGCCCATCTCGCACTGATGGTCAGGTTTGGTTGAGAAGACGGTTCAATGCATGATGGATAACCGTGAGCTACTATTTCTAAAACCACCCGTAAGCCGTGAAGAAATGTCTAAGTCAAGATCGACAATGCGAACGAAATCGCACCATCCTGTGGGATACCTTGGGGCAGCCAAGTGGAAAGTATGATTACATGGTGAAGTACACTGCTCCCGAGAGCTGTAATTTCTATGAAGATGTTAAGGTAACCGGACGGGTGACGATTTCCCGTAAGACTATGCCGATGTTAACACTATAAGAATTTCCTCCACGATCCCGTGCCTAGAGTGGCACCTCTTATCATTACTTCTCCAAGACCAGCCCATATTCCTCCGACAAGGCTATCCTTGGAATTATGGAGTCGATGTTTACTATCATGGCCAAGCAAGACCCTCTCGACCATTGAAGATCTTACAAATAAGCTACCATTCTCGACATCGACAATATCACCGGATCAAGTAAGGTGACCAACCCAAGAGTATTCTCCGTAAATCTCTCCTCCAAAGGACATCAGCGACTCAACATGATTCCAATTTATTCAACCCATTCCCCAAGCTAGAGGGAAAGAACCAGGACTCATCCCGCCAAATGAAGTGCCAAAGGAAGTTGTCAAGACACCTCCAAACAAGAAATGGAGGAAATTCAAGATTATCAAGAAGAGTGACTACAATGTCAGGAATGCTAGATGCACTGGCCCAAGATATCCATGCTTGCTCTACTTTGTGCTTGAGGCTCATGCTAAAGCCTTCGTGAAGTTTCGAGAATGCCCACGCATCGCAACACACTACCACCGACCAATTTGAAGTTTGTATTGCTAGCCTGGCCGCCAACAACGCCTAGGCTTCTCCGATGTCGATTCGACTCACGGAAGAACACAACAAAGCCTTGCACATCTCTCGAATGCAAGGGTACTACCTTATCTCATGTTTTGTTGATACCTGCTCGCCTCAATATCCTACCAAAGACCTGCTGATCAACTTGATATCGGGGGTTGGTTCGAGACCCGTGATATAATTGTGAGAGCTTTTGATGGTTCTAATCAACAAGATTGGAGAGCTCATCCTGTAAAGTCGGTTCCCGCACTTTGACTCCACTTTCTTTGTCATGGATATCCATCCAACTTACTCTTGCCTACTGGACGCCCTCGATATACGGGCAGCACTCTACCTCTACCCCGCATCGAAATCAAGTACCCTGTGAAAGGGAAGGTTGTTACAAGATGTGGTGAAGAAGAATATATGGTCACCATCTCAATCAATCCGATATCTCGAGATGGAAGGTGAATTCTTCGAGACCGCTGCTTTTGAAACAATCCCGAGTCATGCCTCGTGACTCTCCCCACTCCCGGTTACACAAGCTCCGCTTAGGATGGCCTCACGAATGATGCTCAACTGCAGTGAAGAAGGAGGTAGTTCTATTTGGGGACAGCCCCCGATCTTCCTTTCAACCGACAAGACTGGTTTAGGCTTCACCATCAAGGGTCAAGATGATACGCCGCGAACGTGGCCAACTTCCTTCCGCGATCGCCAGAGTGGAATCCATATAGAAGACTACGACAACGACTTCGACATCGCAAGTGGATCTTCCAACTCCATAAAGGGCTCAAAGAATTGGAAGATCAAGACGCCATACCAATCTCCTTTAGATAAGAGTAATTGCTCTTGTTTTGTTTTGCTTTTCGTATTTCTTTATGTTTTGAACAATAAACTCTAAAGCCTAGCGCCTTACCCGGGGCATCATGGCTCGTTTGTGAGGGTTATTATCTATCATTTGCATATTTTCATTCAATAAATCGTTGGAATTTTGCATTCAATTGTTTGTTTTCTTTTACTTTATCACCCCTTCAAAAAGCTATGTGTTTCTTACACACACCCACGTGATACACTGCAGAATCACTCCGAATCTCGTTGATAACAGCTATGCTATTGCGAAATTTGACTTCGATAATCCGATCTACCAAGCCAAGACGAAAGTGAGGAAGATTGTGAAGTGCCGTGGAGAACTTGTCCGACTGCATACAAAGAAGAAGAGCGAGTTATACACCACACGAAGAGCGGGTTGAGGTTGTGAACTTGGTACCGATAAAGATGTAAAAGAGATCAAGATAGGAGCGGGTCTTCGAGAATGTTAAAGAAAGGTTGTTCAGATGCTACGAGATTATATTGAAGTTTTGTCAATCATATGAAGGCATGCCGTGGTTAGACATTGATATTTTGGTACACCGATTGTCGACAAAAGAGGGTTTTCTCCCAAGAAAACAAGGTTCGACGACGCGTCCCGAGATGTCGAGAAAATCAAAGTCGGGTTATGAAGCGCTCAACGGTTTCTTAGCTATTACTTCCTATCCACAATGGGTTGAATGTGGTCCCGTGCCTAAGAAGGATGGTAAGGTACGAATGTGTGGATTACGTAGATCCGAACAAAGCGAGTCCGAAAGACGATTTCCCACTTCCTCATATTGATGTTCGTTGACAACACCGCCAAGATAAGGTTTCTCCTTCATGGATGGTTTCCATACAATCGATTAAATGGCCTCAAGACATGGAAAGACTACTGCTACACAAAGGCACTTTCGCTACAAGGTTATGCCGCTCGATGAAGAATGCGGGCGCCACTTATCGCGTGCTATGGTGACATTATTTCATGACATGATTCATCACGAGATGAGGTCTACGCCGATCGACATGATAGCTCGATCACGCATCGAGGGAGAACATCTTGATCACTGCGTAAACTATTTGATGATCAAGAAGTATAGACCGAGACTTAATCCTAACAAGTGTACCTTGGAGTCGATCCTAAAACTCCTAGGCTCAGTAGTCATGGTAAAGGAATGAGGTTGACCCCTCAAGGTTAAAGCTATTCAAGAAATGCCACCCCGCAACGAGAAGGAAGTCGAGGTTTCAGGCCGATTGAATTACATTGCCATATTCATTGCACATTTAATCGCTACTTGTGAGCCAATCTTCAAGTTACTTAAGAAAGATCAAGTAGTAGAATGGAACGACGATTGCCATCGCTTTTGACAAAATCAAGGAGTACCGAATCCTCCTATCCCGATGCCGCCTCATCAAGGAAGACCTCTTATCATGTACTTGAAAGTTGTTAGAGAACTCTGGAGTGTGTGTCGGGCAACATGACGAGTCCGGGTCGAAAAGAGCATGCAATATACTACCTTAGCAAAAGTTTACCGATCGTGAAACAAGATACTCAACCGAGAAAACTTGCAACGCTTTTGGGTCGTCACGACTAAGACAAGATATGTTGACTCACACTACCTTGTTGATTTCCAAGATGGATCCGATAAAATACATATTCGAGAAACCATTTCTCTCGTGAAGAATAGCAAGATGGCGATGATCCGACAACACGACATCCAAGACACTTTCGTAAAGCGATCAAAGGGAGTGTAGAGCCATCATTTGGCTATTGCCGTAGATGACTATCACCTATGCAGCTCAAATTTCCGATGAAGATGTTTTACTAGTCACAGATCAGAAGAACCGCCCGACGAAGGACCCGAACAAGGATCCCGATGGACCATGGTCTTTGATGGAGCCTCAAACGACTTGGAATGGCATTGGCGCCATCATTATATCCCCACAGCACATACTTTTCACCGCCAAATTATGTTTCAGCTTGCACTAACAACATGGCCGAATATGAAGCGCATCACGGGTATCAAAGTCATATCGACTTAAGAATCAAGTTCTTGCAAGTGTATGGAGACTCACCTTTGGTGATCACCAGTTAGTATGAGAGGGATACGAAGCATCCGAATCTTATTCCAGACGAGAGCATGTTTCGAGTTTGATCCCTTATCAAGAGATCACTTTCAAACATATTCCACGAAGAGAATTAGTCAAGACGATTAGCTACTATGTCATCTATGTTCAAAGTCGATGGGACAACGAGGCTCCCGTGATCATCATTGAGAAGTTTGACGAACCAAAGATATTGTTATGAGCTTGATACGGAAGAGAAACCTTGGTATTATGACGTGAAAAGGTATCTCGAGACTCGTGAATATCCCGCAGGGCATCTGTCAATGATAAGAAGTTCATGAGAAGATTTGCATCCAAATTCTTCCTCAAAGAACGACATCTTATACAAGCGCAACCACGACTTGTGCTTACTCCGCTGGTAGACCGTAAAACAAAGAATACGATCATGGAAGAGTTACATGAAGGCGATTTGGTACTCATTCCAAAGGACATACGATGGCTAAGAAGATTTTGAGAACGGGTTACTATTGGTCCACCATGGAAGATGATCATCACACGCTCGATCTTGTCACAAATGCCGACGATGCAAAGTACACGTACTCCAAGACCTGAATGTTTTAATAGCTCCTCGGCCTTTGCAATGGGGCATTGACATGACCGGAGAAATCAAGCCCACCGCCCAAACGGACATCGCTTCATCCTGTGGCATCCGCTACCAAGAATATTGTGGCTCGATTCATCAAACATAATCTTATCTCGTCGATATGGCACTCCCGAAAGGATTATCACGATAATGGTTCCAATCTCAACAACAAGATGATCACCGAACTCGCACGCAGCTCAAGATCAAGCATCACAACTCTTCTCCTTATCGGCCTAAGATGAATGGCGCTGGAAGCCGCCAACAAGAACATTAAGAAGATTATACGTAAGATGACAAAGGACTTACAAAGATTGGCATGAGATGTTACCATTTGCTCTTCATGGTTATCGACCACAACACGAACATCAATAGGGCAACCCTCTCTCTCGTGATACGGTATGAAAGGCCCCACCCATCGAAGTTCGATACCCTCAACCGTAGTCCTCCAGACGCAGAGCTAGGCGAAGATGAGTGGGTCCGCACGCCGTTGACCAGATTAATTTGATTGATGAGAAACGACGATTCATCCGCCATGGACAGATCTATCGGGCGAATGATCGAGCATTCAACAAGAAGGTCAAGCACCGAATCTACCAAGTCGGTGATCTAGTAGTCAAGCGCATCATTCTTCCACAAGGGGATCCTGTGGGCAAATGGACTCCCACCACGAGGGACCGCTGTAGTCAAGGCGATTTTCCGATGGAGCTATGATACTTAGCACCATGGATGGTGAAGACTTCCCACACCTCGTGAACGCAGACATAGTCAAAAATACTACGATAAAGAGACCCGCTAGGTCGATCGACCTAGGCAAAAATAAGCCCCCGAACCAAAAGGGTTCGCAAAAGTTAAGGATATATACAAAATGTACACCGGCAAGTCGAAAACCCGAAAAGGCGGTTGGGCGGTATCCTGAGATCAAAACCCGAAAGGGCGGTCTAGGAAAAGTTAGGATTTAAGCGCACGACGATGTCTCTTCCGTGTCACCTACTTCTGATCGCTATCAAAGATTCAAGATTCAAATGGCGAAGATCAATTCACTCACTTTCTACTGACAGCAAGGAGATGAGATATTTGAAATATATGAGTACTAGCATAGTTGGAAATTAACGAGATTGTTTCCGCATATCTTTTTTTTACTTTTCTTGTGTACAAACTACTTCGCCATACGCCACATTTCAAATAAATACAAGTTTCTTTCTCTTTACAATTGTTGTTGTTGTTGTTTGCATAAAGTCCAACATTTTCTTTGAATGATTATATGCATCTGACAATAAAAATCTATTCACAAACATGCGAAAAGTGAACACGCAAAAGTAATTGCTACAAGCTCTAGGATTTGAGAGGACGACGGAGGTCACCAATGCATTTCCCCCACAGAGCGTGATCCCCACAGAAATGTCACTCACCACAAAACCTCCCCCAGCAAAGAAGAGGAGGATACCCAAGCAGTGATTCCACTCAACTTAATCAGGCCACATCCACTACCGAGATATTTATCCCCAGGATGTCTCTCAATAGTTCCCTTTTCTCCAAAGCAAAGGTCCAAACCCGTAACTTGGTCGATAGTGCACGGAGGAAGCTTACATCTTTTTTCCCACCATGATTCCAACGTTCCGCACTCTTCCAACCCGCTCTCCCGACAACTACCATTTACTCTCCAAGAGGATTTACGCAAAAATCCTCGACAGAGTACCTCCCAAACTCTCCACATGCTAGATTGTCAACAATATCTAGGCCCAAGACTTGGTCGATAGTGCACCGAGGAATCAAAGTTTTCTTTCTTCTCGTGGTTTCATCCCCAAACAAGTCGAATCCTCCAAGTAACATCCGATCTTCTTCAAGATGGATATGTTTTGAAATACCACAACATCTATCACTCATACATTATTGATAAAAAATCATAATTTGTGCATATGTCATTCATACACATTGTCATGCATCATACCTTGCATAAGACTAACAATATTCTATCAAAGCTTCTCTTGTTTTTTTCCAAAACAGGTGAAAGTCACCGACGCAAACAGTCCGTGATTAAGACCCAATCCGACGGAAAACTATCCGAAAGACCGCCCTAGTTGTCCTCCGACAACGGGTCCGTGATTAAGACCCAATCCGACGGAAAACTATCTCGAAGACCCTTGTTGTCCTCCGACAATGCATCCTGGATTAATACCCGGCCGACGGAAACCCTATCCGAACGATCACAAGTTATCCTCCGATAATGCAAAGGAATAACACCATGCACAACAGGAAGATATTCACATTTTGCCAACTACTATCTCCTCGAGTAGTCAAGACGAAGAACTATTCGACTCATTCTTATTATCAAAAAGAATCACGTAGTCCCACAGACACTCTTGTTTTGATGGCATCTCAAGCCCATCTCCGATTACTTGTCAACATTTCTCCACTTTCGTATCGTCGACATTTGGTTAAAAACCTATACAAACCAATAGCTTCATTCAAAGATGAGCACAAGTTCAACATACGACTCCCTCCTGGATGGCATCTTAAGCCCATCTCCATGCTCCTTCCACTATCAAGAACATCTAGAGCCCAAGACGGCTCACCTCAAAGATCGATCTTCCGATGGCATCTTAAGCCCATCTCCTAAGTTCTCCTACCGCACAACAATCTTGAGTCTAGCGACGACTAATTCCCCCAATAAATCTCCAGCTTCTTCAAATGGCATCTATAAGCCCATTCCCGCATCATCAACCAACAAAGTGCAAATTTTCGTGTAACTGAGTGTTCAATCATCTTCTACCTCCGTGTCACGAAAGGAACGATGCCAATCTAACCTTCCAATACAAGAAGATTGAACAGGCAATCACATACCCCAAAATTTTCCTCCATCTTCTCAAGATATTCCATACATCCATGCTTAAGGATTCTTCAAGGTCGATCGACAAACCTCTCCTAGACAATCAACCCAAACTAGGGTTTGTGATTCTCGATCAAAGTGGATTTCCAACATCTCCAATGTTCATCATGCCTCCTCATATGCTTCAAATGTTCTCCATGTCAAGTTTCAAGCTTCACAAGTCAAGTTTCCTCGATAATTGCTCGATGGTTGAAAATCAATCAGTATTGACAAAAGTCAACTGTGGTCAACATACACCAAACTTCATGATTTTGGTCAACATCCTCATTTTGAAGTTACATTCATCATTTGATCAAGGGTTGATCATGATTCATCAAGAAAGCTCAAGATTTGCTCAAAAGTCAAACTTTCTAAATTAGGGTTTCTTTGAGAAAAGTCAACCAAACTTTGACTGAGCATAACTTCTTCATACTTTCTCAAAAATTTTTCCACCACCTCTTGTTTTGAAGGAAATTCAATTCTCTACAAATTCATGTCTCACAAGAATGTTCAAAACATGCTTCATTTGAGAGGTATGGATCAAAACATTACAGGTCCTTTTCAAAGTCAACAAAACGTCAATGTTTTGTTTTGAAGATATATTGAGCATGGAAACTCCAATTGAGATGAGACCAAAAAGGTTGGTTAGAGGACTCTTAGAGCTTTCCAAAAATTCCAAGAATACTAAAAAATGTGGAAAATTGAGCAAGATACACCATTCACAAGTTGGGCAATTTTGAAGAAGTGCACAAAGAGAAATACTTCTAAAAATCAATTTTTTTGCAAATGGGCTTACTTTCTCTTCATCCAAACTTGTTCCTTATGCAATTAGGAATATCCAAGCCCAATGCCACGAATTTTTATTTTATTTTTATATTTAATTTGGAATTTATTCCTTTAAATACAAATTAAATTCAAAATAAAGTATAAAATCAAAATTAAATGCAAATTTGATTTTTTCTCTTCCTTGAGATCCAAGTAACTCAATAAAGCCAAGAAATTTCAAATTTGGTTGATATGGCAAGATTGGATTGAAAATTGATCAAAGATGAAAATTTGATTTGGTACAAAATCAAATATGTTTTGCATTGATTAGTGATTGATTCTTTCTCAAATCAACTCGAATCCATCTACTATATATGTACATCACATGCCACCAATTAGGGTAGAAAACCGGAGAAACCCTTGAAGCTCAAGAAACTGCAACACAAGCAACTAGCAGCCTTGGATTTAGGTCGTTTCAATTGATTCCAAGCACTCAAACACATTCCTTGATACCTCTTGAATCGATCCGCACCCTCACCGTGCTCAAAACCATCCGAATCAAAGAATCCGAATTTGTTCAAGAAAATTTCAAAATCGATTTCTCATATTCATTATTAACATGTTTTATTGTTGTTTTTGTGATTGGTGATAAGTTTGCAAGTTTATCCGGGTTAATTGTGTTTCTATGGCCTGAACTCGATATGCCATGATTAGGGTTCTTGACCACGATTTAGGGTTTTCCTAAACGGAAAATTGGACCTCGAGACCATTACCAATGCATTCGAATGATGTCCTGAATCGAACCATGGTCTTAGAATTCATTTATATTACTTGTGTATGATTTTCGATTTTGTTGATGGTTGTAGCCGAACAAAGGCCGACTAATTTTCAAAAATTCAAAACGGAGATGAAGTTTGGCGCGAGACGAGGCAATGGGAGGAGACGTGCTTGTAATCCATTCTCCGATTCAAGGACACGCGCATACCGCTTAGATGGCAAAGGCGTGGGGGTATGAGAGCAAGGTCTCCAGTTCGATCCTTGGCCATGGCAAGAGTATTTTTACATAGTTTACAAACTTTTCATATTTTTCTTATTTATTTAATATATTTCATGCATTTTTAATTCTTTTCATAATTTTTATTCATGCATTAAAAATTGTCAAAAATATTTTTCCTTTTGCATTTATTTTCATAAAATGTTTATTTAATTTATAAAATTAAAAAATATTATTTTGCATGCATATTTAATTTTATTCATAATTTATCATTCAAATCACTTTTAATTAGTTTTTAATTATTAAATCTTTCCAAAAAATCCCAAAAATTATTTTAGCATATTTATGTTATTTCCAGATGAAATATTTTTCTCATTCAAAAATTTGCATTTTACTAACATTTTCCTCTTATTCGATTTCATCGTATTTTCCGATCTTCATCTTTTCACGTGTTATTCCGCTTTATCGATTTCTTTTATCGCTTTCTTTTTCCAATAATGTAATTGCTCATGGGATGTAATAGCTTAATTAGGGCTTTATTTTCCAAATTTAAATTATGTATCCGCCCTAAAGCCATGTAATAGCGAGAGTTATCTTTCCGCACTTTACCTTCCGCATTTTAATTTCCGCACTTATAAATTAGTAATTAGGCGGTATGGCAAGATAAAATTGAACATAGCCCACTAATTTTCAAGATAATATATCCGAATTCAACACACTTTTCACACATGCACCCTTAGGGTAATTCTCTCTGCCTTTACTTAATTCAAATGGTCAAGTCCCTCGAACGTAGAGGTATTCTAGCACCGTTGCCTTCAAACAAATCATCATAGTCCCTTTGATACAAAGATCATAAGACCCACGATGTCGCTCCGAATACATGATCTTGACCCTCGATTGTCGCCTACTAAAATGATGATAGTCCCTTCGAATGTGCTAGGATACTTCCTACAAGTTGCTTTCTATGACCATCCGATGTCCCTTCGAATGTCCCGCTTACATCCAACAAATAGAGTTACCTACCAACTAATGGTATGGATAGCGCTATTCTAAAGGAACGTAAAATAACACGAAAACGACCATTCTGAGTAGGTAATAAAGACTTTTAGTTGCTTGCTCTATCAAAATACTTTTCACACCTCACACTTTTGTCAAGCTCTTTTCAAAACAAAACATTTCCAAACACTTTGTATACATTCCTACATGAATCATTACAAAGTCAAAGCGAAATGCCTTTTCAAAACATTTTTGTCAAATACACAGAAAGCACAATTTTAAAGTGATCTTAGAGCAACTAATAGCCCGTAGATAACTACGGATGGAAAGGGGTGCTAATACCTTCCCTTTTCATAACCTTCTCCCTTACTCAGAATCTAACGAAGGTCTTTTTCAGACTTTTACCTTCCCTTAATTGGATAAAAGAAAGTCGGTGGCGACTCTTACTATCCGCACATTTGTGATACAAAAATCTCAAAGTCTCACCGATTATGTGTACGCAACACATGATAGTTCCATCTCCTTGACGATTCCTATGGTGAATGGAAACACGTGTCACCAAGCAAAGTGGGAACGGATTTCCAATCAGAAAGATCCTTATGGCTTTGATATCAACGAAACTTGGGACGTTGGGAAACAACACCAATCCATAGATGAGTAAAGCTAAAATAGCTTCAAAGGCTACCATACTACCTATTTTATTAAATTTAAGAGCCTTCCATTAGGAACTTTGAAGTTAGTCTTAAGAGTTTTCCTTTGGTAGTTAGGTTTTTGTCTATCTCGATTTTTAGTGAGTCATTGTTGCAATGACTGGTGACTTAGGAATGGCTTCCAAACCATTGAAAGGCACTTTGTCTGATACTGAGATACCTAGGATGTGTGTGTACTCTTCCAAAGTAGGCATCAACTGATAGTCAGGGAAAGTGAAACAACGATAGACTGAATCGTAAAACTGAACGAAAGTTTTGAGAAGTCCTTCATCAACGTTATTGTTCAAGATAGTTAAAAGAGTTCCATAGCGTTTTCTGAAATCCGAGGGATCTCCTACCAGGATGCTAACTCTTTCAACTTTCCTACGTCAGGAATTCTAAAACTGTATCTCTTGGTGAATCTTCCTCTGACGTCCATCACTCTAACCTAAAATATTTACAAAGAAAAATCTCTAAATTCTTTGGAAATGGGAAGAGAAATGAAGTTTTTTTTTTTTGAATGAATGCATGAATGCGACAAACATGGTTAGTAGTTATACACACGGCAAGCCGCTCAAGTCACGAGCATGAGGCCAACGATAAGAATCAAACGGGTAAGTTCTAAGGGCTTATTCATCCGTGAAACGGGTTCATCGATAATACAGCTCAACGCTCTCCTCGAAATATTATCGATTTGTTGAATACCAAGTCCAATAATATTTTTCAAGAAAACTCGCTTGATCGTAGTCTCGCATGACACTATTCTAGGCCACGAATAATTTCCGCACTACATCCTAAATGACTAGGATGGGTTATGTGTTCCCACCATCAAATTTTCAAGTAGTTCTCTCGAAAGCAAATGTTCAAGAAATACTTGCTAAACACAAATACTCCCAAGACAACCTCCACTAAGAGAGGATCTCAAATTAACTAGTATAACGAGACTTTCAAGTTAATAGGACTATACCCCCACCTAGATCTTAAAATGTTTCTTAAATCCGGGTTAGGATTTCTTTCCATCGATGAAATCACGAAAACATGCAATAAAGAAAAACAAACATATGCACATATGAAAGCTTAAACCCTTTTTTTCTTTTGAAAACAAAAGAAGCTTGGTGTTTTCGAGCGTAGTCACTTTTTTTGAAAAT
The DNA here is from genome assembly GCA_021764765.1 of Vicia sativa. Taxonomy (NCBI): domain Eukaryota; kingdom Viridiplantae; phylum Streptophyta; class Magnoliopsida; order Fabales; family Fabaceae; genus Vicia; species Vicia sativa. Next base: position 307,369,185 of record CM038792.1, read on the forward strand.
CAAAATTTAGCGCACTCCCCAGCCAGAGTCGCCATTTTCCTGCTCAAAGTGACGCTGTGGAATCGAATCTAAATTCGGATTCTAGCTCGAAACGATTTACTCTTTGATTTGTTTATAAAGATGCCGCGAGCATCGTTTTATTATTTTCAACACAAGAAATTATGATTATGAAAAAGGGGAAAAGTCAGTAATACCCTCAATTGATTATGATATGTAACCACTAGCGTAAACTAGACGCAACGCATGGGGAGATTCCGGTAAGGGGTTTGTTATATAAAGGGAATAGATGGAGCACCCTAAATATATATAGTTATCTATAGCTTTATATATGAATACGATTGATATGTTTGTGTGTTTTAATTGCTATTTCTATGATTGGGAAAGTTTCTCCTTTGGGATTTTAAGAAGGATAGATTATGTGGGATCCTAGTGTTTGTTATTATTGTGCTCGCAAAGATCTTTGGATCTTCTGCATACATATCCCTTAATGGGAATCAGAGCATTTGTAGCTCGGATCTAAAGGGATCTATGGTTTGTTTGGTTTGAGGGAGAAAGAAATTTGCTCGCCAAGGATGAGACCTTGTGCCTACGTATTCTCAAAAGGATATTGAGAAAGTCAGAGCAATCGTAGTTCCCACTTATGCTAGTGGAAGCAACGGGATGTTATTAAGAAGACATAGACGAATGTCATCTTAATGAAAAATGTATCTAATCTATTTCATCACATACATTTTGAAAAGCTTGATTGATTGAATCTTTCGTCGTAAGTTATAGGTGTTTTGCTTGAGTGTACAAGCGTTTACCACTTACATGTTTAAGAAAGATGTTTGAAAAATGATTAAATCTTTTAATTGTAAGTATTGGGTGTTTTGCTTGAGTGTACAAGCGTTACCACTTACAGATTAAGAGATGTTCTTGTTTGAAAAGAGTTTGAAAATTATTTGATTGTATGTGATGTGATAGATGAGATACTTCTTCTATAGAGATGATAGATGTCTAAATCTCGAGGAGAAATTGATTGGATTAGGGGATGCTTTTAAGAAGCAAATGGGTCCTTGTATTGTAAGCCCAAGAGGAGGCATTCCGAGGGTCATCGAGGGTCCTTGTATGAAGCTCAAGAGGAAGCTATAGGGTATGGCTGGCTTTAGCTTTAAAAGGGATTTCACCGGGAAACCATCCTTTTGGAACTAAGAGCAATTTCACCGGGAAATTATACTCTCTGGGTTCTATCCTAGCGCGGGTGATTCTTTGTATTGGAAGCCCAATAGGAGGCTGTTAAGAGATTTCCTAATCTCTTTCTTGTATGATGCCCAAGAGAAGGTTAAACTCAATGAGGAGTTCTTTTGAACGAAGCCCAAGAGGAGGCTAACTCATCAGGGGAGTGTTGTCTTATATGAAGCCTAAGAGGAGGCTAAACTCAGATGAATGAGTTTTCTTATATGAAGCCTAAGAGGAGGCTGAACTCGATGAAATGAGTTACCTTGTACAAAGCCCAAGAGGAGGCTAAAACCTGTGGGGGAACCCATCGTTAGACTAGTTGTTATGTTATAACTAGACAGCTTGTATAAACAAGTGTGTGTGTGATATGTATTCACGAGTTTATGAAGGAAATATAAACAGATGCATGATGTTTATTTACAAGAGTTTATGAAGTAAATATAAGTGTCCGAAACGAACGTTAAAACGAGCGTAACTTGATTATTTACAAGTTTGAATTGTGTACAAGGAAGTAAGTATGTACATGAACGAGTATTTATGTACGAGAGGATGTGGATGTACATAGGAGGGTTGGGACTTACACCATAAGGGTGGCCCATTGGTTTAAAAGCAGTTTCACCGGGAATAATGCTCCTTTCAATACCAATGGTATTTAGTGTATATACAAACGAGAACAAACGATCGAAGTTTGTCTGTACTTTACAAAAGACGTTCAGATATGTACAGTAAAAATTATATATTCATAAAAAGAATTGATATGTACAAAGAAAATATGTATGTACATAAAGAATTTTGGGACTTAATCAGAAGGGAGGCCCATGATCGTTAAGATATTCGAGAGAAAACGAATTCGCTTTTATCGCTTAAATCGGATCGATCATGGAAAAGATGTAAGTTTGATGAAAAGTTTTGAAGAATGATTTTGAAAGTGTTTTTGAAAAGTAAAATATATTTGTGAGAAGTTTGGAAAGAATCGGCTTCGAAGTTTGAAAAATCACCTTTAAAGGTGCTTTGAAAAGTACTAAAAGTACCGCTTTTCTCGATAAAATATAATCGGATGAAGTTTTTCTGAAATTTTTGACACTATCTTAAAATAGATACATTAATTGACAAGTGTACAAAAAATCACCTCAAAATGAGGAGTTTTGATTGGTTTTGAAAAGTCAAAGTTTGTAAAAATATAAAAAAATTACAAAGTTAGAAAATGGTCCCAAGGCTACTCTCGAACCGGACCTCAAGGCAAGGCAAGGTATAAATGACTTAAGAGTGAGTCTGGCAACTGGTGGTGGCAATACATCCGTGTATTGAAGTTAAACCAACTAATTATATTTTAAAATGTATATTTGAATTTTGAAAACGCGAAGTTGTTCATCCTCTTCTCCAATCTTCAATCAATCCTCAATCCTTATTTCTTGATGAAATTGAACTAAGTAAACATCAAACTTGATCGCTTGAGCCCAGGAACATGATTATGTTGTTTAATTTCATTTATTTTCAGTTTAACATGATTGAATTCGCAAGAACACGAAGAACCCTAAACCGAAAATCCTAATTGAAATCGTGTATGGTGAATGAATTTATCAATTGATCGAGGGTTATTGATCGCTGAGATAGTGTAAACAAATGGCCAAGAGTTTTTGACTGGAATCAAAGAATCATAGAGTTTGAAGTTCGTGTTCTTACTGCTCAAGATGAGATCGAAACGCTTAGAGTGTTTCCAACGTGATTTTATGATTCCTATAGCACCAACGGCCTTCAAGGATCATGTGTGAATGGTCCTACATCACGAATTTGTCTCGATTATTCTCACTCAAGTCAACTCATTTTGCTCAAAGTGAAACTTGAATTGTGGTTAATGGAGTTACGATCAAAGATGATGGTTGGATCATTCATATGAAGTATATTGATGATGTTTGATGATCAAAACATAACTAGCTCGAGCCAAACTATAAGTTTGAAGTTTAAGGCTTTGGCAATTTTAGAAATATGAAAAGCAACTTTGAGTTTCAATGATTCTTGTGTTGATTTTAAGTTTCAAACAAGTTCTATATTGATATTAAGACATGTTAGACACCAAATTTCTCATGGTTTTTCACAAGATTTCAAAAATGCAAATTTCTCAATTTGAACTATGTTTCTGAATTTTAAGAAAGAAGAGAGAAAGCATGTTCTTGCATAGCTTTGGTGTGGTTTGAATTGGCCAACATGACCTCTATTTATAGGTCACAAGTTCTGAATGGCAAGGGAAAGAAAATGGCTTTGGTATTTACAAGTTGCCCTTAGAGGGCAAGGAAGTCATTTTGCATTAAATGCAAAAGGAAGCTTCCTTTAACTAACCATGGTTAATTTTTCAACTTGATCTTATCCCATCATAATTACTTCCATCTGATTTGTTATCAGCTCTAACTCTCTTTGCAAGGTGGCATAGCTTCTAGAAAAAGAAACTCAAAAATGACCTATAATCTTGAACTTTGTACTTGAAAATCAAGGATTTTGGAGCTCTATGTTTCAAAATCAAAAGTATAGCTAGACTCATGGATTTGAGAGTTCTTGGACATTTTGAAAATCTTGTTTCAAGGGCTACAACTTTCATGTTTTGAGTTTTTCCAATTCAAAGTGGAACTATGTGAAAAATGCCATGAAGTTTGAAAAAGTATGGAATTTTAACACTTGAAAAATTTTCTAAGTGTTGAAATTTTTGACTTTTGTTGACTTTTCCAAATTTCTTGATTTTTATGATCATGATGGATCATTTGAAGTATTTTGATGATTGAAAAGTTTTGTCTTGAAAAGTTGACCAAAAGTCAAAGTTTGACTTTTCACAGTATGAAATTTCATCGATGATCTTAAAAACCGATGAAATATGTAAACTCTCGGATGTTTTGAATCCGTAAATTAGGTCAACATGTCGTATCTAAGATATGAAGATCAATCTCTAATCAAAAAGTCATTCATTGATCAAAATCGAGATTGCTCATCCCGATAAAAAACCCTAATTGGTCGATCTCGAGCATCATGAGGAAAATTTGATATCTCAAGATCGAGTTGATGATTTGATCAAGATAGATCAATTGGAGGTGAATGAAGCTCAAACCCCATTGATTTGTCTTGAATCGTATGAAAA